>CALNVZ010002100.1:57394371-57449390 GCA_940671915.1 Paracentrotus lividus | reverse complement strand
TTTTTTTTTATTAGTCGTGCTGTTACTGGATGTGTTTCGTTGTTGTTTTTTTTAAAGATTATGCTACCAACAACTGAACAATAAGGAACATTTGAAAATTATAAAACATTTAGTATCACAGGGGTACTTTATTGACAGATTTACGAAAAACACCATGTTAAAAATTATACCCTAAAGGGCCTGTCCCACAGAAGGCGATCGTTGTGGCGACAACCTGCGAACTACTTTTTAGTACCCATCGCCACCATGCGCAGGTCCAATCGCCTATAAGATCGTGAATTATCGCGTCTGTCGCCAACAAATACGTAGCAAAATTTTGTTCGCCGCTTGTTTCTCAACAAGTTAAACAATAGCCGGCGTCAGTTGGGTTGACGTCAATGACCGTAGCCTGTCTTCTCTTGTCGCGAGAAGGTGCTATCGTAGATTGTCGCCAGATAGACATGTTTAGCAGAGCGGAACGGCGGCCAGTTGTAGGTTGCCGCGCTCCAGCGTACGTTGCACGCATCGCTGAACCGAAAGGCCAAAGTGAAATTTAAGCCGCTACGGCCTTTGTCGCCACCTACATTCACCAAAATCAGGATCGCCTCCCATTCAGAATACCTGTACAGTAGCCCGCTGATTTTGAAATTTTCAAAAATCACTCAACGACCCAAATTATAATGCCAGAAGCGGATCTAGAGGGGGGGGGGGTTGGGGGGGTTGCAACCCCCCCCCAAAAAAAAAAAAAAAAAAAAAAAATCCGGGACCATTTTTAAAATCTTTAAAAGTTTTAGATGCAAGAAAACGCCATTTTCACACACAGATTTTCAAAATTTTCCCTACTGTGGGAGGGACACCCCCCTCCCACACCCTCCCCCGCTCGCTCCGCTCGCTGGACTCGTCGCTACGCTCCTCGCATACCACCCCAACACCCCCCCCTTTATAAAAAGCTGGATCCGCCCCTGAATGCGCGACTGAGCGGACTATCACGAATATAAGGCCGACAGGCCGCCATCAGGTGAAACAATCGATCGCCTGTGTCAGCTAGTCGCAAGGATCGCCACATTGCGCAAGTTCATATTTTGGTTGATTTTTAACCTTGCGACAAGAGAAGTCGAGCCGCGAGATGCGCGAGAGGTCAAGGCTATTGTATTATCGGATACCAGCTATTGTTAGCCTATTGTTTGCGTGGAAGCAAGTCGTTGTCGTAGCCTATCGTAGACAGAGTCGTAGATACGTATATGATCTTCGGTCACCTACGATTCTGACACGATTCTGGCAGGTTCTAACATGCATAGGTTGTCGCCACAACAATCGCCTTCTGTTGGACAGGCCCTTTAGATACTACTGGTTCCAATATTATTACTTAACAAGCGCGATTGTAAAGCTTTCTTTCTCGAAAAAACAAAACCCACATGAAATAGCTTTTTTTCCCCCAAGTGTCCATAGCCTTTCTTCAGGTTTTCTGTGGGGTTTGTCCTATGTGTCCTCTGTGTGAGACGTCCAGGCTGATTCATATTACATGGTCTCCGAGTCATCATGTGAATCTGCAACTCCCCAGACGCATTTCTTGTGGGACTCTTGTCAGGATTTTGAATTTTTCACTTCAGAACATTTATAGCAATGTTGTTGAAATACAATAACCGCACTATCCACTCTTTCTGATCCCTTTATACAACTCTTGAGCGCTTCTTTTAGAAGGTTTGCTTAATTGTGTTGCATTTTCCTTTTTATTGGGTATTTTCTGCAAAATTACGGATAGAATGATACCACCTTTCGTTTTGCGTTAATATAATGTTTTAAACGCAAGATGGCGCTATATCAGTTATTCAATTCGAGTCACACATAACGTTAAGCGCAATAGGAAAAAGTGCTTACAGACTTACGCTATAATGTTTTTAACGAAAGATGGCGCTATTCCATAATTCGTGTTAAGCAAGGAAGCTTTTATGTTTTTATACGATGGTGTTAAGAATACATTTGGGCACATTTTAAATTCAGATTTCTCTGAAAAGCAGTCTCTTTATTAAGGAAAGGGGAAAATATTTTGAGCTTCTTCCAATCAATGTCTCCTTTCAAAAGTTAATTACCTTAAAGTTTGCGGGTATATTAGGGTCCTGTTTTTAAAATTTACCAAAATATAAAAACATGACATAAATTTTTACCAAAAGGAAATGTTGGGAACATATCATCAACAATAATAACTTACGATTTTTGATAATAGTCTCTAATCGATTTACAGATACAGTCTGTGTAAAGCTTTTGAAACAAGCGGGGAAAATTACTTAACTGTAAAATCTTAAACTTCCTCGATGTCGATGGCACCGAAAGAAAAGTTGGGATTATTTGTCGTTTTGTTTAATGAGAGTCTGAATTCATTTGAACAAAATGTGTATGAATGTGGTATCAAATTAAGACCGTAAGATTTTTTTTGCTGATACACTTATTTTGTATAATATCGTGGGTTTTTTTTAAGAAAAGAGAGAGAGAGGGAGAGAGAGAGAGAAAGAGAAAGAGAAAGAGAAAACAATCGAAATTGCCCGAGCTGCGCCCCTTTTTTTGTACAATATATATTTTACAGGGCCCTGGCTTCAGCTCTCCATGTAGGCACTCTAATTTTTCTTGATTAAAAAAAAAATCATATCACAAGATCTACATATTTACTGATATTTCACAGAGGACCATACACATGTTCATCATAATTATGACTGCATCATTCACCAAAAATAAGAGTATTAGAATAGACTTTCCAAACCGCCACTCCTCCGTGTTATGAAAATTTGCAACTCATTTGTGCCCTTCCATCATTGATTATTTTCCAGAATTATAGGGCTAGAGGGGCACTAAGAATTTACGCTTGATGTTCATAAGTGGGTTTCGTTCATTGTGTTCCAATTTCACTTTTATTTGCTCTTTTCTACAAATGTATCAAATGGATAGGTAACACCTTTTGTTTTGCATTCATATAATGTTTTAAACGCAAGATGGCGCTACAGCGGTTATTCAATACGATTCCCACATAACGTTGTGCGTAATGAGGAAATGTGCTTACGGACTTACGTTATAATGTTTTTGACCTAAGATGGCGCTATTTCACATCTTGCGTTAATCAAAGAAGTTTGGATCATACTGACCATTAAAAAACACTGTCACAGTAATTTGTTTTCCCCTGGAATATACCAGATGATGGACACCATTTTACATTTTACACGACGATGTTGATACTATGTTTTGGCACTTTTAAAATTCCGATTCCATTTGGAAAATAAAATAAACAAATAAATATAAAAATTAAAAAAAATAAAAAAAGGAAAGGAAAAATTAACCTCTTCCTAGTTTGTGCATGTGTAATGTGGTCCTCCATTAAAAGATACTTAAATTTAAATTAAATTTTACCAAAATGAGCTAGATGTGTTGAATAATATATTAATAATTATAACAAATTATTGTTATTAATGATATTCTCCTTAAATAATTGCTTTCGTACAAATAGTCTATAAGCATACTAATGTCAAAGTGGTAATAAAAAAAGATCCAGTAAATAAAAATAAGGTGTATGATTTATTATTGTTTTAAGATTTTGAAAAAAGAAATTGCATTTTTTTTTTTCACAAAATAGATGTTTTTAAAAGAAAACAAAAAAAGTCAAATAAGCACTTTTCATTTATATAGCTTTAGCTATTTGTTGGCTCCATTTACCAAATGCATATTTATATTGAATTCTGTTTATGTATATTTTTTGCAATACTGGTAATAAATAAATGCCATACAAAAATACAATAGGGGCCTTCACAATTTATTAGATTTGATGTTAATTTTCTATTTTGGGTCAGCACATTTAGCCTTCTTCGAAAGTTATTGTTGTTTTTTTTTTAATGGCGCTGTTATTCATAACATGAATGTTTAATGCTATTCTTCCATTCTTATTAATCATCAATTTGTCAAGTGCTAAAATGCATGCTTTTGTGACTTGCAGGCATTTCTGTATTTAATGTTAAATTCTATTCATAACCATTAACTTAACTTTTGTTTTTTAAATGCTTATTATATCCGAAATAAAGTGCATCGGGAAGGATTAGGGCGTTGGGCATTACCATTAAAGAAGATTTTAAAGCTATTTATTTTTTCCCGCTTGAACCAAATTTATTTTTAAAAATACAAACTGTTTATATCCGTAAGTACATGAATCTAAAATGATTATCATAAATTATTCCTAACATATCCTATTGGAAAACAATTTCTGTTTAGGTACGATATTTTTGGTAAAGTTTAAAAACAAGACCACAATATGGTAACTTTAAGGTAAATGAAGAGAAAATTTGATAGAAGAATTCGAAAACGCCCCCCCCCCCCAATGAATATATTATTCTTTTCTAAAAATAATAATAAAAATAATAATAATAATAAGTTTTTAAAAAATAAAATAAAAAAATATAAATACATATAATGAAAAGGATTACTTTCCAAATGAAATCGGAATTCAAAACATATTCATTAAAAAAAGAGGTAAAAGTGTATCCATCATCTGGTATATTCCAGGGGAAAACATATTACTTCGTTGTTTAATGGTCAGTATCAATCTTCTTCGCTTAACGCGAATTGTGGAATAGCGCCATCTTTCGTTAAAAACATTATAGTGTAGGTCCCTAAGCACTTTTCCCCATTGCGCACAACGTTATGTGTGACTCGAATTGAATAACCGCTGTAGCGCCATCTTGCGTCAAAAACATTATATTGATGGAAAACGCGATGTGGTATGTTGGTTTAATACATTTGTAGAAAAGACCAAATAAAAGGGAAATTTGAACACAATCAAGCGAATATACTTAAGAATCAAGCGTGAATTCTTGGTACCCCTCTAGTCAAATGAGGCATTGGGAAATTTTTTTTAAAATCTAGTCTCACAAAATACGTGTATTAAGAAAAAATAAATAAAAATGGAAGTCGAATAAGCACTTTTCCTTTATTATTCAATTTGATATTGTAACAATTTATCATTATTCTTCTAAAAATATATTTTATATTTTAAGGTCAGCACATTAAGTCTTCTTCAAAAGTTGCTTTTTTTAATGGCCCTGTCATTCCTATTATAGTCTTCCATCCTCATTAATCATTAATCATCAACTTGCGAAGTGCTAAAAATACATGCCTTTGTGACTTTATTGTCATACTCTATTCATAACTAAATATTTGTTTTTCAAATGCATATTGTATATACAAAATAAAGTGTATCAGCAAGAATTAGTGCATTGGGCATTACAAATAAAGAAAATTTAATAACTGATTTATTCTTTTTCCCGCTTGCACCATTAATTTTTTTTTTTTTTTTTGTTGTTGTTTTAATACAGACTGTATGTGTATATAGATGAATTTAAAAAGATTATCATAAATTATTCTCAAAATATCTTTTTTGTAAAATTTTATGTTTAGTTACCATATTTTTGGTAAAGGTTTAAAATAGGAACACAATAGACTAAACATGGACAACTTTAATGTAAATAAACTTTTCTCAATTTTTTCTAAACATTTTTTTTCTTGTAAAAGTTAAGAAATTACTCTTTTCTGAAGAAAAAGAGAATACTTTTTAAATAAAATGTGTAAAACGTATTCTAGACATCACCATATAAACAGATTTAAAAGTGTATCCATCATTTGGTATATTACAGGGAAGTATCAATCTCCTTTGCTTAACGCGAATTGTGGAATAGCGCCATCTCTCATTAAAAGCATTATAGTGTAGGTCCCGAAGCACTTTTCCCCATTGCGCACAACGTTATGTGTGACTCGAATTGAATAACCGCTGTAGCGCCATCTTGCGTTAAAAACATTATATTGATGGAAAACGCGATGTGGTATGTTGGTTTAATACATTTGTAGAATAGACCAAATAAAAGGGAAATTTGAACACAATCAAGCGAATATACTTAAGAATCAAGCGTGAATTCTTGGTGCCCCTCTCATCTCAGGAGGATTTGGGGAAACATATGATAAAAGGGCACAAATAAGATGCAAGCTGTTATAATAAACCGTTTTCAGGTAACTAAACTAACAGAAGGGGGAAAAAACAATATTTTTACAGATGTCAGCAGAGTCGCCATGCAGTAAAAATATTTCTTGTTTATTTATTCTTCAATAATTCATAGGAGAGAATCATCAGACATTCTCTAGCGTACGCATTTAGTTAAAACGGAACATATATCGCGTAGTAGGTCTGTCTCGGCAGTTTAGCCGGCCGACCTGGTAGCTAGGAACAATTATATGCATATTTTGTATTTCTCAAATATTTGCAAGAGAAAAATAATAATTTTGTAATTTTACGTACAATATATGGCGACTCTGCTGACAGCTCATTTGCTATAAAGATACCGATTTGTTAACATTGTAGAGAATTTTCCTTCTCATTTATATTTATGAGAATATAAACAAAATTGGAACCCCCAAAATGCCCTAAACTTTTATGCCTCTGGTCATTATACACAGAGTAAAATTTTGCTTCAGCCTTGCGCTCACATAATCTTCACAGGAGTTATTACAGTATGTTCCTCGAAGAAGTTATTTTAAATTTGTTTTACCAAAACGTGAAGGATATGTAGGAAACACTTGATTTTACTAAAATCCAAATTTTGAATTCTCTTCTAAATCATGTTAAAACTTAATTTTTTCACATTTTAAGAGTCTTGACTTCGTACATCCTCTCGCTTTCTGTATCACGATTTTGATTCGTTTCCTTCGATATATTTGAGAAGAAATTTGGGCCTAAATTAGAGTGAAAACATGTGTCAGCAGACTACGCTATTTTAAGTAGCGTCTGACGCGTATTACTTATTAAATATGAAATAGTAATACATGTCTTCAAAAGCAACATTTCTCGCCCCAACCCACCTTGCACACTCTCTTAAACGATCTTTCTCCCTTTTCACGTCTCTCTCTCTGGCTCTTTATTTCCTTCTCCTGCCAATTCTATAGCTTCTCTCGTCTCCTCAATAAAACATTAAATCTCTTACCTCAAATTTCTTTAATACATGATGTTGTTTCACATCAGCTCAAGACAAATCAAACACATGTTTTGCACAAAATGACATAATTTAATATTTCACAAAAAAGAACCAAAGATTGTTACCACATATACATCACAGATAAATTTCCACAATAAAAATAAGAAAGAAACCAGCGTCTACAATGGAAATTGTCATCATCGATGGACTGTTTTTAAAGTAAAGAACAGGTTAAGTATGTAAAGAACAGGTTAAGTAGCTATAATCCTTATAAAAAATCCTTACACCGTAAAATATGCAATATGATATTATTTCTTCAACATTCCTTTACACATTTCATTAAACCAAAATACAATATATATTTTCAGGGTTTTCATACATCAAAATATTTCCCACATTATGTTTTACCCAGAATACATTGCACACATATCATTAAAACATTGTTTATAAATACAAACTGGAATATATATATTCACTATATTGTTATTTTACAGGCAGTCTACATTTGAATAACAATATATACATTTCAAGTATAATGTATCAACGGTAGCTGCCTGATGAAACTAGAAATGCAAATTTTCTTCATTTCAATAGTGCTTGCCAGTCGATTCTCTCTCCAAAAGGAGGTATTTTTTATGATCTCTAAAAAAGTATGGTATGAAAATAGAACAGATCATTGAATGACAGGAAAACATTATTTTTTTTTTCAAGATAAAATTATAATTCATGGATTCTTAATCCACCAATCAATGATTTTCTGATCACTATTCCTCTATCAATTAGTCAAAGTGGAATCTGTTTTTTTTTAAGGCAAGAATAATATTCGTGTGTGCAATTTTGAAAAGTCGATTAGAATACATTTACTGGTAAACTATTGGACAATAATTATCTAAAACTATTTTTCTTCTATAACAAAGGATAGATATAGTCAAGGTGACTATCAATTGATTTCATTGTTTTCTTATCCATTGTCGATGTAACATTTCATTTTGAAAGCATTCTAATGAAAGACAACTTACACCTCTAATTCTAGACAGAGAACTACACTTTAAAAGCAGAAAGAAAGATTTCAAATTTACACGATTCATACACAACTAGCAGACCTGCCAACAAAAAAGCGTATTCCGTACTTTTTCTATCCTCTTTCGCTTCTTTAGGGGGTACTAAGATCTATAGATGTCTATGAATGCACAGCACCATCATGCCATACTGCATTGCACCTGTCTTCATAGAAAACATTTAATTGTCCAATGAATTGTCTATGTCCCTAATTTACCAGAACGAATGCCTTTGGTGCAGGGATGACACACTTGTCAAAATGTTTGGCATATTTACCTTGTTTTCTATTGAAAATAATTGAATAATAAAAGGTTTTCAGGTCGACAGGTGGATGGAGATTGACATTTTTATGATCTGAATAATTATTGACATTTAATGAGTTTGGTACCCCTTATCCAAATGAAAAAGACAAAAATACGCTTTTAGGTTGGCAGTACTGAACTAGGTACACACAAAGCATTTGCATTTTAAAAGAGGCTTGAGTAAAAAATATATTCAGGAAGCAAAGAGTTGGAATTCCTGATATATTGAAAGTAAAGTAACAAAAAAGAAAAATAATTTGACAAGCAAAATTGTTGGATTCAAGTTATTCAAACAAAATACATAAATTGGTGCACGTCATATGTGTCACTATTTCATTTGAAAGATAAGGCTGTATGATGTATTACCAGATCAAGATGACAAGAATTGGGTAATGAAAAATAAAAATGTTACAGAAAGATTTTTTTTTTTTCTCATGAAAGTATTTTAAATTGAAAGCTTATGAGACTTATAATACATTGGTAATCAAATGTCCTCTTGATATGAAAAAACAAATATCTTTTCATATATTTTACGTTGTTGGTTACACGATTACTATCACCATTAACATACGGACGAAACTAATTCTGCTTTGAGCAGCCAGAGATGGAAGACTAATAAAGGACAGTGTGAATTTATTTATACTATGCAGTAGTAAATCATTAGTCTAACGAGAAAGAACACAATATCAAACTTGTATATCTATTCACAATCGTAGCCAAATCCATAAAGGGCTAGATTTCAAGATGTTTGTAAATAAACAGATATCTTCACAGAATAGCAATACATTAAACGTAAATAGTAATTGCCATTATAGTGCAGCATACAGAGAGACAGAGCTTATGTCAGTTCATTGTAAGGTGATCATCAAAGAAAATTGTGGTGTAAAATTCATTTATAATATTCAATTGCATTAAAAAGATTTTATATTATATCCCATGGTGCAATTTGCCTGAGAGAAAAATTCAGGCCTTCAAAAGTAACCAACTTAACCGTCTAATTTCAGCCATTATATCAACTAATGTTAAGGTACACTATTGTAAGCAGTGTAGTAACTTTAACATTTGCACAACATACAACAAAAATATATACAATTCTAATTTGTTTCAACATTAAACAATATGAGAGACAAGCAACAAAATAACATACTAAGCAATTTAAAGACAAGAGTTTGTTTCCGCAAAAAAAATTACATTACACTGCAAAATGGAAAGCAATTTACAAAACAAAAGTCTGAAAGCAAATTATTATACATAAGATATATTTATATAAACACCCGTTTCTAGAAATATTTCAAGAACAGACAACTTTTTCAATGCGCTGAAAAACATGTAAGCCTTCCTCTCCCCCAACAGTATGTACAGGGAATTTTTAATACAGAACCTTGCACATCTTTTGATACCAAATTAATAGAATTTTAACAATTGGGAACCATCAGTTAAGAAGAAAAAGAGGAAAAAAGAAGAAGGAAAAAAATAATGGGGGTAGTATCAGCCCCTCTCCTTCACTGAGATTTGACCCTTTTTAGGGCCAAGAATTTTGGTATCAATCTAATGATACGATCAACTTTTATCTGTACCATGAGGAAAATGTACATTTCAGTGACAATAACAACACATATCAACATATACATATACTTTCTATACCATGTCAGTTCCTTACATATTGTTTATTTGTTACAAAAATTACTCAGTGTACACATTTAAAAACATACTGTTTTAGTATGTGACAGGTGCGGTTCCAGTATTCCCAATTTCAATTTCCAATGGCCAAATGGTATGGAGACAATAGCGGCTCTATTATGTTTGGGCATGGGCCGCTGCTTTCCGGCTTAATCCGCTACTGTGTCAATAATTCAAAAAAATAAAATTCATTCTTTTCTCAAAGGACAATTTTTTAAAAAAGAGTATAAATAAGGAGAGGCTTTTAATAGAGGCCTTCCAGAAAAAAAAAAAAAAGAAGAAGAAATTTCTTGGATATGATCATACTATTATTTTCATAAATCGGTTGTTCACAAGACAGAACAAAGAGAATACCACATAGCACACAAACAACCATATAATTGTCCTCATGATTCAACAAGATACTGGCATATAATCCACCATTATTGATGGTGCCTAATCGTTCAGATAAACGTGTAGATCATCATTTATACCTCTCCATACACCAATGTGTCATTCTAAATTCAAGAATTTAAGCAGCAACGAAATACATAAATATAAAAAAGGTTATCTGGTATGTAGAAAGTTAAACCCCTCATATAAAACCACTTTGTATTAAATCAAAGTATAAGATAATGCAGATATACAAATAAACTCAATACACAGAGTTTTATCATTGACCATTCATGTGCTCAACTATTGAGCTATGGTGTTGTTTCGGAAAGAATGCAAGAAAGGAAAAATTCATTCTGGTTTCAGGATACCTGAAAATTATTGGTAAACACAAGTTGAAAATAATTGTCATGCAGAGAAGTATTTAATGCACACTGTTAAAACAATATGCAACTGGGGAACTCAACACTTTTTAAACCCCCAAACAAACAAATAGCACAATTATATAAAAGAAAGCTGTATAACGCCTGGTAAATCACACAAGTTTCAAACTAGCACCCATGTACCCAAAGCTTAAAACTCTGTTATAGAAAAATAAAATGTATTGTGACCATTATGGATTAGAGAAAGTACTAAATTTTTGTAAATATATTCTTGCAGAATAATATACAATTTTAGGAGAATTATGTTGGACAGCTAACTTATCTTTGAAAATCTGCTCTAACCAGCGAAACTAGTGAGAGTCAAGAGTGAACTATGTTCTAAATTTTCATACACCCATGCTAGTCATGATAACGGAACAGCACTGTACAAACTTAAAAGTCAAAAGTGATTAAAAACCAATTAATACAAAAGTGTGAATACATGCTGAATTGCATATGTTACTCTCTGTAAGTTAATATCTGTTAGATGTGCATCACTGTACATGACGGTCAGGTCTATACTATATGCTCTAATTTCAGCCTTGTGTCAAGGTTGTCATTGGGGTGGGTTGGTTGATGGGTTGGTGTCACGTTGTAAAACTCATGGAGAGCCGAGATACAGAGTCAGGACTAACTCTCTTCAGGTTATACCTACATATGAAAAGAAAAAGGAAATATGTGATTGATATATACACACTACATCCATGCCTCAAAGAACATTAGTTTTAGAGTTGAAGTCTACCCTAGAAGTTACTTGGTTAAAAAACAGGAGAGAAAAATTTTATTGAAAGTTTGAACAAAAATACATCACACATCACATGATTTTGTGATGTCACTTGCAAGCTGCTCTCCTGTTTGTTGTGTAATATAAAACAAAATGACAAAAAGTTTGTGCGTTATCTGAAGTTGAACATATTGCCATTTTACAACCCCATACATTGCCAATTTAATATATCCAACAATTAAGATTTGATTTGACATTTCACTCTCTTAGTATCCATCAATTATATATGACACATTCGACAGGTAACTTACCATTCCGTTGTGGCTTTACTAAGATCTAAAGCAGCAAGGTCGATGTCAAGCTGAAAAGATAAGAGAAATAATCAAATGCATACAAAGTCTCATTTCCAACACAATTTCTTCATTAGCCTACATTATTACAATAGATATTTTATCAAGCAAAAGAAACGAATGTGACTTTATTAAAGTTATCTTATTGATCTTATCCATCTGTTACTTCGGATATTAATATTAAAATATGATTACAGACAAGTTAAAATACATCAATAAATCTGAAAAGATGATTCACACAGACTTACCTGGCCAATTGTTGGGTTGGTTAAATGAAGGAAAGAGTGTGAATTCTTGACACAAATATCAAGAACCCTCTCTGAAATCTCCGTCGATGTGCAGGTAAACTCAAATCTAGAGAAAAAGAACAGGAAAAACACCAGGGGGATGTTTACCAACGTAAAAGTTAAAGTTATGAATGAATTTATGAACAACTGGAACATGTTTTTCTGTGCTATAATAATAATCATATTCATATTCTTAATTACTGATCACCAGTCATTCGTAAAGTGATTTGTAACTTTATACAGGACGTGGGGTGTAACATGTCCGTTCAATCAGTAGAAATGAACAGGGAGACTATGGGTTTGATCCAGGGTCGGATCACACCAAAGACTTTAAAAAAGCGGGACACTCTGCATTCTAGCCATGGCGAGGGGGTAATGATCACATTATGTTATGCAGGGCCCGCTAGAAGAACAGTTCATTAGAGCTGAAGTGGCTACCATGGGTAAATAAGTTACTATCATTAATACCCCCATCAATTGCCACTGAATAAAATGTGATAAAATCCTTGAGGAAGCTTACGTGTGGTCAAAGACGGGATCTCTGGTATCCTTGATGACTTTGGTCTTCTGTTTACCACTTTTAGACTTGTCAGGTAGAAGGTAAGCCCTGATGTAAGAATCAGGCATGTCCTCAGAGTCAGGAATCGTCAGTTGTCTGGAATAAAAATACAATAGTAAGGGTACATTTATTTTCAAAGGAAGGTGATTAATAAAAAATATGTATTAATATTTATTCATTTTTTGTAAAGAACTATCCTACGTAAATCATGTTGTCTCTAAAATACATATCCATATGTCAATCTAGGAGCAAGCCTTGACAAGCTCATATTGGCCGAAGTCTTTAGACGAGGGGAATATGGTTCTTTTAAGGGCAATACATTTGATGTTCCCGAAAGAATAGCCAGTCAATATTTTCATTATAATCCAAATCAGATATCTAGAGCAAAATCATGAAAATTTAGACATCTTACCCTTTACGAATAGGGTTCTACTTTGTTGGGCTTTTATCAGGAAGTCTGAGCTTTACCATTGTGACGTAATGATGAAGCCGCGATCCTATCTTCATTAACATTAAGATGTAAATTGTTGCTGCGCGGAGCAATATGACGCGTACCTCCTTTTATGCGTCCCCAGATGCCCGGATGTGAGACCAGGGAAAATACAAAGGTATATTTTGCGTCGTCTCATCATGCAGAGTGGGTACGTGCATATAGACCGAGGAAAATACAAATAATAATCTATCCCTTCCCGATATTCATGAAATCTAGGGCAATACGGTTTTGTAAATGACCAGCTCAGATGTCTGATACGGGTAATAATTTAAATTATATCATGAAAAAGAAAGAATCTATATCCCCTCTCATTACAGCACCCTTTATTTTATTGTGGTTAATCAAAGAAATTGAGACGAACAAAGCACTGTATGGAGAAAGTGTGCATATTAATGAGGCAGGAATACCGATATAGATACAGAAATCAAGTATACAATGAACAAGTTTGTTTAACAATGATTAACTTACGATGCTTTGTGAACTACAACAATGACTTTTCCTCTTGGTGAACTGTAGCGGATAGTCAGCTGGATACGACCATGAGGGAATGGAGCCTTGGGACTGAATCAAAAGAATAAAAGAATGGAAAACATGTAATACATTATAGCATAAAACATTGTAAGTATATCATATTATTAGTTTTATCTCAATTAAAATTCTTTTCCACTGGTTCATAAACACGCATATTACAAGAAGGAATTTACAATAATTTTTACAAATCTAACTTGTAAGAAATAGGTTACATGTATGTATTGCAATAAAAAAAAATAAAAAAAAAGAGAAAGTAATAAGATTTAGAATTGTTAGCATTACTGTTTGAAATATGTGATGGATCATGTCAAAATGAGACACAAGTCACCAAGAAACGATCACTTTGAGTTGAGGAAATTGGCAAAATAGTAAAAAAAAAAAATTAAATTTAGGGGTAAGATATTTTATTTTCTGAATCTTGAATGTTTCATATGTGCTCTGTAAAACAAATGAAGTGAAAGCAATAAAGGGAAAGTATTTAACCCTTTAACACCTAGAGACTGTGTGAAAAGTGTCAGCTTACTCCCTAACAGAGAGGGTTTTTTCTGTGTTTGCATCTGGGTTTTTTAATAAGAAATACTCATAAAGCATACTTTTTGGTGCAAAATCGGACAGCACACATCCCATGGGTAATGCACAACTAGCATGGGCATGTTTGATCACATATTTTTTCGGGTGGTTTCGGCGCTAAAAGGTTAAAAATTGATTATTTTGCAGATTTCCTTGACTCTTTCCTGGGCGACTTGTAGGACATACTTTGTTAGAATACCAGATCAGACTTTCAAAAAACTAAAAATTGTACATACATGTACCTGTACAAAGTGCATTGGTTTTCAAAATGATTCAATTAACCATAATTTCTTTTGTGCAGCAATAAAAAGAACTGCCTGAGATACATATTTCAACAGAGTGTAGAAAATTTACCCAAACAGATTAACTTCATGCTTAAGATTGAAAAAAATAATAATAACAACATAAACTGTAGACAACAGTAAGTTTAACCACTCTATTTGAATGTCCTCAAAACATATCAATCATTCAAGTAAAAAATCTTCATCAAACTATGCTTGTTATTCAACAACTTAAAGAACAAAAATCTGAAACTGTTTGAAAACATGCCACAAAAATCTCATCAAGTTAAAATGTTAAAAATTGAGTTAGACAAATTAAAAAATACAGACAAATGAACTGACATGATTATTTCTCATTTGAGCTCAAAACTTAAAAAGATACTCTTTTAAATTTGAAAATAAAATTTGCGTTGTCACATATTATTTACTTTTCTAACATGAAACAAACAAATTTTGTTTCATTAACCTCCCATGTGTTAATTGTATGTTGTTAATTGTTGAAAAACCTTTCAAGTGGCACCAATCAAGGGGAATGACAATAAACTGAATTTGAACAGTAAAACAATGATGACAGGATCCAAATTCAACACATACTTCAGTTTCTGGCGATTGGTTCCATGTTTAAATGCTTTAGGGTAGAATTCAGTACTAAACAAAGACATCATACAAAGGAGAAGATCAGGTATTTGCTTCTTAACTTGGATTTCCCATTGCACGCTGTTCACAATATATCTCTGTATTAGTGATATTAGCATGGGGAAAGTGACCAATTTAATGAATAATGCTTGTTAATTCAGTAAATAGTTTGCTATTTCATTTGCTAGATATAAAAATATCACGAGAGTTACCTATATGTATAGT
Organism: Paracentrotus lividus; assembly: GCA_940671915.1. Lineage (NCBI taxonomy): Eukaryota > Metazoa > Echinodermata > Echinoidea > Camarodonta > Echinidae > Paracentrotus > Paracentrotus lividus. The sequence continues at coordinate 57,433,925 of CALNVZ010002100.1, read as the reverse complement.
TTATAAACTACACCAGTATTATCATACCATTTCTTTACTAAATGTGGGTTGTTGCTGACTTTTTTGTTGTTGTTGACATTTTGTATTATACACCATTGTGAGTGAATATATTTTTTATTTATAGATTTGATTAGTAGCCATTTGATACATGGGGATAAATTTTTTTATCATCATTATCATGATCTAATTAATGAGTTAAATGATAATACCCATGGATCCCTAAATCCAGGTGATTTGAATACATCCACCTTCCACCACCAGGGCGCCATTGCATAAAATTTACCATTAATGCTATCTTTGTCATCAATGGTAACTTCCATGGAAACCATAACTTTGATTGGCTATTGAGTAATGTTACCATGGTAGTTAACCATTGATAGCAGAGTTACAAAGCCCGGGCCTCATATTATACCCAATAATATTCAATTTATATTGTTGAAAGTTTGAACTCACTTTTTCTTCTCATGACTACTAGTATCTGAACCATTCCTAAAGAGCAGATATGTAGGTCAAGTGCACATAAGTTCACATACAAGAATACAGTGCTTCTACAATATATCAATTATCTGTACAACTTTAGGAAAAAAATCAATTACGAATCATACTCTCTACTGACACAATATATCACAGATTTTACCATTTAGTATCATTCAAATTCAGATTTAAGTACTTTGAGAATGTGCAAATTAGGTGGTTAAAAAAAAGAAGATCTTTTACACACTGTCCTACATGTAGCTTTTGTCTTGTAAATCTTAATATTTTCTGTGTCATCCTTCCTGCGAACTTCACAATATTTTCAGAGAGAAAAAGAGAGAGATAGGGTAAATAAAAGGTAAGGAAAATGACAAATACAGCAGATATGAGAGAATATCAAAGGCATATCTTCTACTTCTATTATCTAAGTTTGACTCACTCATACACATAGGGCGTAACATTCCTCTTCCTCAACTCCACTCCACTGGTATTACCATCCCCCATCCCGGGGGAGTTGCCATTAGGGGGTTGGGAGCCCCCTTGACTGGTACCAGCCCCCTCTCCTTCACCCTCCTCCTCAGGGCCATTGATGGTCACATTGGCAGGTGCTGGGGTATCAGATTTATCTGACTTTTCAACTGATTTCTCCATCTGACCATCAGTATTCTCCACAGGCCCTGTATCTTCACCTTCCTCTTCTATTTTCTGGTTTTTGGACTACAGGGTATACAAAAAAAAATAAAAAAATAATAATCACTTGGACAATTTTTACAAGATGTTTTAAAGGGATTATTTTAAAATAAAAAGAAAAGACAATTACCTCAGTTCCATTTTCTACATTTTACTCGAACTAGTTATTAATTCATCTGGTTCATTTCCAAGTTGCTTGTTCTTTTAATACAGGATATTTCATAACAACAGCAGCATTCATATAAAAGTTAAAAATTCTTACTCCAACTTTCTTCATTTTTCCCTTTAACATGCAAAAGAAAAGCAATATGAATGTCAACATTTAAGAATATGTTCCTTCTGATTTTGATATTTCACTCAACTATTCGTAATAATATTGCCCATATCGTATAGTAAAAGTCATAAGTTCATTGCAGACAAGCATTTGGATTCAAGTACATGTACTCTATACAATTGTAATATATTATCATCATTAGTACTTACTAGAGCAGCCATAGGTTCAAAAGGACCCTCCTCTCTATACTGTCCCTTCTCCAGAGCCTGTCAAAAAATACAAAACAATATATGAAAATCCTCAAAATATTTAAGCTGTAACAGTTCAAAAACCTTTCTTCAAAATTTTGTCCAAAAAAAAAAAAAAAGCCAGTATGATTTCTCTCCTCTATACTAATATGACAAACTAATATAAGACAGATACATTTGTATCTCTGCTGTTCAATCATATTTGTTACCCAAGAGATACCTCTACAATTACCTCATGCAGGGACGTGAAAGGAGACATGTCCCTGCCACATGCTACTATTGATAGTTTCCTACCCCACCCTACCCTGACTTACTCTGAGACATATCTTGAGTGTGATGTTACTCTGGGACCCTGAGTTGCTCAGCTTGAAAGGTCTTTCAATCACTCTATCTGGAAGATATATAATACCATAATCTCATGCTACCATTTGATACTTTCCTACCCTCTCCCCACCCTGACTTACTCTGAGACACATCTTGAGTGTTGTGTTACTTTGTGGACCAGCGTTGCTCAGCTTGAAAGGTCTTTCAATCACTTTATCTAAAAGATATCCCCACCATTACCTCATGCTACTATTAATAGTTTCCTACCCCCACCAAACACTAACTTACTCTAATACACATCTTGAGCATATTGTTGCTCTGTGGACCTGAGTTGCTCAGCTTGAAAGTATTTCAATCACTGTATCTGAAAGATATCTCAACCATTATACCCTATTTCATACTTTCCTACCCCACCAAACACTGACTTACTCTGAGACACATCTTGAGTGTGATGTTACTCTGTGGACCAGAGTTGCTCAGCTTGAAAGGTCTTTCAATCACCATATCTGGCTGGCTCAGCAGCAGATCCTTCAGCGAGACGTTCACATTACCAAGCTTGTTCCCTCTCTTGTTGTCGGTAACCTGAACACAATCATAGAAATATGATATTTATATTTCTTATAAATAACAAGTTGAATATAAAGATAGGAAAAAAGATCCCCAGGGCTTTGATTTTAATGGGCTGTCCCACAATTCAAAATTCATGATGATTATCTCTTGATAAAATTAGGCGAATCACAAAGTTTAGATTAAAATAAAAGAAAAAATAAAATCAAACCCAGTGTGGGCTCCCTCGAAATGTGGCAAAATATGAAAGTACTTCATCAAAATTTCACTCAACTCTTACACTAACAGTAACACTAGCAACATCGTACTATTGGTTAAGCACAAACAACTAGTGCATAAGCCAATATTTTTGTGATTTTGTACTAGTTTGTTAAATTCGCTAGAGTATCATTTTGCGAATTTTGTGATGTTTTCATTACTATAAACAGCCTTATGTTGAAGTGGAAAATATCGCGAAGATGGACTCGTGAAAATAAAACCATCACGAAAATACCCACTTATACAGTAATTGAATGGAATTGAACATTTCTTACCTCTACGTCCAGCGACTGCATGGCAGGATTCATTACAAGGAAGTAGTATGTCTCTTCCCAGACGGGTCGTACTGTCTTCAATTGAACCTGATACAAATAAAAGAATCATGTAATTATCAATTCAGTACAACTGTTCTCCTTATCAATGCGATTTGTTAACTATGAATATACTTAGGTAAAGTGTATAAATCATAAAAAAAGAAAAAGGAAAAAAAGAAATTGAGATGTTAAACATACGTGGCTTTTGTGTGTAGTCTGTCCAACCTTCAGTGTACATACAGGACTGGGCATACTGGTAGACCTGGATGACACCTGCAAGATTTTAGAGTGACAATAATGAAAACTTAAATCAATCTGCATATAAACTTGGATCGATTCTGGTAGCACAATTCTCAATAATAAACCCATAGATTTTATCTGTCTATTTGCTTGGCATCCACATTATATACTACGTTAGTTCCTATGTACAACTACATGTAGCATACATATATCTGACTGAATCTGGAACATTCTTACATCTCTCCCTCACCGGAAAAGATAAGTACAAAAATTGAAGAAAAGGTGCCATCAATAGAATTTGCTCTCTCTAGATTTTATCTAGTGGCAAGAAGTCTAAATCTAGATGTTCAATGTTGACATAGAAATGAAGCTCACACGTTCATCATATAATTAATGTTTTATATTTTTAACTCAGCTTATTTCTGGTGAAAGAGCCAGAGAGCAAATACTTCATGAAATCGTCCAAAACAGAGATGTTCACTTAGGATGCTACACTGAGATACAATGTACAACACACAGGTACAGAAAGGATCTGTAAGTGCTATACACCCATATCTTTAATGCCTATATTGTAATTTATAGGTTGTGGCTCTCCTTTTATTACACAATTGTTTTCTGACCAAATTCACATCTACTCTGTAAAGAGTGGTTGAGCACAAACTATCTTTTTTTCAAGATATCTGTCAATGAGAAGAGAAAAGGCTCCTCTTGCACTCAGCAAATGATCAACACCAATAATGTAAGTTTTTTTTTGTTGATGTTGTGAGTACAGTCTGTGTCAAATGGTACAGTTGGAAAACATTTTTTTATAGTGTGAAGGTTAATATCAACGTGGTATTATTTGTTATTTTCATAAAGCAGGAATATCACCTTTTTCTTCTGCAATTTTTTATCACATTTGGTGCCGTATTTTTTAGTATGACTAATTTTCTACAATCAAGAAAAATCCATTTTTCGCACGCCGTCCCATGCCTTTGTGTACGATTTCGCATAATGACGTGAATTCAGCACTCCAGAACAAAAGAAGTGCGTAATTTCGATTTGTTCCTCGTCGCAACAAACTTAGCATAACTTTTGTTTTACGAAAGCAAATTATACAGGACAAAGCACATCAGCAAGAAAAATCTTTTGGCTTTATTTTGGTACCACAAACACACATTATATGAAAAGATTTCACACCTAAATGATTTTTTCCCCGACTGTACCATCTTTTACACAGACTGTATATTATGTGCAATACAAAAAAAGACCATTAAAAACTGGTTTTTAAAAGCTCATGTTTTAAGAAACATATTTTTAAGATTTAAAGGAATGAAAAAGAAAATTAAGCAATACAATATGTATAAACTGCTTATAAATAAGCTTGCGAAATGTAACAAACCAAATTTTTAACAGTTATTGCATTTTTAATGTATAAAATTTAACCACATCTTCAAATATTTCTTCAGAAAAACCATGCATCAGCAATAATTTACACAATCAAAAGATGAACATCAAAAATTTCAACAAAATCAGAAATATACTAATTATGCTTATAAATTCAAATGAATATAGTCAATTAGAATGAAATTAGAAGATGTATAAAGTTGCGCTGATCATTAATATTACCTACTATACTACAATTGTTTAAACACTAATTGCAATCTCAAAAACAGCAGTTCATGTGGCAATCAAATACTGTAAAATTGGAAGGCATGGAGGGTTCGAAAATTGTGTTACCACTGGTTGCTAAAATTTATTAGTGCGTTTTTCTTTCTTCGTGTCGAGCGCAAGAATGACCAGGACCCTATTGCATAAAGAGTCACTAAATTATAGTAACCTTGCCATTAATGGTAACTTTCATGCAATATTGCATTTGATTGGCTGTTGAGTAACCTTATCATGGCAGTTACCATTGATGGCAAAGATACTATAATAGTAAATCTTTATACAAAGGGGCCTAGAGGGCATACATTTCCACTTTTACCATAGTCAAGGTTACTCATTGATGAAAGGCAATGTATATTTCAGCATGCAATGATTGCAACCCACTACAAAAATGATCATGAAAATGCTGAAATAATTGATATCAAATTCATAGAAGGCATGTTCATAGCTACTTTTCCCTAGGTTATGACAGCAGATTAAAAGAGTTGTTTGAGGGACAACTATTCTTTCTGTATCTATCTCTAATAATTTCTTATTTTCTTGCCTACACTATAATATTTACACTACGGGTATACATTCTACTGTCTAATTTGTATACACTAAGCAGTGCTGAAGAAAAATATGTGTTTAGATAACCAAGGAGTTACAACAAATGGAGTCCCAAATGGCAACAAACAGCTACCACTTTCTATAATTCAAATCTTCAAAGCAGCCAGTTTCATGGCAAAACTGAATCGTGAACTTTGTATAAAATCAAATTTTGGTTGTGTTTTTAGTTTTTCATTGACTAAACAACATGAGAATTGAGCACAGGATAAATATAAGTGTCACAACTTTATTGTCTCCAAACATTTTACTATATGTATTCAATGATATATGTAGCTGTATAAATTTGTAAAAAAAGGTTAAAATCTAATAATCCACAAATCCATTTTTGACAATCTTCTGATTAGTTCTGGCAAAAGAAAAATGAAAATGCTGTTGTTGGAATATATCTATTGGTGATGCTTTGTGTCCCATTAGTGCCCAAATAAGCCCAGTCAAGTAATTTTGATTTAAAATTCACAAAATATTACACTATTTCTTTTTGCATGACCCTGCAAATGTATGAATAATGTATTGCTCATATTGTCAGACCAGTCAGTGGTAGCAAAAAGTAATTACCATTACAAAAGAACATTTCCTTTTGAAAATGGCCCGCAAGTTTGCAGCCAGACGGGGAACCTTTTGTCTACCCATCTGCAAGAAAGATTCAGTTAAGCACATGCCTGACATATCATCTTGCGGCCTTTAAGTTAGATCAGAGAACCCTCCCTTTTGAGAACTCCATTGCTTCTACCTCTTTGACACAACAAATTTCTTTCAAGGATGTTAAATAAATCAATGACATTTCACATTTACATATTTCACCTTCCAAATTGGTTAAGATAAATATTTTCTTATGTTTCATTCAAAAACAAAGTACTTTACTAATACTTAATGTTCTAAAATAGAAAAACACTTTTATAAGAATGCATCTTCATTTTTTTGCTATCTCGACATACAAAATCACTATTTTTAGCAAAATGATAAAAGTAAAACACAATTAACCCATATTGAGGACTGAGCCTGAATATTTTATAAGAGAAATGTGTGTTATAGCCAAATCATGTCGTCCGTCTCCAACAGGTTAAATGCAATAATAAACAATCATGTAAATTACAAAATCAAAACAACAAAAACTTGAAAGAGGAAAAATGCTTTCAAAAATTCAAAATCTCTGAAATCCAAACATGATCAAGGTAAGAATAAAATACTCACTACACCTGGGACTACTCTTACTACTGAACAATTCTGTTGATGAAAGTATATATAATTCATTGCTCCAATCTTACGATGATCAAGATTAACAAAACACTTACCAATATTCAATCCTAACTCTTCTGAAAAACAATTTAAAACATAACTAGGTTTAGGCTCGGCCCAAGCTGGGTTTAACAAAGCGACAAATACACTCAGTGAATAATATGTATCAAGACAACTACCCCCTGGATAATTACCCCCAGAAAAAAATAAGGTGAGGGTTAGGTGTAGAGTTAGATTTTTGACAAGGGGTAGTTGTCCTAGAACCAATCCTCTGTAAGCATGAGCCTGAGCATAGTCCTGGCTGTATTTAGAGGCTACACAGATTTTATTGGACCTTGCTGGCTAATTGCAGCAAAGTAATGACCAGTGGGCAAATTCAGGATGAAGGGAGCACAAAAAGTGCAGAAGGCACATGCCCCCTTTGGCGACTTACCAAAAGATACAGCCATGGCTTTCTGCATGAATACCACACTACGGGAATATATGACGGATACACCGATCCCCTATTATTCTTCCATTAACTTAATAATAGGAGGGGATTCCGCTACAAAACACTGCTGTGCATTTTTCAAGCAGAGGGGCACAAGTTAATCTTTGGATAAGTCGCCTTACTACTCCCCCTCTGCCAATGCGAATGATTATTATCATTAGAGAGTTGTGTACAAGGTTCTTACCGGTAGGTCTTTAGCTGAGTCTAGTTTGACGACCAGTAGGGCACAGGAATGAAGCCTCTCAGATGTAGGAGAAGACACCTGCACACAGTCTGCTACTTGCTACAAAACCACAATCATATCAATAATACATTTAGAAACAGTCTAAAAAGTGATGTACAATTAAAATATTTTTATAGTTTTCATAAGAATTGTGAGCCTACTTTTCTGTAAAGTTAATGATCTTTAAGAATCGCAACCAAACCAAGATAAGACTGACAAGGTTATACCCATTTCTCAGATATGCCCTGTTGGTCTCTATTCTAGTTAACGTTTATATTCTGACACCTTTTGAGGGCATGGATAAAATGATTGTAAAGGAGTATTATCAATTCTGTACAGTGTTATTTATTTTATTATTGTGTTGTATCAGGTTAGATTTGAATTTTAAAATTTCAATGACAGATTAAAAATTTTAACGACACACGATTTGGCAGAAGTATAGAACTCATTACACAATATATTATGTAAACATCACAGCTGACTCTATCCAAAATCGTGCAATTCAAATTGATGCTGATTTTTTTATTAAACATTATGGAAGTATTGAATCCCAAATCTTACCTCATGAATGATGTCATAATTTTCTGAAGGAACCAGCCATTCCAAATGAAGATGAAGATCTCCATGTTTGATGTCTTCAAGGGGCAACCACTACATCATAAACAAAGAAATGATGATATATAATTATACACCAAGACTTGTTATAATTCAATTTACACAAACTTCAATCTTTGCAGCCAAACAGATACTCAATAGTGGGGTAATGTTCACAAATATGTTGAGTCGATCTGTGCAATAGGCTCCTGTTCTAAATAAGATTGTTTCAATTCTCATTATTACAAATTATCTTCTAAAAAGCCTTAATCTACACGACATTAAAAACAAAGCAATTGTCATTCATAATAATAATTATATACCAAAACTTGCTGTAATGCAATTTACACTTCTAAGACAACATCATTTAAATCTTTGCAGCCAAACTGATACTGAATACTTGGGTAATCTTCACACAAATATGTTGGGCAGATGTGTGCAATAGGCTAGCATATGATTGTTCAATTCTCATTATCACAGATTATCTTCTAACAAAGTCTTTATCTATTAAGTCTAAAAACAACAGCATGCCAGATCTGATATGACGACAAGGAATTAAGATAATGAAATCATTAAACATATTGTACTCACAGAATCAAAGCTTCCCATCTTGGAAATGTAGTGGATGTCAATGCTCAAACTAAAAGATAAAATTTAAAAATAAAAACAATGAAGAATATTAAATACAGACTAGATATGGAACAAACCCAACATAAAACCCAGCATATTTGAAAGGCATTCTGTGTGACTGATGATAGTTTACATAAATTAAAAATGTAATTATTATAAATTTATAAGAATCTAATGTATGAAAATCACAAATACATTGAAGGACATGGTCATCATTACCTGTTGGGGTACTGTATAAGCCATATGTTTCGCATGTACATAACATTTCAAGAATTTAGACTAATTGAGGGAAATTGCACGTGTATAATTTTACAATTTTTGGGATCTTTTTGCGAAGATGGAATGGCAAGATTCTTGAAAATTGACTGTAATGCTTTTCAAGTTCTAGTAAGATGTGCTACAAACTTACTTTCCAAGTGGATCATCTTTGCTTCCTGGATCTTCATCCCAGCAATCTACATCTAACGTCTGGCCATGCTCTTCATACACTATCGCCTAGTAATCAGACAGACATTTCATATAAAGAGGTCTGATATCACAGAACTCAATGGTAAGTCTTGTAATCAAGAGATCATTGGTTCTTTTTTTTTTATGCCATTGTTCCTTGTAAAGGATTAATCTTAAAATCTCAAGTTTCTTGAAAAAGAGAGAATTATTCTATTGTACGCAAAAAGGAACAGTGATCATTGTTCATCTCTAATCAAAGCTTCCTAGTTACTAACAGCAATGAGGAAAATGCAAACATTGATCCCCCCAAAAAAAGTCCTCTGCTGGCATTCCAACCAAGGTCTTGGCTAAGTACACCAAACCCTCTGGAACATTGGATCCATGAGTAATAAGGTAATTAAAGCCCTTTATTCCAATACATCCATGTTTTTCCAATATTGAATCATTAACAACAAATCAAATATTGCAAGTGAAAATTCCACCTTCTCAACAATATCAAAATGTATATCATGTACATAGTAACAATTTTATTTCACCCGAATCATTTCCATTCATGATGATCAACACAACCTGTACCATTATTCATACTAAGTGATCATTTAAGTAAAGTTTTTGACAAAACAATAAAGTAAGATAAAATCTTCACCTCAAATGTCTGATTCCACTTGGGATTAAGATTGTTGTTGATCGTCTTCGTCTTGAATTTCTGCATTCCAACTGTAATATGAATGGAAACAAAACATGCATTTATTGATAGAAGTTTCACTAAGAACAATATGATCTATAATAAAGACAAGGTGGTTCGCGAACCAAGAGTCTCGCCTGATCAATGCAATATGACCTTTTGACCCCAAGATGGCCTTTGATGTAACCTTTGTAGGTATCATATATGTGACAATACCTAATTAACATTTATTCAAAGTTTAAACAAAATTTATGCAAAAGTAAAGAAATCAGGATATATGTTTAAGAAAAGTTGACCTTTAAGTTGACCTTTTGACCCTTATATGAACTTTGATCTCATCATCCTCATCAACAGACATGTGGTTTTACCCAAGAATCATTTGTACCAAGTGTGAACACAATTGATAGAGAAATAAAGAAAACAAAGTTTAAGAAAAGTTGACCTTGAGTTGACCTTTTGATCCCCTATATGACCTTTCAACTCGGCATCCTCATCAACACATATATGGTACTATCCAAGAATCATTTGTACCAAGTGTGAACACAATTGATGGAGAGATAAAGAAATGAGAGCAAGTTACACAAAAACTTTAACATTTTTGTAACAGATGGCCTCATATCATTTGACCTTTTGACCCCTAGATGACATTTCACCCCATCATCCTTATCAATACATATTTGGTATTACCCAAGTATCATTTGTACCAAGAGTGAACACAAAGGATGTAGAAATAGAAAAATGAGCGCAAGTTGCACACACAAACAAAAAAAAAAAAAACGTAACAGACCAACAGGAAAAGTGATCACTAGGTCTCTGCCGAACTTCGTTCAGGCGAGACAAAAACATGAGGTTTAGCGTACATGCACAAAAATCTACTTTTAGTTGCAACAAGGCTGCCTTTCTAAAAAATTATTTGAATGTGACAAGTATATATAATTATTATATCACTAATTTGTAAATAACTTTTGTTAAACTTATAAAATTTAACAAACATATTTCTCAAAATATGTAAATAAATAGCTACTTCGCATAACAGTTATTATGCAAAATGTCAAATGTCGCCATTCTGACACCTGTAGGACAGAAGTATTTAAAGTATCTTAAAGCCATGATACTGACCATTGATGACCAAGTAGGGGTCAGATTTTCCCTTCTTGAGCAGACCCATGTCAGCTCGGACCAGATTCCTCGCTTCTACTGCAGTGATGCGCAACACTCCCTGATAATCAGATAGAGAGAGAGAGAGAAGCAAAAAGGTAAATCAAAGACACCATAAGTCTTGTGGCATGAAATGAACTACTGATTGGAAGGGTTATTCAAAAGTATATGTTACCAACAAATTGGGACTGTTAATTGACACAATCTTGGTTATGTAAATGTCTGGCGGTGCAACGGGGATAAGGATCATATGTATAAGAACGTGTGGATCATAAGGTGAAAGTCACTGGTGAAGATGTCTCTGAGACTCTGGATCATACCTTTGGCATAGGATACTTGAGTTCATTGATGTCCACAGTATCCATGAGAGTGATAGGGATCCTGTTGGGTAGTACCAGGAAGCAAGCGAACTGATCCTCCAGAATCCCATGCAGTAGGTTACTATGATATTAGAAATACATAAACGTATTGATGAAAATATCATATGCAATGCATGTTCAGATGGATAAAATATATAGAGAAAAAAACAAAAGGAAATGCTTGATACTAAGCCACATGAATCTAGACATCAATTTCCTGTTTTTCAGGTGTACCTGACAGGGCCACATATACATTGTATTCCACTTTTGATGCATTGCGCCCAATACTCATAAGATCTCCCCCCCCCCCAAAAAAAAAAATGAAAATAAAAATAAATAAATAAATAAATAAATAAATAAATAAATAATAATAATAATAAAACAAAATAAAAATAAATAAAAATTAAATTAAAAATTAAAAATTAAACAAGATGAATCCTCGACCGCGCGCGGTCGAAATATATGCCTCCGCCATTGCCAGATCAGAAAAATATCGCACTTTCATCTATTCATTTTGCTTTTATATAGCATGACTATTTGACCTTGACCTTTGACCTTGTGACCCTAAACCTAATCAGACCATATTCCTCTGGTGATAGATACTACCCTTAAATTTGAAGTTTACATCTTAATTGGTTCCCGAGATATTGCGATGACGAACTCAATACATGGATTTTTCACATCTTGACCTCTGTGACCCTCGACCTTTGACCTATAAAATCCATAATCTAATCAGATCATCTTCCTATGGTGGTAAATACTACAACTAAGTTTGAAGCTCATATCTCAAATGGTTCTTAGGATATCGCGATAATGAACTCAATACATAGAATTTCACTATTTGACCTCCGTGACCTTGACCTTTTACCTACATACTCCATAATCTAATCAGTTCATCTTCCTATGGTGGTAAATACTACAACTAAGTTTGAAGCTCATATCTCAAATGGTTCTTGAGATATCGCGATAACGAACTCAATACATAGAATTTCACTATTTTTGAACTCCGTGACCTTGACCTTTGACCTACATACACCAAAATCTAATCAGACCATCTTCCTATGGGGGTACATACTATCCTCAAGTGGTTCTTGAGATATCGCGATAACGAGCAAGCGGGACATACGGACGTACAGACGGACGTACGGACGGACGGACAACCCGAAAACATGATGCCTCCGGCACCACCTTCGGTGGCGGAGGCATAAAAATTACAATAAAATAAATAAAATAAACAAAATAATTTAAATAATTTTAAAAAAAAATAATATTTTAAAAAATAATAGAAAATAAACAAAAAATGAATAAATGAATGAATAAATAAAAATGAAGCCTTAACATATACTAAGGTAGTTCAGGGAGCAAAAAGTTAAACAAGTTTCTCTTTTGACCCAATACTTTTCTCAACTATTGTCAAGAAAAAGGGGGAGAAAACGGCAGAGAAAAAAAGTAGGATAAAAAAGAACTATGAAAAGAAGAAGCCCACAAAAAATTGGAGGTTATGACAAAAACAAGAAAATGAAGAAATAAGAGGTTACAATAAAAAAGAAGATGAAAAGAAGAATTAATAAGGAGGAGAAAAAAATGGGAGTTACCTTAGGCCTGGGACATCTAAAAGATCAGCAAGGTTGGTAAGATTAAAATCAATTGCCTGAATTGAGAAGAAAACGTAAAAAGTTTGCTTCAATCAATGAATTTTATAATGTGTCAAACTTGAATAGATACAATAATCAATTGTTCTGCAAAATGCAACTCTTATTCAAATGAACATCTGCACACATATTATTCAACTTACATTGTATAGCACTCATGGAATATATTTTCTTAAAGGGTACAAGTATTTAGAGAGAGCAGCAGTTAAGTACATTTTTTTTATGGACCTTAACACTTTTTTGTATAGCAAATTATAACTAAACATTCATTTTCTCAATCAAAGTTGATTTAATAATTTTGAGGTCATATACCGGTTCGTACATGCACATGTTATATGTACTGCGCCCTGTAACACAAAGAGTTTCAATCACTTGCAAATTTGAAACAACCGTTCTGATTGGTTCATAGCAGGTTTTTTTATGCAAGAAGCACATGAAACAAGGATCCTGATTGGCGACTATTGATTTGAAATTGATCTAACTCTTCTTGTTACAGGGCACAGGTCTGATACAGCATCTACTGGTATTAATTTCAAGTCATGTGCTCATGATACACGAATGTCATACTACACATTCATGAACCTCCCATAGTCCTGACACATAACTATTCAATCTTATTTGTCTGCTGATACATGTAGTCACAGAAGAGAGTTGAAACTATGTGATAGATTCAAGACTGTAACTAGCCCTCAACAGATGATTTCATAGATACGTATGTAAATACATTTTGTTGAAGGCAATGTTTATTGGTATTCACTTTAACATTATATACAAGTGTACTTACCTCAAACTAAAGACAGTTAAAATGAGTATAGACATCAAATTTATCAAAAGTCTAATTAAAGCAATAAGAATCTTGTTTAATTTTAGTTTATTTATAGTTTACTTATAGCTTTACCCCAAAATAGGACCAAATAATACTGTGCATTTTCTCTTTTTTGAAATATAATAATGCAATAGCTGAAAAGGGTGTATTGTTATAGGCTTCTGAAAATTCATGTCTTCAGTAATGACTCAATACCCTTGATAAGAAATACCAATAAATTTTTTAACGCACTATTGTGCTTCTTACCGGTCTGTTCAAGAAGTAGACTGACATACCACCAACCAAAGGCATCTTGTTAACCAACGGTCTCATCTCCACTCTCAGGTTACCATGCAGCTAAAAGAAATCAAAATAATATATATGAATGATACTCGAATACATACATGTATAGAGTAAACTTAAAGTAAAGAACAATCACCTGGGGAGAGAGAAACAAAGAAAAATATCTTGCTTAGAGACCAAAGTGCAGTACCTGGGATCGATTGCGTCTCAGGTCAACTGCTTAGACCAGCCACTGGTCTCTGATTCTGGCATACATTGTACAGCTTGCTATTTTACTCTTATACTAAATGAATATTTAGGCTGCTTCTGATCATCTATACTCTCTCTCTCTCTACGTTAGTTGTTGATTTCTTTTTACAGACAACAAATCACTCTTCGTACATGTAAAACCTCCATCATCGTATTGTAATAATTCAGAAAACAACAACTCACGTAGAGCGGGAGGATAATGGCAGCGTGGCTTTGTTACCTGCTGCTGGCTAATCTCACTATGAGGGATGCATTGCTCATGTTTTGCATATGAGCAAAGAAAATAGATAGCTCTCAGCCAGGATTACAGTATAGGTGACTACTGAACTTGGACAAGTACACAAATTAGAGATTACATACCTGAAGATCTTGTATTCCTGCTTTCAATCTCTTGACAGTCTTCACACTGATTTCAATGTCACAATCACCGGCATAGCTGTACAAATGACAACATCATTCAATGGTTATTTTACAAAATTGACCATTATATCTCTACTTTCATTTAGGTTGTCAGACCATACATGTAATTGATGAGTTGCATGCCAATTCTCTTTCTACTACACAAGCGCTTTACTGCACCTTTAACTTGCTGATCGATGCAATACCCTTCTGGCTGACAGTAATCATTCTGGCTCTTGGCTGAATACATACTGGGTAGACATTTGCTTCTGCGAGAACTGCTCCGCGGTTAATTCCGAACATTAATCGAATAACTAAGTTCAACCCCAGACTAGGCGTAATACCTTTTTATAGCATGAACCTTAAAACTAACATAAAACTCTATTACTACCCTAACACTACATCTCAGATGAAATAAACCCTAGAGCATTTGTCGCTGGAACAATTGCTGGTTCCCCAAATACAATCATAATTTTCCTTGACAAACTATGCTTGGAGATTACATTTTTTAATATTCAAAGGTGTTGCTTTGAATATCAGATACCAGACGAAACTAGACCATTTTTTGTTGTTGTTGTTGTTGTTGTTGTGGTTAGTTCATCCATTTGGATGGACTCCAACATACATTACAGTACAGTGTATTCGACCTTGAAAAATGAATAGATAGTAAGGTTTCAGACAGTATGTATGCTCTATTCACATTTGATAAAGCTCTGACATTACAATACCAGTCCCAGTCATTCATGAATTGTTATTGATTTGATTGAATAAAAGGCTTCTTTTCCATCCATTTCAAGGTCTTTCCTCACATTCCCAAGCCTTGAAAAAGATCTCAAGGTAAATATACCTATAAAACTACTGGAGACACACATATTCTAAAGATTAAACTTTTGACGTCTATTTTTATAATTTTCAAAATGTAATGTGCATTGAACAAAGAACCTAACAAGCATGATTTTTTCTTTTGAAAAGGAAGAAACTTCACATGGTACATTGCACATGGAAGTATAATAAGAGAGGCATACATGTAGAAAGAGAAAGAGAGACACAAGTACGATGAGATAAGATAAGATTTTATTAAAAAGAGAGTATTGACAACTGAAAGGTGAAGGAGAAGAAGAGACAGGCAGAGTATGGAGGAGGAATACCACTAAAATACTTTCAAAAATATGTCAAAAATATGAAGTTGTAACAATCTTAACCTCAACACAAAAATTTGCATATATTATAAAATTCTTAATTAATAGCACAGTAATGTAGAAGGCAGAGGAAAAAAACCAACCAAATGACCAAGCCTCAAACTTTCCAACTAAAAGTCACACAAGGTGTGAACTACATCAGCTTGAAGTTGGGAAATAGACTGCTACTTGTAAACATATTTCTGGTGCCATGAATTAGCCTGATCAGTAAATATCAGGGTTATACTCCCATTTATTTGGGACAAAAATTCAGCCCAAACTATCATGGACTTATTCAGAAAATAACCAGTAAGTGCAGCCTGAAGTTTGGTGTTCATAGAATGAGGTATTGAAGTCACCGATCTCCACCAAACAGGGCGTGGTGAAGGAATTACATAGGCCTATACATGTATACAGTCTGTGTCAAAAAAAATGGTACAGTCGGGGAAAAAAATAATTTAGGTGTGAAATCTTTTCATATAATGTGTGTTTGTGGTACCAAATTAAAGCCAAAAGATTTTTCTTGCTGATGCGCTTTGTCCTGTATAATTTGCTTTCGTAAAACAAAAGTTATGCTAAGTTTTGTGCGACGAGGAACAAATCGAAATTACGCACTTCTATTGTTCTGGAGCGCTGAATTCACGGTCATTATGCGAAATCGTACACAAAGGCATGGGACGGCGTGCGAAAAATGGATTTTTCTTGATTGTAGAAAATTAGTCATATCTCAAAAAATACTGCACCAAATGTGATGAAAAAAATTGCAGAAGAAAGAGTGATATTCCTGCTTTATGAAAATAACAAACAATACCACGTTGATATTAACCTTCACACTATAAAAAAATGTTTTCCAACTGTACCATTTAATTTGACACAGACTGTATAGCTGAGCTGGTGAAGAAGTGGCAACTTCAGCTTCAGCTGACTTTGGGCTTATACCCCTATCCTCCATTTAAAGCCAAGCTTTAGTACTTACAGCCAAAATAATTTGAGATAAATCTGTAAGATATGTCCTCACATTGTCCCATTAACATATACATATGCCTACACAAGATTATATTCACGTTTCGATAATGATTTCAGGAGAAATGTTGAAAAAATATTGAAACAGTCCGTTAGGTTGAGACTTGGAGTAGACCGCTATATCGCCACAAGTCACGGCACAACATACACACGCAGATCCGGTGCGAACCACGTGTACATGATATACCCGTAGACTTTCCACGTGGCCGTGTTAATCACGCATGTGCTTGGACGGGCCGTCCAAGTACAGAAATTATGCTTATTTTGCTCTTTTCTCAGCAAATATCCAATTTTATGTAAATTCCTTTGGAGTGTAGTATTTATTTACTATGCTTTAGATTCTGGTATGAACAAGAATGTTTTGATTTATTTCGTCATGACTACTACTCTAGATTATCTTTAAGCTTGCTAATTCTCAACTTCTGGCTGGTGAAGGAGCACCTATATTGCCTGCTGAGAAGTCACATATGTAGAAGGGCGCTCACCCCTAAGCAGATGTGCGTATATCATGTCTCAACATCAAGGACCAAGGTTTAAGTCTAATCCTGTAGCAGATGGTGAGACACCCTCAAGATCTCTTTATCCTCTACTTTCATTATGACTGTGTCTAGATACTTCTAATGGTTTTATGTGGTCATTGCCTCATCACCCAAGGATAATGTCGCTTGGTCACATCATATTGAAGCTCCTTGGTCACATCCAATGTTAGTGAGCATTGAAAGTGATCTGGCAATTATCATTTTATCAACTGTGAATTCTGCATTATAATGATGTTCCAAAAACCAAAAGCCCATATGCTTGCTTTTTAGCATTTTGTGTACCTTACCATTATTTTGTAGATAAGCCTGTGTATTGTTGTTGTTGTACATAGGATGTATATGTGTACAATATCTAAAGATACTATGGGAAGCTTAAATAAAAAAAATCATTATTCTACTTAAAGGGGAAGTTCACCCTGGAATTTTATTGCTCTTAAAAAATGAAGAAAAATAAAAGAAAAATATGAGTGAAGGTTTGGAGAAAATCGACCAGAAAATTATGAAGTTATGAATACTGAAAGTTTTGATTCTGTGACGTCACATGCGAGCAGATCTCCTATGTGTTATGTAGTGTAAATTCCATAAAATTTCATTTTTTTTCAAAAGAAATTAATTATGTCACCTGTGCGGTGGATATACCATCAAGCATATGTTCATATACATGACTTTATCAAATTGACCCATTCCTTTATCAAGAACCATGACAAAAAGACAAATTTATGGAATTTACATACACAACCAATGGGAGAGCTGCTCGCATGTGACGTCACACAATCAAAACTTTAAATATTCATAACTTCGCTATTTTTTGGTCGATTTTCTTCAAACTTTCACTAATATTTTTTTATTAATTTTCTTCATTTTTTAAGACCAATAAAATTCCAGGGTGAACTTCCCCTTTAAATAGAACCCTGAAAAATTATTCTCAAACCAGTTATTCATTTAGTAATTTCATATCACTTGAATCTTTATTGAAATTGTGAGAGGACTTTTTGTATTGCTTTTTGTAAAAAAACAACAAAACAAACTATCTATTCTTTTAATTTTTCCCCCTTCTTCTTGTTTTTTTAATATATCAATATGGATAGATTTTTTTTTCTCGAACGATGTCCACCAATAAAACAAGTCATTAATACTTCTACCTCCCCAATTCATTGTTAATCTTAATCGTTCTCAATATACATGTACCTGTCATCTACATTTGTAACATATGGCTAGCAAACTAAACGCATAATAAGGTGCTAGATTCCGCAATGGAGATGAAAGGTATGAAATATATGATGAGCATTTAGAATTTTTGGTGGAGGAAAGGCTTGTTGCTTCGGAGCGATTGCATGTTTGCCCTGAATGAGGTTAGTGTGTGCTGCAATGTCTCTTGAGCCCAGCTGCAAAGTTTCTGCGAGCAACGGAGGTGAAATTCTAGACACCCCTGTAGAATTATGCAGTACGAGTATTTCATGTTTATTCACACATTGGCAAAGTCTTCAGCAAACATAATTCCCCGCCATTATCGATCTCGGAGCTGAGGAAACAGATTTAGTTACACTCCATTTCATTCAGCCTCATGAATATCAAAGAGCAATTGGGATCACAGTGAGACATTTTTTTTTTATGAGTGAAATCTTTCTGAATTTAATTGTAGGCTAAAAATAGAAATTAAAAAGGATAACCAAATTTTAAAAATGTTGGAAATTCTGTTCGTATTGTTTTTTCCATTCATTTTCCTCTTAACATTACACAATATACGTAAATGTTTTCTTTCAATGTCACTAATATCTTTTATGTAATATACATGTAATTCTAAAGCTTGTATTAATTACTTTGTATCTAATTTTGTAAATTTGTGTCAGTGGAGGCCCATTTTCTATGTTTTTTGTATGGATCAATAAAGAATCTTATCTTATATCTTATTTATGTAACAGATCCCTTACACATTTTTTTTTTTTTTTTTTTAATTGTATGTCAGCAAATCAAATCAAATCAATGAGAAATTCAAGATTTGCTCTGGAATAATTTATCTACTCCACTGTTTAATTTTCAACTAAGCTACCGGTATATGTATTTTGGCTAGATATAAATGAGTTCATCAATGTCAGTGATACCTGCTGTTCACACTATGGGACTGCACCTGGGCTTGATTCACTGATAAGCTTGCTTTCATTGTCATCTGGACTACTCACAATATCATACAACACATGTACATGTACATGTACATTGTACATGTATGTTCTCAAGATCATATTTATGTATTCCCTTTATTGAAAATACTATGAGATTTTTGAAAATGAATATCTAGAGTGCAATTAGTGTCAGAACCAATACAGAACCCAGTGATATAGGTAATATCCATATGATTAATATTTAATGTCAATGGACCAATGAAACAAAATACAATCGATTGAAAGGTAGTGGAAAGAAGAAAAAAATATGTGCACACAGTACAACATACAATGGTGAGGGATGAAATTCCACATACAAGGGACCTATTGTATGCATCATTGCAGATAGAGACAGGGAACCCATCTTATCCATTTTCATACAGATGTCATCAAATTTCAACCAATGAATGAAAATAAATGAAAGTAATATACCACGCTCATTCCTCAGAGACTACGGAATTGAGATTGCAACTGGGTAGATTTAGGATAACCGTATAATACTCCTTGCACTTGGCTTTGTTTGCGCTCTTGAGTTTGAGGGTTATTTTGGGATTTATTGGGCCGCTGCACTGCAAGCTGGACGAACAGGAAGAGTTGGATCATCACATTTCAGCATTACTGTGTGACAAGCAGAATCTCACGAATCTCAAATCATGAATCACAGGATTATGTTGCCATGGTATTCATCTACTGCTAGGATAAATACCAGTCTATTTAGTGGTAGGAAAATACATTGAGTGTTCCAATCTACGAAAGGTTAATCACTGTATTCATTCATTTTTCTTTTTATTCACTGGGGCAAGATATTTTCAGTCAGGATATTATTTTTAAAAAATAAAGACAAAAATAATTTTTCTATTCTAACTTTATCATACATATATTGGAAAAAGGTGAGAATTCAATCCATTTTTCTTTTCTTTTATTACAGTCTTTAAATCTCGATCACTCTTTGTTAACATCCCCCACCAGGAGGAAAAGAAAAGATGTCATGGTGTAAATTAATGGCCTAATACGACACATACTAGCCAGCA
The DNA here is from genome assembly GCA_940671915.1 of Paracentrotus lividus. Taxonomy (NCBI): domain Eukaryota; kingdom Metazoa; phylum Echinodermata; class Echinoidea; order Camarodonta; family Echinidae; genus Paracentrotus; species Paracentrotus lividus. The sequence continues at coordinate 57,413,120 of CALNVZ010002100.1, read as the reverse complement.
GTCACAACAAGGGCTTATCCTTCTGAAGAACAAACTTAACAAAATTTCAACATTTCATGAGTGCTAATTATTAATTAGTCAGGCAAAGCAGTCCTGAGTCATTTGAGTGACGACTGTCAGCACATGTTTAATATCTTTGGGTTTTCTCTGGTCTACCCTCAGTATCAATGATTTAAAAAATAAAAATAAAAAAAAATTGAGCAAGTAGTGTAATTCATAAAAATCTACACAGTAGTTACAGCTATCTGAAAGTCAATAGATGGCTCTAAAGTTCACCGTCTTTAATCATCTTTTAATAGTATCTAAACCATCTTTTTTAGACGATAATTCATATCATAAGACATCTTTAACAAAGGTTTGTGTTTACTTTCTATTTGATAAAAAGCACACCATCTAGTTACAATGTACATGTATCATACATGTATTTTGAAGTATCTTTGACGTATCATGCAAACAAATAAGTGTAAATATATATGCTCATGTACAGTACTTGGTTAACCGGAAAATGATAATTAAACCTGATTGATTTATACCTCTTAAATTCTTAAGTACTGTTATGTGTGTACAAAGTATTATGAACATTGTTACTACATGTATTATGAACATTATGAACTGTGTACATGCATTAATACACTTAACTGTAATTCTATTTCTCACTAGTTTATACAAGGTTCTCTTTTGGTTGCTTGCAAGCAATCATTGTAACTTGTACTGTGGGATTCACTTTACATAGTGCAAAAAGATATCTCATTGTATGATTTCAAAAAAAAAAAAAAAAAAAAAAAAAAAAAAAAAATCAGATTTATGAATAAATTAAATTTTGCTCGGCCTTGTGCTTTTTTAAGGTAATAAACATGACTTCCCTTTGGTCAGAAACTTTCAGTAGTTTGCTTTTACTGTCAGAGCAATATAATTTTATTCATTTTGATCTAATTGCGCTTGGTTTTTTTTTATTTTTTATAGTTACTCAATGATTCCTTTATTAATGCTATCAAAAAATAGGCAACTTAGCTTTTATTTCATACAATCCTGTTTAGTTCATATTTTGACAAATGTGATACGTCTTGTCGAAATGAGAGAGAAGTCGCAGATCAAAGATCCGAGTAAATCGACAAACTAATAAAAAAGTCAAAATTGTAGGAAATGTTTTTTTTGTGATTTTCTGGTTCTACCATGCTTCATCTTTGCTCAGTTAAAAACATGAGTGAAAATGGTAACGGGAAAGTGGTAAAAAAGCAGTTTTTCGGCGAGTGTTTTTTTCGTCATAATTTTTTTTCCGGACATACAAGCGAACGTCCACGCTCATTTCCCCTCTCCGTTTAGCTCGCACTTAGCAACGCATGGCTTTGTCATGTGATGTGTGATTTCAACTGGATTTTTGTTTCGTTTTGTGAGCGAATAGCGAACTAAACTCTCTTTAGCTGCACTCAGAAATTTTGCGTGCGATGCCACAACCTCCTGTGAATAAAGCTGTTTTCATCCGGGATAGCGGAGCACGCAAACGAATGTCAAATCTAACAATCGGGTGGGGAGAGGGGGGGGGGTTATGTGGGGAAAAGCTAACTTATTGCTTGACTTAGCTATCTGGATCCAAATGAATGTTAATTTCAGCATTTTATTTTAAGGGCCGCGATATCTGTTGTCCTGATGGGAAATTAAAACCTCCCTATTAACAAATTTGGTTCCATCAGGGAAACATAGAGCATACAAAGAGGTGACGTGATAATACTTCTGATACAAGTATTTAGGTTAAAGTCTTCTGCAGTTTATTTTAAAAGTAACGTGTTTAAGAAAGTAGCGTTTTACTAAACACGACGAACAAAATACGATTTACTCTTTAATAATTCATTTCTAAAAATTATTAATATCTTTCTTATTACTGGTAACAGGTTTGATCAATAAAAGACGGAGATCGAGCAAATCATTTACGTTTTTATTTTCATTGTCTTAAGCTAACCTACACTGTTAGAAAATTTCTCCTTAAAAAACAAGAAAGTTCCTGCAGCAGAGTCTCGAGAACATCAGTAATCTTACTGTACAAATTTGCAGTGAAATTAATGAAAAGAAGGTATACGAGGACGAGAGTGAAAAATTTACCAATTTTCTTTTTTTCAAACAGACTTGTTCTGTTAATTTGCAGAAAATTTCCCGTTATAAAAATATAGAAATGATTCTGTTATACATATGGGCAATTCCACGGTAACTGACGTTACACACGACCAGAATTTTCTACATTGTTTGTACTGCAGTTACATAAATAAGAATACATGGGTCTTCAAATTAATATACCTAAATAAGTAAGTGTAAAGGAAGAAGTTTTGTCTAAAAATTCACCTTAAACATTATTTCCATTGAAACGCCAAGCAAAAACGTGTCGGTAACTGACGTTACAGAAAACGGACATGCAAAATCATGGTGTTTGATCAAATCTCAATATCTCATGTCCATGATATTCTCACATTCTATCGGAATTCAGCGAGTTTAATAAACCACATCTGATGTCGAACATTCCTATTATTTTGACTGGAGACTATAATATTCATGTTGATGTTTTTGATAACCCCGAGTCAAGATCGTTAAGAGATCTGTTAGAATCTATTGGATTATTCAACATTGTTAAAGTAGCTACTCATGTACAAGGTCATACCTTAGATCTGTTTATAACTCGTCAATCTGATGATATTTGTATTAGGGCAACCTGGTAAGGTTCATTGGTGTCCTGACCACATGTCTGTTTTCTTCTGTACGCTTAAAGTTTGTAAACCTTCTTTGTCTGTAAATGAGGTCCTCTTTCGCAAACTCTTCCACTGTTTATATTTGATTCTGTTATTAATGACCTCGCTTCAAGTGAGCTTATGTTTAAACCCTCCTGATTCTCTTGATGACTTAGCCTCATCTTATAATTCTTACTTTAACGGTCTGTTCTAGATAAGCATGCTCCTCTGTGTTCAAAACAGGTTAATAATCGTCCAGAGTGCATGGTTTTACTGATGATGTAAGAATGGAAAAGAAAAAGAGAAGGAAAGCAGAAAAGAAGTGGCGGAAATCTCAGTCGGTCTCTGATCACAATGCTTTTAAAATTAGCTCGAAACAAGTTGTTGTTTGTAATGAATAATGCTCGCACTAAGTATTAACTAGACTGTATTATGACAATAGCTCAAATCAAAGGAAACTCTTTGGTGTAACAAAATCCTTGTTGAACATGACAAAAAGTGATACTGTCATAACCTTCCTGGTGTTGATGGCCATGATTTTGTCAATGGACTTGGTGAATTTTTCGAACAAAAGGTGGTCAAAATTCATTGTGATATCGAATCAGTGTTACGTGAAGAGGATATAAGTTGTATGATAATTCCTTTGAATACTCATCTCAACCATTCCACCCAAGTTTGAAAATTTCACGTATTGTCAAAAGTGATGTTTCGGAAACTTATTATGAACCTCAGTAAAAATCATGTTCCATTGATCCAATGCCAACAAGATTTGTTGTAGAATGTTTAGATACCTTACTACCTGTGATTACAAAAATCATAAAACTTGTCATTACGTAATGGAAAGTTTCATTCAAGGTTGGAAACTTGCCTTGGTTCAACCTATTCAAGAACCAAATTCTGAAGGAAACTTCAGCAATTTCCGGCAAATAAGCAACCTCCAATATGTGTCAAAGTTGGTTGAAGGGGCCAGCCACTGCTCAAATTCAGGATACCTCTTTCGTAACAACCTTTTCCTATAACACAATCGGCGTAGAAAGTACCATAGTACAGAAACCGCTTTACTAAGGTTAAGAATGACCTGCTTATGGCAATGGACCAGCAGAAGGTCGCATTTCTCATACTTTAGATCTTGTGGCGCCATTCGTATACGGTCGATTCACAGTATACTGGCAGAGGTTTTACAATCTGATTTTGGCATTTCATGTAATGTCTTGTCTTGGGTTCGGTCTTACCTGTGCGATAGGGAGCAAAAATAATCAATTGGTAATATCACTTCAAAGAAATTTGATGTTAGATGGGGCATTCCACAAGGCTCAAGAACTCGGGCCCCTCCTTTTTCCCTTTATTCTAGTCGCATTTTTGCTATCATCAAAGCATACTCTCAGCACATATCGTGTCAGCTATGCAGATGATACTCAGTTATACATTTCATTTAGCCCAATTAGGGAACAAGAACAGTCTGTATCTCAGCTCTTGAAACTGTCTAAAGAATCTTCGTAGGTGGATGTTTAAGTTGTAAGTTGAAACTCACGAAGCAAAACTGAAATTTCTTATTATAGAACACCTAGGAGTGCAACTGATATAAATCGAATATACAGTTGGAAACACTGTAGTCGAGCAGTCTATAGTTTGCCAAAAAACCTTGGTGTCTGGTTTCGAACCTCAGTTGAACATGGAGACCGCTATATCCAAAACATGCAAAGCCAGCCTTCTATCATCTGTTACCTACCGTCACATTCGTACATACCTAACCCGCACTTGTATCATAATTAGTCCATGCCTTTATAACAAGCAAATTGACCTACTGTAATGGACTACTGGAATGGCTTACCGAATCTCAGATATTAAATTACAAGCTGTCCAAAATGCATGTGCCAAACTTATTGCAATTCCAATTCTCTCATGTAACCCCTTTCTTCATGATCTGCACTGGGCTTCCAGTTCGTCCAAGACATTAAATTTCAAATACTCCTCCTTCTTAATAGGCACTCCATGGCTTGGCCCCACTTATCTCATAAACCTGCCTACTTAAAATAGCACCAGATCCTACAGGCCCGTAGCTACCATGATTACATGCTGCTGAGTATTCCTCCTTGTAAAAACAAAGTTACTCTGGGTGACCGTGCTTTGTTTGCTTGCCACCGAATTCTGGAATAGCTCCTGCCACAATTAAATGCATCATCATCAATGTATTTAAAAGCAACCTGAAAACTATCTGTTCAGGAAGTTTTTCATAGATAAATTTTATTGTAATCAGACCGTTCCCCGCTTAGCTATTGAATTATACTATAATACTGTGTTGTTACCTATATTTCACTATGTATGCGCAGTGTGAGTATATACATATAGAAACTGCGCATTTATAAGTCTCGCAATTATTATTATGATGATGTCAATAAGGATAAATCTTATATGACATCATGACTAGTCTTTATGAACAATTTGCAAAATAAGGAGAGATTTTCATATTTGTTTATGCTGGGGAAAAACTTTGTGAAGACATGTCGGTAACTGACGTTTACTACTGACGTCACCGCTTAATCTTCTATAGACTTTACACATGTAAAATCAATTTTGAATGGATCAAAATATTTTGTTGTCCCAAGGCTTCTGAAGGATTTGTGTTTGATATGATATCATATCTTGTTCTAGCAAGCAGATTGCAAATAACGAAGTGATGTAATCATTTTCCTCTTTTCAGTTAACAACTACTGTGGACAGAAAGTTGAACATATATTTACTATAGGGTTTGGCACAGAATTTTTGCATCTTTATATTTCTTACTACTTTTACAGACATAAATTTCATCACATATAATTAAAACAAAGGGAATATTTAAGTATTAAGACATAGAGCACTCTAAATAGTATTTTGATCATTTATACACTAGGATGGTCCCACACATGTATTTTTTGTGTGTAGTGAATGTGAATCTTGGATGAATTAGTATAAAAAGGTGCCTTATATTATATTGTTGTTTTCTAAATACCCACAGCACACCAGTTCTTATAATAGGTGAATTGATTCTTTAAATCAATTATTGAAACAGTTTTATCCATTCAAACTTATACTGCAACAGTAATATGTTTAACTCATTTTGTACAGTGTGATCGCAGTCATAAATGCGGAGATTCAAAGCTAGGTAAATAAATATTATGAAATTATGTTCGACTTGGCATCCAAATGAATTCCTGTTTAAAAGTAAAAGTGTTTGTTCTGTGCTTTTTTCTACCTCAAATTATGCTTACCTCTAAGCAGATGCCCAGGCATTGGAGCTATAATCATACATTCTTTCTTTTTTTTTCTTTTTTTCTTCATTTATTTACAAATAGAAGTTTTTAAATACAACTAATAATTTTATTTAGATTATTCATAACATTTAAAATTATAGGCTCATATTTCAAATTCAGAATATATAGCAATGGAACCTTGATCACACCAATAGATAATCAACTGAAAATCTAAAGCAGATTTGGAGGGGCTTACATGTACACTGCATGGGTTTTCAAACTCTTAAATCACTAAAAGAAGACGTTACCATTGGCACTGGCAGTCTTTTTTTATTGCTAGATGGTTAGTTTAAGCAGTGGTAATTAGTTCAGAAGCATACAGGAGTCCAAATTATAATTGTTTTCTATGAAACGATAATGGCATCATGGTAACTGACGTTACACTAGGTCATGGTAACTGACGTTACACAAATTGGTTGTCAATTTTGACTTGATTGTATGTTGACTATCCATAGCTTTGCTATTGATAATAATGAGATGCAGTCATACATTAGAAATCTTAATTGGCATAGTTGGTACTGTCTCCGTTGTGGAAAAAAATTAACAAGTTCATGTTTTCGGTAACTGACGTTACACTACAAATGAGGGTTGATTAAATCTAAGTTTTTGACCAAAGTCACAATCGAACCAATTCTTTTTTTAATATTGTTTGATAAAGTGTCTCTCTAACAACTTTATCCATTTGAAAGATTATCGGGAACAGAAAAACGTTTAGTTGAGAAATGAAAATGAGTTTCTTGTTAATATACCTTTTCTATACAAAAAAATATGGAATACTTCAGCGTATGATTAGAAAGTGAAAATGGCTGCCATCGGGAAAAAATTTATTGATTCTCAAAAACTTTAACTCATGTATTTTTTGAAAATCAAAATAATTTGAACCAAATATCATTTTGAATTTCCGGCACCCTTGTCCGGATTTCTGTGGAATTGCCCATATACAGAATAATTCTGTATTTTTTTTCTTCCTAAAAAAACAGAAAAAGTTCCTGCAGCAGAGTCTCGAGAACACCAGTAATCTTACTGCACATTTGTAACACAATTTACAGTAAAAATAACAGTACAATTACAGAAAAATGGTATATGGGTATGTAAATTTACAAAATTTCCTGTAATAAAAAGCCGTTTTCCTTTTTAAAAAACAGACCTGTTCTGTTAAATTTCAGAAAATTTCCCGTATAAAAAGTACACAGAACTATATTATCATTCATAATACAGAACGGTTCTGTATTTTTCTGTCTGTAAAATCTTCTGTTTTTTTTAACAGTGTAGCCACTCATAAAACGTGATCAGAGAAATTCTAAATACATTCTGAGGCGCAAATATTTCTTAAAACATTTTTAGAGGCTTATCTCTATCATATACCTTATTCAAAGAATATAAACAAAATGCATAAACCCCTGTACAAGAATAATTTAGTCTATAGTCCATTATTATGTTCGAAATTTCCAACAGAGTTCAGATCAAAATGACTCGCTTTATAATGAGTAAGAGTATACGCGATTGACATTCAAAGAACGCACGCAAACATGCGAATAAAACCCCCAAAAGATTTTAAAATAGTTCTGTTTCTAACTAATTTAGCGCCAGAGATTGGTAAACGTCTTTTCTTAAAAGAGCGGACTTTTTCTTAAACAATTAGAAAGAACATAACGTTTTTATTTATTTGACGAAGATATAAAACAACTAACCAAATTTAGTTTCTTTTTTTGAGAAGATTGAATGTTATTTAGACAACATCGCTTGCTGCGTTTGCCTCGATCATGCGTGACGGACGAGTATTGTTCTCTGTATACCTGAATGCAGCCTCCTCATTGGTCAATCGTTTCACCTTTGTAACAAGTGGTTGCTAGGGCATTTCGGTGAGTAGAGCGGTGACAAAATGGTCTTATTATTCGGCTCGGAGTCAAACGGAAGTCAAACTTCGCAGACGTTTTCTCTTTGATTTTGATTTCCAAGAGCACAATTCTCCTCGCGTTCAGAGCTAATATCTCCACTTCTATTTACTCTTTACAGTCGGGTTATATATCAAAATTCAGGCATATGAATCAGAGATCAATAATATCAAATAAAATGGATTTCAAAAATCGCGATTAGTCTCTCCTTTCGACGTGACGCATCACAAATGTAAATGCCAACATGCTTGTTATACATGCTCCATTGTCAGTAATCTCAAAATTCATTTGTGACAAGTGTACAGGTTTGATGCCCATGGGGTGAGTGGGAGGGAGCAGTACAAACATCACTTTCCACCCACTACTCTTTATTTCTGGAAACTGAAGGAAATGAAATGACAGTCCATAAAATGTCACCAGCATCCATCCAGGCTACTGTCTAATCCCTGATATGCACATATCTTTATTCAAAATTATATATATTTGTGCATGTATGGATATCATTTTGAGACTACAAAGAAAAGTATCAATACCATGCCAAAAAACTTTGTAATTCGATTTAGCCATTTATGTTTACTTTTGGGTTCAAGTGAAGAAGTTAATCATATATTTCCTGTCATAACAAGATTTAATGTAGTTGAATGTGTAAAATGTTCCAATGTGAGAGTAAAGTTAATGTTGTCGACTCAGATCTTCATGTACATGTAGGAGAGCATAAACATAATTATTCAGCACTGATTAAACATTGTTTAAATCATAATATGAATAAAAAAAATAAGAATGAACAGAAATGACAATTTGTATTTTTGGTGAATCATGTACACAACACCTCCTAAAATCTCAAAACCTCGGATTGTCAAATGATCCCAGGGTTTCATGTTTTGCTTTGATTTTGCCTCTCTCACACCTCAAAACCAATATTTGAACATATCTCTGACGTGAATGCAAAAGCAGGGAAACCAAATGGGTATGCTGTTGCCATGGATACCAAGCTAAATCTAGCTGCTTACTAAGCTACACCTTCACTGCTATGACTGTTTCCACAAACCCATATCATATTAGACAAAAATTGGAGAGAGGGTGAGAGAGAGAGAATGGGAGAGTTGTGAAAATATTTCAATTGTATGAAATTTATAACATCTTCTTTGTACCTGTTTTAAAATATGCAATGCCATTCCTTTTTCCAGGGGCCTTGGCACTAAATGTACAGGCACATGTGGATAATATAAGCATGGACGTGTTTGATATAAGGCCAAAAAAAAAAAATTGTTTGGTTGTCCAATGAATGCCTTTTTTCAAAAATCGGGTCGGTCGGTCGGCTTTTTTTTTTTTCTTTTTTTTTCCTCCCATTGAAAAACATTTTTGAGATCACAAATTGAGTAATTTATACTCACAATATCTCTAGATCAAGGATCATTTCATCTCTACCAACATGCTCTGTATAAGCCTTCACTCCTCCAATACGTGGCGACTGTTTAAAGAAAGAAAATAAATTGCCAAATTTGAAGTGTGAGACAAATTTACAGAAATGATATGAATACATTTACAAAACATACTTTGTACAGTGCATCTAATAAATAAATAAAAAGACAAGATTAACCAAACAGTGAGAACAAAATGATTCTTTTTGGACATTCAATAAACATATTAAAGTGTGTTTTTAGCATGCTAATGACACTTTAGTCGTCTTTGTGACTTTTTTGTGTTTGTCTTTTACCAGAACTCTTTGGGAAATTGTGGGAGGCATGGGAGCTGAATCGCTCTCAAACCCCACATATAAAGGATCAATCGTCATTCAAATTATTGCCTATAATAACTGTTTGTTCATCATGATTCTGTTGAATACACAAGGATAAATGGTGTTATCATAGGTATCACCATACTTCATGGTTGGTGCACCTGCCCCTCTGCAATAATGACTAGAGGGGGCATGAATGAACGAGCTTCACCAACGACACAAAGAAAAAGGTCAAAGTTGAATTACGTATACTCCAGTCACATGTACTTTTTATAATGCCAGGCCAGCACATTGAAACAAACTGGAAAATTGCAGATAGTGCGCATATATAAAGTTATAAAAATGCAGAATGTTGTCCTCCATGCACATGTTGACCCGCAAGACAATTTTTACTGCGCATTGGCCACACATTTTTAAGTTCCTGATTCCAGGTTCAATCTAAGATCCCACCAGTTCCTGCCAATTCCAATCACAGGCCTCAACTGCGCACCAAACAATCCATCTCAAATAAGAAATTCTATTACTCCAGTTATCAGCTACGGTAGGGTACAGTACACTAAGAATGGATTAGTCTGACACATCTCAATGTTACAGGGTGGGGACTGGGGTGCTCACATTTAATAGCATCTACACAATCTTGTCCTATCATGCAATATGATACCATATACATGTTGGGTTTTTTTTTTCATATAAGATGTTCCTTTGTAGTAAAGAAAGAAGTATCAGGATCATGAGAAAAATTAAAAACTTTTGTATCTGGCTCAGATGTCCAAACGTTCATTTTCAAAAATTCACACAAACCCCAATTCAATAGGTAGAAGTGACAGACATTATTGTGTCTAGATTCAAATGCATGCACAAGAACATTAATCATGAAGGAAGGACAATGACTCAATGATGGAGAAAGATGTGTGGTTGAAACTGTGACTGATTGTGGAATACCCCAGGATGTACATGACGTTTGTCACGTATGGAATATGATAGGTAATGCAAGGATGTACATGTACATGAAGTGATTTGCCTCTGAAATGCGTAGTCACAATATTTGAAAAAATTTTGGTTGATGAACCAAAATATCCTGAAATTATTTGGGAGTTTATTGTAAAATTTAACCAGACTGTCACATGGAATCTGATATATGTAATTCCAGGATGCACACGTTTATAGAGTGATTTGGTTCTGAAAAGCGTGCAATATTTGACAAATGGGGGGTGAACCGAAATATCCTGTAACTGTCTGAAAGTAAAAGTTAACCAGACAAATAAATAAATGGGATGGTATGTTTCCATGAACACACTGGTGCTTTAGCCTGTTTTCTAACCCAATTATTGCATCATTATGGAGGCTTTCATCCCAAAATGAAACATAATCCTTTGAGTCAAAAAGAGCCTGAGCTTTTGATCCTGGCAGAATCTTCGTCAGAGACAAAATGACAAACATATACAGTAAACCAACATTAATAAAGGCAAGAAAAATGTAGGGAAGGTCTAGAGAGAGAGGAGAAAAGGGATCATTAAAAAAGTGAGGGGAGAGACAGCCAATCATTACTAAATACTTACATATCTTCCGAGTCTGATCTTCTCAAAACGGAATGACTTGAGGTAAGACGGTAGATTATCCTGGACGGCAGGCTCTACGGATGTTCTCAAGAGATCCTCCACATATCCTTCAAGATATGGCCAGAGGTGCTTCACGATCTATCAAGGATAAAATGAAGACCGTCATACAGAGCTTGTTTCTTTAAGTACATGTACATGGAGTTATATTTTGACAGTATTACAAGTACATCATAGTGAGAATCCAGAGAAACCATCAGATGTTAGAAGTTTGTGATCACTTTAGAGTGAGGTTACTACAGCAGATTAATTTGTCAAGAAAATTCTTGGAGAATCTCAATGTCAAGAAAATTCTTTCTACGATCTCCCAAGATTGGTTTTAATTTATCTCTTACTGTTGAAACTGAAACAAATAAGGTGGCAAATGCATTATGAAGGTCAAGAAAGACAGTACCTACATGTATAGAGATCCAGCTGTGGGTAATTTTATTTTATTTTCATTTATAGATATCGTTCTTCTTATTCATCAAATGATTGATCGTGACGAATTTTTCTGGTTGCACATGCTGTAATCATCTGAGCTAACAAAATTTTTGTTGTTTTAATCTCATTTCATCTATATATTTCCAAGATCAATGTATTGTACATCATTGAGGAATGAATTGTATATAGGCCTAATTGATAAGAGAACAGTGACAGTATGCAGGGCTTCATTTTTTTAAATAGCAGGAGAGCTATAAATCGTTCTCCTGAAAGGCTTGAGGAGAGTTTTAATATTGAATGCCTGAATATGTACTCATTACAGTAAAACTGATACGTGTGAAAACTGCCCAGTATCACCAATTCGACAAAGTCCCTCTTTGTTAATATCTCTTTAATTTGTTTCTTACTCATGTATATCTTCAACATCTCAGATTCACTTCACAACCGAAACATATTCAAAACCCATTAAAAATTACCGCCAACAGTTGTAATTGTAAAGGTAACGCACTTGATATCAAGCAGAGTGTGTAATGACAACTTGCTTGCCCACATACCATCTGTGAAATCCATTCAATCAATACTACGCTGTGCTATTACTATGATGCCAACGCTTCACGATGCCAAGGACATTCTCGGTCAGTCTACCCTAGATACATGTCACCCTGATACAACGGTATCACCAGTTTAATTTCTAGAGCCGTTTTTAAATAACATCCATTGCATGGGATCATGTAGGCCTACAATGTACATGTATCTTATCTTTAAAGTATTTCATATCCACAAAATGTACATGTGTAGGTCTACATGCATATCTGATTTAAAAAATATCTTTAAAATTCCATATCCACTTCCAATATAATGTAATATATGATACATTTCCAAGGAATATATCATGTGTTTACAAAGTAAAGCCCTGGGATTGAAGCACACTGACTTGATTTTTCTGTTTACCACACTTAAATATTGTATGGAAAGCACTCAAACATGACAGGACTGAAGAGCTCTTATAGCCACTGCAAGTTGATTAATTAACATGGATGCTGGTCTGTCTGAAAGTGTAAATAGGTGAATCATGCACACCGTGTGGCAGGATAACTACATTCTATGTACTTGTCTACTGAGAGCTAAGAGATTGTCACTCAGGTGCTTCATCAGGATGTTTCATCATTTAATGCACCTGTACATAGGATTATGATGAATCATACCGTATCACCTCACGTACAAGTATTCATATGCATGCAATGGATCTTTATCTGAGAAACACAAACTTGTATCATGACGATGATTTTTATGCTAACTTGAAAACAAAAGTAGGACCAAATATTCATTCAAAATATTCAAGACTAATAACAAAAAAGGGAATGTTTCGAGCTTAAATATTTCCTAAAATATTTGACCAATGCCATATGTTTTATATATATTTCAAACATTACACTATTGTTGTCAATCTTTTAAGAGTTGTTTACAATGTAAAGTAAGCCAACCATGTACAGTTTTAGATGTCAAGATGTATTCGGATCATGGTGACCTAGATAAAGTCAAAGGTATTAAGAATATGAAAGATTAATAAAAAAAAAAGTGAATGCTTCATGCTTCAAAAATATTTCAATAAAATTTGAGCAATGCTATATTTCGTATTTCAAAAATTTCACTTAATAAATTGTCCTTGTCAATCTTTAAGAATTGTTTAAAGTAAGCTCAACAATGTACACTTTTAGATGTCTAGACATATTCTGATCATGGTGACCTAGATAAGGTGACCTACCTGATTGAGCCATTCAGCCCTCTCTATGTCAGGAAAGTATACCTGAAAAAAAAACAAAAAACAAAATACAAAAATGTAATAATACACCAATATTTATGAAAACATTCAATTATTTTGACATGATAGACAAATGTATTGTTTGCATTATAACCTTCTGAATACAAAAGATACATTGAAATGCAACTTAAAACCCCAAATGCATCTCCTACAATCTGGCTTAAAAATTAGCCTGGTAGCAAAGTAGCATTTAAATGCTTTTAATCCCAATGTACACAGTAGCTTGCCTGAAATAATCAAACATTGGATTGATTCAAATCAATATATTTTAGGAGATAGCAAAGGGAATTAAATTATCAAAAATATATTCAGGGCTCAATACTAGCAGGTATATGGGCATCCAATTAGAAATTCTGGACACAAACTATTTACAAAATTAAAGGGGGCCCTATGCACAAAAGAATGATTCATGCCCGAGTGAGCCCTACAGGACAACAATTCCTGGACACTTTCCAGCAACTATCCCCTGGACAACTACAGCACATGTATACATACCTCCCAAAAGAAAAATCTGTAATTTGATCACAAGGTTGCAAAAACAAATGATAATCTACTCGGTAAATGGAGTGCAAACTAAATTATCATGATTTTTTTTTAGTTCCCACAGTTTCCTAAAAATTAAAAACAATTTACAACAATGTTCATGAGTATTGCATTTGATGAAATGCTGCACATTATTTTCTGTATTTTTGTTTTCTTTGTCAGTAGTATATTGGATATCATTGTGGATTATTGCTTCTTCACAAAAAGAAAAGACTTTACGGAAGTTGGATATGATCAAATTGAGTACTGAACCCCCCCCCCCCCAACCTTAATCTAGGTGTTTTACAAATAAATGAGATAAATTTGCATTTCAATGTCCAGCATACTTTCTACTTTGGGCAAGTCAATTCTTAAATGGGACATACTTCAATGATTTCTATTTCAATTGGATCATCTTTCTTATCAACCATGCCAGTATAATGTAAGGTACTGCAATGCAGTTCTGGTATAAGCTGCATGAAGATTGAAGCTTGAACTGGAAGCCTGACTGCTGAGACTACAGCACTCTTCCAGAATCTTGGGTAAAGGTATTAAACTTTAGGTAAAGATCTAAATGTATACTGATGATATTGCATCATGTGTAACATAAATAACAGCAGATCAGAGATTATGCATTCTCAGACATAACAATTTAAAGTCAGTGTGGCCAATTACAGAATAAGATGATCAAATAAGCCTCTAAACAATTCATGTCATAAATGCATTAAACATGGAAAACGTACCTGAGGCCATCATCAATTCAGTATTAAAAGTTCCTCTCAACCCTTCATATGAATACTTTTTTTTTTCTTGTTATTTTAGGATTAAATTGAAAAAAGAAAGCTTAAGAAGTTCAAATTCCTTGACATCAGAGCACTACAATATCTTGCAAAAAACATAAGCCTTACCTTAAAATTTAAAGGTTTTTAAAAGTACTAGATTTAGAATGTTAGTTGGGAATTAACCTGGAACTAACATTTTAAAGAAAACACTAAATTGAATTTGAAAAACATAAACCCAGGTTTATAAGGAACAAAAGAAATAATGGAAGTGGTGATAAACTTTCTGTTTGCCTCATCTAGGCGAACAGGAGCAAGGTTTATCCAGTGTCAAAGAGTCTCCAAGTCATAGTTTTATGACAACCAATTTTTTTCTCTCCTTATCATGAAAAATATCTTTCCCTTGACAAGAAAAACATGCAGTAACAGCAGGGACAGTTATTAATTAGTCATACAGATAACTCAATTCAAAAATCTAGAGTTGCATATCAAGGGATGTGCGTCTTACTGTCTGGCCTTTGTTAACAAATATACCCAGTTATTGTATGTCTGGACAGGTTGTGTGTCCGGCCGGACAAACGATTTTGACCAGCCATTTGAAAAGGTTTACAAGCAATCTTTTTGTAGTATTTTGGAACAAAATGTTAGAAAATATTTTAGATGAAATATTGATGAAGATAATAATCAACATATATATGTTTGGCTTAATCCTGAGACAAACAAGCAGGCTTCATTTTTGTTAATTGTTTGGACGACCGACCCCCCCCCCCCCCCCCCCCCCCCCCCCCCCCATCCTACAATCATTTGTCAGGTCTTCTTTCCTACTTTGTTTTTATCATGAGATGAAAATTTATGGGACTTCAACTCATCACCTAGACCGAAGGATTCAGTCACTATTTTGGGATTGCATTGGTTAGACACTGAATGCTCACAAAATAAGAGACTGAAAATCGTAGTATTCCGCCGTGCATGGACCCCAGAGAGCTGGCGAGGGAGCAGGGCATGACAAGACTTTTCACTGCACTGGTGACTGATCCATGAAAGACAGTGGTCTCGAAATTCCCTTTTTAGTTCTAAATTCATCTTTTCATTACCGGTACTCTAGATCTACTAAATTTCAAATACATAATAATCATATATATTGGAAAATGTTCTGAGCCTACCTTAATTTGTATATTGAGCCAAAGAATTCATTAAATTCTTCCTCTATTCTGTCTTATCGCGATGTTCCAGCGGTAGCCATCTTTACTCATGAATATTCATATGGATTGGAGCTTAAATTGAGCTACCCATGCGCACATGATATGTGTTTTCATTCATAAAGTTCAAAGCTATAAATATTCATAAAAAGTATATCAATATTCATGTTGAATGATCTCAGCAAGTGTTCTGATTGGTCAAAATATTTCTGGGGCATATTTTGACCTTACTTCATATTAGCATAGCTCCATTCAACATTAACAGTAGAGAGACAAAAAGGATCACGCGATGAGGACTCATTTTTAGAAAGTAAGTGCTTTATTTTTATATTTATATATTATAATAGATCTAGCCAGATAATTTGTTTATAACAATAGAATCTAGAGATTCTAAAAAATTCTATACAACTACAAATCTCCCTGAAATTGTACTTTTAAGTACAAGAATTTGGGAGACATTGTTAGTCATGTCAAAATGACTTAAAAATCGCCTGCCATTGACTTTGTACATGGCTTAAAAGCAGCCACGAAAGCCGTTGTAGCATCCCTACGTAAATGTATGTAGTATAGTGACGCATTGTATTACCGGACACTATTATAATTCCGGACGCACATATTTCTGCGAACTACAGCAATTTTGTGCGCGTAGAACGGTGCAGTTAAATTCCAGGATTCCACATACCAATACATGGAACAAGATTTCTTAAATGAGGCGAAAAAATCTCAGTTTTACCTTATTTATCTATAAAATGATAGAAAATGCTTAAAATTTCATATTGCATACCTTCAATGCATAAACAATTGATAGGTCTATGTTTTCTGATGATAAAATGAGCCTCTTTTGCCGAATTTCAATCTCTCGGCGTCCGCTTCGAATGTTGACGTGCGGTGCGTGTATTTTGGTGAATATTGCATGCATAGTTTTCCAATCACAACGATCGCGCGAGCGTGATCGAGAGCGATAGATATCGAGATTATTAACATCGATAAACAACACGCAATTATAACGTTGTATCCCCATAGAGAGGATGCGCGTCCGGAATCATAATGCAATTTTTGACACGCAAAAATAATTGTTTTTCGTAGAGGGGTATGCGGCAAGTGCGACAAAAAGAAAACGGTTAGTAAATATCAAATAATTTTACCATAATTATAGTTTTCATAATATTTGGAATAGCTAGTGCGAATTTTTCTAGACTTTATTTCCACTAATTGTCCTTTTTAAGGGACTGAAATAAAGGCGTCCGGAAATACCATACACTGCCATATACTTCCACCGGTCGATGGGATATGGGACAAATTCCGAATATTCAATTAATATCCCAAGAACGGTGGAATATTTCTGCCTAACTCATCACCATGCAAGTTTAACAAGTTTGAAATCAAATAGGATTAGGAATGTACCGTACATATGATTTTTATTTAGACTTTACAAATCAAGAAAACCTGATACCTACCCATGACGGCAAATCTCGAACCACCCCAACGATGCTATCCCTTTCATTCTCCACGGCTGCCCTGGCCAGCTCCGTAGACTGGGCTTTGCGGCGGTTCGACCGATCTCTCCATACACTCACAATGACAATCAGCAGCAGCCATAACGCACTGAATCCAAGGTAGCCGACAAGCCAAACCATCAACAAAATCCCCAAGATGAAGCCATGTCTTTTGATAACAGATAACATATCCGTGCTCTCTTCCACCTTCACATGACGTACAGGTTCGGAGTTTGCCTCATCTTCCGTAGTTTCTGATTTTCCAGGCACCATCCTGAAGACGAAATTCCGGAGAGTCTCCGCCGCATCTGCAAACAAAAGTGGTGGAGAAAGAACGCGATATATATGAGAAATCGATTCGATTCGATTGTTGATAATATGCGCGCGCGTTCGCTGGCCGACCGTTTGTTATATGCAGTGCTAGTGTGGCACTGTGTGTGTCAATCAATCACAAACTACACGGGGGGTTGTTTTGACGAAAGTACAAGATGCAATGCGTCCAGTCTGAAATCGGAAGTGGGGAATCCCCTTTCATCCCGATCAGCTGGGGCCTGGGTTAAAAAAAATGCTTTGGAGCTTCTTTTGAGACGATGTAAGACTCAGAGGGAATTCTTACATGATCCTTGAGGTGTAATATACAGTGGTGGCCAAAATTATTAGAACACCAAGCATATTTTAATTATTTTAATAATTTTCATTCAGGTTGACCATTTAAATACCTATAAAATGGTTGGAATGTCTCCGAATATCATCAATTTGCTTTAAAAACTAAATAACAAAGCCATGCGTTGGGAACTCGCCCCCAAGTCGCCCTTTTTTATGTCACCCCACCAATTGCAAAATTTAAAAATCTTGCCCCTTTCAGGATCAAAGTGTCATAACGTTAAACATTTTAAGCCTCTTCCTACAAAAGTATATATATTCTGAAAACAAATTTCCTGAGGATGTCAAAAATGGCATTCATAACAACACAATGTGAAATAGTGACATCTTATGTGGGGATTTTTTAATTATTCTTGAAGCCGCCCCAATATCTAATTCAGTGCCCCTATTTAAGTCCATCATGTTCCAATGACCCTTAATATTTCAACATATTTGAATTGCTCATGAAATTTCCTTTAAAAAAAATATACATTTACAAGGAGTGTCTTCGTTAAATGATAATAAAAAAAATAGTCTTAACCTTCAATGGGCATGGTTATTTTGGTCATCTAACCACCAAGGGTGGGGGCGAATCCACCTCCCCATTCGACCA
>CALNVZ010002100.1:57288565-57373932 GCA_940671915.1 Paracentrotus lividus | reverse complement strand
AAATAAGGGCGCATGCCATTTGTGCCCTGTCTGGATCCGCCACTGCTCCTTCCATGGCTCAATTCAGACGGACCTGGGAGACGAGTATTATAACTTCTTGGAATGCGAGTGGGTGGAAAATACTCAAATAGACTTTGATACGGATCAAAATACATGTATACATTTAGTCAAGTTCACCACGCTATATGGAGTAGGTTTGTATCAGAATTGGCATCAGAGAACAAACAAGAAAATAATATCATTTAGATTGAAGGTCATAGGGTAATTTATGTCCCTGAATGAAAGAATGGAGTTTGGTATCAATGTAATCAATATGCATGTTGTGAACATAAGGGAGGAAGTCGTGTACATTCAATTGTGATATTGCGCTCAGACTGCTAGATTTACAAAACTCTGGAGTCTCCTATACTGTACATCGTGCCAAGACATCCGCAAGATGACCCCTGGAATAATGTAGGCCATGACGGCATATATGTCACGAAAAAGCTGGTAAAAGTAGGTGGGGTATGACCTCACGCCCCTTTAAGACTTCAGACCACTGAGTCATGGGTAATACTGAGACAAGGTGGATTAAAAAAATATAAAATTTGGCGTGCAGAACAGCAAAACGGGCAGTTAACCCCTCAGCGCTCGAAAGAGAACGTTGATCACCAAAATTTTGCCGCACTACTGATATTCAAAATATCAGCTCAGCTCAGACATTTTTCTCATCCCTTCTCTCTCTACTAAAAGAGTCTCAGCCAAAGTTATACCCCGAACCCCCCCCCCCCCACTCAGGTGGTCAACCATACAAGTAATGCTCGTATCCGATTTCTCGGGCAAGAGGTATATTTTTAGGGGTTCAGGTAGGGAAAATTCTGGAAAAAAATCATTGAAATAGGGATCTTTAGTGTTCCCCCTGAACTAATTAATTAGGGGTACTTTCACAATTCTTTGAGGAAAACTCCCCGAATAGGGTCCCGAAATGGTCCCAAACCTCTGAAAGGGGTATTTAACACGGCTTCTCATCCATCTTTAAGAATCCGAACAAGCATACAGTGTATATATGGCTTAACCCCTGAGAGGGGGGGGGGGGGACGCGGGTAATATACATTGTTATTAGACCTACATTGTCTCATTTCATTATTGTTGAAAGTCATTTTTGAGAAACGGTGACAATTTGAAGTTTCATATGACCAATTCATACACAACTTGCTGGTTCGAACAAATGAGTTTTTATAACAATACAAATCAATTCGATAATCGGATAAACTTTAATCATATCAACCCATTCGTTCAGTATAATTATATTTTATGTACTTATATTTTATGAACCGTAGAGAAAATAATGAAGTACACGTATACCGCGTGCAATAAGTATTGTCACCCCCTTATATGGAATATACAAAAATGCATTATAACTCATCATTGACTGAATTTTATTTGTACAAACACATTATTTTGACTTATAATATATCAGTTAACATTAATATTATCTAAATTAGCAATTTAATGGAAATTGTTTCCCCTTAGAGGTCAATGACGCTGGACCCACGATCTGGCCCCCCCCCTTTTTTTTTAAGCTTAACCCAGTAAAGACGGCCTAAGTGATCGATGCTAATTCTTCACCCATCTTTGATGGCATTGCACCAGCATTGAACCCATCATGTTAACTCGCTAAGCAGACTTGCTATCTCCTTGTTTGTTTTTCCTTCTTTTCTCCAAGTTTTAGCTAATTTAATAGACTTTTAATTTCACTTTCAGTACTTTCCCTTTTCCCCCTGTTATTATTGTCCACCATTTTTTAATGTCTGTAAGGAGGTTTGAGACCTTTAAATTCTTGGGTGAAAGTTCAAACCAACATAGCTCTACTTATACATATCACACAAAGTTCATATATGTAGCATTAAAAGGGCAATTTCAACAGCTAAGCTGGCATATTTCTTTGAAAGCCGAAATCATTACTCCCCTTAGTACATATTCAATACAAGCATGACGTAGGGGGTGACAATACTTATTGCACACGGTATATGAGAAACTATAAGATCTGCAGCACAAAAGGAGTCGCATACATGTATATTCTCGTCCCGTTTATGCCTTGCTATAAATACAGTAAAAATGTTAATAAATAGAATAGGCCTACATATATTTAGAGCAATGTAGGGTATTAAAAAAAAAATGCACTTTTGTCTTTTTCTTGACCTATACGCTGGATGATCCCTCTTCACAAAGGGCTTTTTGATGTTAACTCATTTTTTTGGACACCAAGTTTTTGAAAATTGGCATTCCGCTAGCAACTTTTAAACAAACTAAAATTATTTGTCATTTTCTGGAATCAACGAAAGACAAAGTGGAGTTGGAAGTTTGCTCTACAAAACATTAATATTTCACTCTTTAGACTCGATTAATCATTTATTCAATTAAGAACAAGATAATGCAATCAAAATTGATAGAACAATGCAAGCCAAAAGAATTAAAACAGACAAAGACTTTTCCCCAAGAAATATAAGCATTTTTATTTCTACAATATAATTTTCATAAATTAGCATACATGTAAGTTATAGATAGAAGTGATTTTTAGCAAAAATATACCCGTGGTCTGGTCTTTCATGCAATTTCTGAGGTGCTTACCAAATTTAGTCTAATCTTATAACCATGAGCCCCCCCCCCCCCCGAGTTTATAGTCCAACCTGTTATCAGAGATATAGGCCAACTAAAAATAGTACACAGTACCAGTACACAGGGGTCAACTCACACAGGCCCAATATATGCATAAATATATAAATATATTCACACCTGAGGAAATCCAATAAATTTCTGCACATAAAATTCACTTGAAATAGAGGAAAAGGGGATATGAATATTTATTTTGACTAACACTGATATAATCAATGCTAATGTATAAACCAGAGTTATCAAACTGAGGTAGTTGTTAATATTGAAAATAAACATGTACTATGAATATATAAAGATGACAAGATTTTTTGTAAGTACCTGTAGCCTTATATACGTACATTTTTTTATTTTTATTTTAAAGTGATTCAAAACAGATTATCCAATCAAAACAACACCGTCCTATCCTGTGGGATAACAAGCTCTACCGTATGAAAGGTAAATTGGGGTCATTAATTCACAAGTAGGATAGTTTTGGGTATTCTGTTCAGTTCTCATAGACACTTACTACATGTATTCCCATGTTTCTATCCCAAAATAAAATAACTTGAAATAAATAGTATGCACATATTATGTAAATAGATAAATAACTGAACACAAAGATTGATACAAAACATAAGTTTTTGCTGCCTTCTAAGTTGAATTATGATTTAAGCTACAAGATTTAATCCAATTCACAAATCAATCATAAAAATTACAATCTAATTTTATTATTTACGATATAGAAATATACATTTGCCTACCATTGCTATTTGACCTCAAATCGCCGCAAACCGAAATTTACCAGCGAAATTTTTGCCTATCATATCGCGGACTATTTACCCATTCCCCACACCCACCCCTATTGAATAGCGCCCTCCATTGACGAGGATGCGGCCGAAAGCGATCCTATACACTTCCTCTAACTCTATCGCCCAAAAAGAACTTCCGTATGTTGCAACGAGGAAGGGGGACCGGAGGGAGGATGTAAAATGTAATTTCTATATCGTAAATAATAAAAAAGTATTGTATATTTAATGATTTACTTCAATAGAACTATACATTTGCTCCATCATATGCTATCGACCCCAGCACCGACAAGATCGGGAGGGCAACTATAACGGTTAAGAAACTATGAGAACCGCTGCTTTGAAGGAGTGCGGTAGAAAGAAACGAACACCCCACCCACTAGCACCCAATTCCATCAGGTAAAGGGAGGTGAAAAATTTGCAGAACGCCAAAATGCCGCCTGTCAGCAAATATCTTCCACCACTACCCTAGTAATACGGGCCCAAGAGGAGCTGATGTTCCTGGTCTAAAGGACCTTGGGAGAAGTTCCCCTCTACAAGGGCCTTCACCCCCCGCAGTCTTGATTGCGGAGACTAACCACCGGGATAACATACTCTAGAAAACCCCTTTATGGGGTTTACGGGAAATAACAAATAGCTGTGAAGATGTGCGAAGATTCTCAGTCTACTTGACGGACCAAAAGAGGCGCCTGACGGGGCACTAGAAATGTCTTTTCTGAAGATGAGAACCCTGTCAGAGGAGACGACAAGAACTCGATAGAGTCCGACGAGGCTGTTTGGTTCTAAGCATGAAGGATTGAAAGGAATCAGACGCCATCATAATCTCTCCCAACGAATATGACCAGGTGATATTAGAGAAGAACGTGTAGCGAAACTCCTCCTTTGCCCAGAGAACTAGCTAGTGAAGAAACTACGTCTTAAAGGACTGATTTACAGGTAAATCGAGTAAAAAGGTCTCGACACGGTGGCTAGACAAAGCCTCCAAAGTTATGGAGAACTCCAGGCTGGAGAAATAAGGAAACGGCAATAAGAGGCAAGGAGCCTCTCTGGGAGAAACTGCAAGAGTTCGTATCCAGGCCAGGAAAGCCCCAAGGCGCGAAAAAGAATACAATCCTTAGTCCGATCCTCGTCAGTCTACTTCCAACAGCAGCTCAGCTGCTCGGCTCAAAAGCATCATACCCTAGCCGTCTGGCCGAAAGAGGCCAACAGTTAAAAGAGGGGCGTAGATTCGCATGTAGAGCCCCGACGACAGGAAAGAATTGAAAGTCTCCGGTACGTCGATGAGGGCTACGCGGTTTCTCTGCAATACAGGAGCAAAAGATCCTGAAAACCCGGCCCGAACCGGCCAGTAGAAAGCAATCAAGACCACCGTTGTCTGATCCTCCCACTTGAACTCCTGAGAAAGAGGACCCAACGTGGTGAAAGAGAGTAAAAGCATCTTCAACCTTCCAGAGAGAGGAAACGTGTCCAAAAGAGAAAGCAAGAATCTCCTAGACTCGGGAGTAAAGCCCAAGAGGAAGATCTGTTGTCCAGCGAAGAAGACATAGCAGAAGTTACCATTACCCATAATAGACTCCTGGTAGAAGCCGGAGGAACAGTCCGGAGAAAGTCTGCTACCACGATCTCCCTGGAGAGCTTGCAGAACAAACGGACAGATCTAATCTCCCACTTAGTACACGACATTCCCCAAAGGAGGAACGCTAACCACATCGATCACATACACTCTCAAGAAGTTGCCCTCCTTGTTCTGTATTGACTTGTATGGACCTTCCGAGAGGTCGTGTCCGCTAAGATCAAACACCGAACGTGCCTCACCAAAAAAAGAAAGCCTGTGAAAAATCCAAGTTGAAGAATAAAACAGAAACGACAATA
The DNA here is from genome assembly GCA_940671915.1 of Paracentrotus lividus. NCBI lineage: Eukaryota > Metazoa > Echinodermata > Echinoidea > Camarodonta > Echinidae > Paracentrotus > Paracentrotus lividus. The sequence goes on along the minus strand of CALNVZ010002100.1, from coordinate 57,368,620 downwards.
GTTCACGAGAAAGTTAAAGTGAGGCAGACGGACTCCAGGGAGGACCAAGATCGCGGAAACACATCACGACCATCCTGATCAATTGCCTCCCCCCCCCACACACCTCAGAAGAACTCGTTCGCGTCAGGTCACTGCAGTAATCCTGATGAAGAAGACGAGTCTTTGAATATCTTATCTCCTTGAAGAGAGTACTGCGATTCAGCCACGGAGAGAGAAGCTTCTTATCTCTACCGTCAAAGAAAAACCAGACCAAGGGGAGCTGAGGTTCGGCCTGAAAAAAACTTCAGGAGATGCACAGCCGGAAAGGTCTCATAAAGAGACGACAAATTGGCAAGAAGTCCACCAGGCTGGCTAAAAACCACCGATCATCTAAACAAACCTCGGCTCAGAACCCTCCGCATTGCTCAGAGGGACCTTGATAAGACTGACCAGAGCTTCAATCCTCTCAAGGCTCGGCGAGCCAGTTATTCTTGATATCTAACTGGGCCTCCAAGTAGTCGGATGTTCGGAGAGGAAACTAAATCCGACTTGGACCAGTTGATCATGAATCCCAAAATCTCGGTCGTTTTCACTAACATCGAAAAATGGTGTGAAGCAGGACCTCCCGAAAGGGCGACGAGAACCAATCGTCCAGAGAGCTAAAATCGAAGGCTGCCTCATGAAGAATCAGAACATCTAAAGCCTGAAAACCCACCCTGGTGAAGACTCTGGGAGCGGGACAAAGACCAAAGAAGGGCTTTGAAGCGAAAAGAGTCCTTTCCTATAGCCACAATCCCCAAAAGATCCCTCGACGAAGGGTCTATTGGGATGTGGAAAAGCATCGTCAGGTCGAGAGACACCACCGCAAAGTCGACCTGACCGAGAGCAGGCAGGAAGAATAGAGGTCAAAGGGTCCATTCTTGAAAAGTGACTTTGCGATGTGCCTGTTGATCCTTCTTCATAATGAGGATCATCTGAGCGAGCCTGAACGATTGGGGATCACAAAAACGGGGGAGAGACACAGAAAGTCGTGATCCCTCACCCGTCCGTCTTGCGAAATAAGATCCTGAAAAGGATCTAATGTAGGCGGTGATCGATTTCGGATAAACCCCTCGAAAGGCTCTACTAGAAATGTCCGAAAGACCGTTTCTTGATCACGGCGAGGACAAAGACATCGACCTGTGATCGACTTCAAGTCGAAGAAACCTCCAAGTCGATCACCCACCGGATCTCCAAGCGAAACTCGGAAGTTCATTGGAAAAAGCTTCCCGTCCCGACGAAAAGGGCTGATTCTTCGCGAAGCCTCGGGAAAAAGCCCCTACCACCTCCACGTCCTCGACGAGGAGACTGTGTCGAAAAGCACTAGACGATCATACATAAAAATCAGGAGAAAGACGGTTACCCTACGATCCTGAGTAGGAGCAGCCAAGGCCCGACGCGAGCAGGAACGGAAACACCCTCTTGTCTTCTTCCTTCTTCTTGCCCTTCCTGAAAGGAGGAGCTTTGAAGAAGCCAGGTAAAACAGACCTAAAAGACGGGGGCCTGACGAACATCTCTAAGAAATGTAGACAATTCCTGGCCTTCTAACGTGAGTCAACTTCAAAATGCATAACGTCTGCCAATGTGCACCGTAAAGGAAGGAGAGGTCACGTCAAACTCCTGACCATATCCGGGATGAGGGATTGCTTGAAATGAAGAGTCATTCAAGCATATGAACTCTACGGGCATCATCCAACAAGGAGGATGTAGCCGCAAAATTCTCTAGGGGCCAGGAAATCTCGACCCGAAACTAGGCGAGAAAGGCCCAACTCGTGGATGAAAGTCAAAAACGGATAGTCAGATTACAAAAGGTAATCTGTACCTCAAAGCTGAAAGGACGTAAAAGCTTTCGACCTAACCGAAAAGAAACTTAAAGCCCTCCGAGTTTCAGGGGTCCACTTCCGACCTTCTGGAACGAAAGAAAGGGAATAAGCCTGTGACTCGTTTCGTCACAGGAAGCTCTACAAGACTTCAGGACAACTTTGTCAGCAAAATACCAACGAAGTATTAACCGGGAGAGATCCCGCGTATCAACCAAAAACCGAAAGGCGGTACAAGGGAGTCAGATATGAATCAACATGATCGTTGAGAATCCACCACCGAAAAGATCTCATCGTCTGACGAGGAGCATCCAAACTCCTCACAAGAGGAGGGAACCATCCATAGAGGTGAATCGGAAGTGGTGACGTAACGCTTACCACTTGCAGGAAACTCCGGAGGTACACCAACTACCCGAATGGCATCCAAGAGAGTTGATGTCTACCCAGAAAAGGAAGTGTCCAACCTGAGGGGGACAGTGATTCCTATCGAAACGAACCGTGATCGGATTCGGCAACGAACGAAGTCGCTCTGAAACCGAAATGCCCGCCTGTAAAGGGGCACTGAACCCCGCGGGAAACCGGATCGGGATCCGGAAAAGCAAGTCTACGACGCTTCACTACGGAAGAGGCCCCTCAAGATGCGGTGCCGATCCGAAAGGAAAACGACTTGGAAGACGGGGTGTAGGCTTCAAAAAGAAACGCCCGCCATAACGGACCCTGGTTCCGAAAAGAAAACGGAACGGGATCCGAAAAACCTTCACGCCTCAACACGTATGTATCCGAAAAGGAAGGGGACAACTCCGAGAATAAAACCGGAGAGAGAGACATCCCGCTTTACCGGATACCCGTGACAAGAAACAGCGACGGCTTTGGACGTGTCACCCGCGCTAGTGAGGAACCAATGTGCGGCCTACTATCAGAGGATACAGGTCCGCATTGGACGGTATACACTCCCAAAACCCGGTACGGAAACGACCTTGCGGATCGCACGAATTACCTCAGTTAAGGGAACGGGACGCCGATATCCGTTGAAAAAGGAGAGAGACAGACCACAGTGGGCGACCGGATATGGTCGGGGACGCCCGCTCTGCGGATGCCACAAGTAACAAAGCGACGGCTTTGTCGAGTGCGGGGAGGACCAACGTGCGGCCTACTATCCGAGGATACAGGTCCGCATTGGACGGTATACACTCCCAAAAACCGGTACGGAAACCGACTGCGGATCCGATTTACCTCAGTATTAGGAACGGTGCCGATGCCGTATGAAAACGGAGAGAGACGGACCCCCCACCAAAGGTGGGCGACGGGACTCGTCTCTGCCGGATATCCGCCGACAAGTAACAGAGCGAAGGCTGGACAGTCTCCGGGCTAGTGAGTAACCGACAAGCGGCCTACTATCCGAGGATATAGGTCCGTCTTGAACGGTACTCAACCCAAAACCGTGGTGAACCGACTCGCGGATCCGATTTACCTCAGTTAAGGGTACGGGCGGATATCCGGTCCGGACAAACCTCGATATAGAAACCGAGCTCGATCCGGTTATGCCAGGCGAAGCCAGAGGCACAATGGGATTCGGCACCGTGAGAGAAATGAACCCGGCGCCTTCAGCCAGTACTGAATTAACCAGAGAAACCGGCCACCGGTTGTGAAACCGATGTATAACCGTTTTAGATCTCCCGTTGATCGAACGTGGCAAAAGGACTATCGGATCCGGCGCGAGGCCGTAATCGTCATCGTCCTGGACGCCGCCAATCCTGCCGGTCATACAGCGGTCCCGTACTCTGAGGGACCGACGAAGCCCGAGCAGCTAGGTTTTGTCCGCCGGTGTTCGACCCAAAAATACTCACCGAAGTTCGAGGTGGTGAAGAAGGCGAAGGACAGCGTCCAACGCCTCCTCGAACGACAAGCCTCTCACCCCCGCAAGGGGGGACTTCTCCTGAAGAAAACACACGCTTGCTCGCTAATTTCTTCCCCCTTCCTTCTATATGAAGTGGGCGCGAGAAGAAAATTAGACAAGATGAATCTGTAAATAAAAGAGAGAGAAAGGTGTTAAACACAAAAGGGGTAAATAGGCGGGTCTATCAAAAAAGCGGAGCACAAAAACTCTGTGCGCGCAACACCACAACACTCAAACGTAAACCACGACACGTATAACATACACGCAGTAATGAACGTACGAAGTCTACGGGAAGAGAGAGCGTGAAATAAACGATCACCGAGAGATAAAACTATCAAATCTCGGTAAAACCAAAACAGACCAAAAGGAGAGCTCAGAATACTCAAAAAGATTATCCTGAGCAAAATAACCTCGCAAAAACACCGCAAGGAAGTCCCAAAAGGGAGAAAAACACGCTATTTTTGGCGCGGGCAAAAATACACGACTTATCTCGACGGAGGCGAAGAGATTAGAGGAAGTGTATAGGATCGCTTTCGGCCGCATCCTCGTCAATGAGGGCGCTATCAATGGGGGTGGGGGGTAAATAGGCGAATGATAGGGCAAAAATTTCGGTGTAAATTTCGGTTTGCGGCGATTTGAGGTCAAATAGCAATGGTAGGCAAATGTATAGTTCTATTGAAGTAAATATAGAATTTACTGGTCTGTATCATTTCAGAAAAATCTAAAATTCTCTTGAATCCTGAGATATACACAAAAAAAAGATATCTTTGAAAAGCTTGATAAATTACATTATTGTACAGAAGTTCATTTCAATTTTTTTTTTTGCAAAGTTTATAATTTTCAGTTGTATTTAAAGTGCAACTCTTGCCTTAATCAAAAGTAGAGGGAAAAAATATATCATACTACCGATACATGAAAGCACTCATTGCACATACAACAACCATATGTTTCATAATATTCCAAGATTATCTATTTGGTTAAATAAAAAGAAAAAAAAAAATTATATTTTCTATTTCTTTAATAGGAAAACTAATATGTCAGTTTCAGATATAATAAAGAACTGTCCAGAATATAAATGTAACCTAACATGGTTACATCTCTAAAAAGTATATAGTTGACCCTTTTATTTAAGTATTATAAAGCTGCATTACACTTGAATAGGCCTACTGGGAAATTCTCAAGATTTTGCATTATAGAAGTTGTGTTAATTCTTTATTTTTTAGTCTGAAGAATGTTTTGTAATGTAAAGTAATTCGGCAGGATTTACTTAAGGGATATTTTTACTGTTTTTTTTCTTCAAAGGATCCTTTGAATAATTCTATGAATAATACTGGGACTCATCCAAAAGCAATGCCCAATTCTTCTTGTTTGGCAATGAAACCAATCTTTGATTTGCTGTGCCTTTAATTAGATGATCATATAATACTGAAAATGGCTAACAGTATTGCCTCTTGGTGGAAAATATACCCTGCTTCACCTTTTTGTCTGATATTGTGATCTTCCAAATAAGAGAGGAAACTAAATCACCACATCCATGAATCACCAACATCATATACTTTAAGAATAACATTCATAGACACATATACTATACATTCCATGACCAGATAATCCTTACGATTTGGGTATAAACAGGTTTTTTATAATATGAAATCTAGTCATGATATTAATACCAAGAGAGCCTGGATGAACTTGAATTGTGGAGCTTTTTGGTTAAGGTTTTTCATATATTAGTATAAAAAGAATATACACTGTATTTTAGATGTTATGCGTAACCAATGATTTTTTTCCCCCATTTTTTCAAAGGAAGAATTTATAATCCTGTGAAAGGTTATATGTTTACCATTGCACTCATAAACATTCCTTTTTCATATAACATAAATATAGGTTAAATAATTCTGAACACACAAATAAATTGTTGTTTTTATCTTTTTAAAAAAACATGTAACAAACAAGTTTATCATTATTGTCATAGGATGCTTCTATGCAAATATCGGCAATACAAACATGACAGATACATAAAGGTGTCACATTTAGACTTAGTTTACATCTTAGACCCACAACTTTCTAAATCCGATCAGAGTAAAGAGATACATACAATCACCTCATTTGAAGTTCATATACCAAATAGTTTGATAATGAGGCCAGAAATTGGAATTAAGCAAGTTAACCTTTGTGACCTTTGACATCTGCCCTTCAAAATCCAATCAGATTGTCTTCCTATGGTGATACATACTACTTACTGTGTTTGAAGTTCATATCTCAAAAGGTTCTTGGGATATCACGATAATGAGCACACTAGATGTTCAGACCAATGGACAACCCCAAAACATGATGACTCTGAAATCACTTTCAGTGGCAGAGGCATTAAAAAAGTTGCAGACATTTATCAAAGAGACAAATTACCTACTTTTTTATAAGAATTATGGTAAAAAGAATCAAAATCTTATTTTATTTTTTATTTTATCCTCTGATACCTTTGGAATCAATTTTGCCAGAATGAGTGACATCTATTTGAGTTCTATCTTTTTTGTGTTTGGTAAAGCCAATGCTGTTAGACCCCCTATAGCTAACAAGACTGCAATTAGAATCATTAATACTGCACAGTTCAGATCTATAAGAACACCAAACATAAGGGTTCCTAGAATGGCTCCAGTCCTGTTCACTGCTGACATTACACCTAATGCTGTGGACCTGAAAAAAAGACATAACAAAAATAAAAGTTTAGTTATCTATACTTTGGGGCAGTTTCTCAAGGAGCCTAAAACAAGGTACATATATTAAACAGTGGGAGTTCTTTAGTAGGAATATATAGACAATTTTTTTTTATTTTTATTATCAACTAAACTACAATATTGTGATTATGTGCTACTGAAATTTTAGAAGATTAAGATCTCCATATTATTCATATTATTATGTTTTCCTTTTGCTTTAAATTATAATCCTAAAATAGCACATTTCAGTCACACATCTTTCCAGAAGATGTATGAGCATTGTTCATTGTATTATATGAACTTGTTTCTGAACATCAACTACCCCATTATTGATTACAAAATATTGGGTTACGGTAGGCAAATTTCAACTTTATTTGGTATGCCATTGAATGTGCTATTTAAAAAAAATCACATGTGGCAATTTTAGGTTAAAGCAAACATTAGATAAACAGCAGAGTACATACCGACAGCTGGTTGGATAGAGCTCTACATTAACCACGTTTAGAGTGTTAAATGAAATTACTGAGATGGCGCCAAACAAGCATGACATGATGAGTACATGCGTTCTTGTCTTTAGGAACCATATGAAGAATACACTGACGCCAGAGATGATCATACTAGAAGCTGAAATAAAAAGATAACAAACATGACATGATGATAACCTGTATTCTGGTCTTTTTTCAACCATATAAAGAATACACTGACACCAGAGATGATCATACTAGAAGCTGAGAAAGAAAACAAGATACAATATAAGTTCTTAAAATTGTAAATATGTGAGTAACAGAGTTAAAAATTACATGGTATATCACAGTTTACATCTGGTACATCACATGCATTTGAACAGTAAACAAAAAAAGTGCTTGTAATTTGTACTTGTGAAACGACAATTGTGTCAAAATTTCATCTCCTGTATACTTCAGGCATTATTAAAATCAGTAATTTTACAAGTTGACCTCTATGACTCTTATATTTGACTGTCTGTCTCTGAAATCCAATTAGATCATCTTCCTATACAGTGCATCCCAGAAAAAAGTAAACCCAACTTTGAGAGCCTCATAATAAATTTATAGCTTATGTGACCTTGATATTTATTTCATGATAAAGAGTAACTCATTTTCTATTCAATGATACCAAACTTATACCTGTGTTGTGATGGATGACTGAGCACTTGGGCTTTTAAAAACAAGTGTAAAATTTGTCCTGTACCAAGTTTGGATAAAAGCAACCCTTGCATCTCAATAGTCCAAGAAATCCATTGTCCCTTATGAACGGATTTAGGAAGTCTGACCTCACACAAAGAATGAATGATCAGAAAGTTAGGGCTGCTTTTGATAAAACTTGGTGCAATTTGTTGTTGACTAATGTTTTTAAGAACTCGAGTGCTCAGTCATCCATGACAATACAGGTATGATATTGGTATCACTGCATAGAATATAAGTTACTCTTTGTATGATATAAATATTAATGACACATAAATAATACAATTTTAATACAAGACTCCAAAAGTTGGGTTTACTTTTATCTGAGATGCACTGTATAGGGTGCTGAATGGTATCGCCAAGTTTGAAATTCATATCTCTGGTTCTTGAGATATTGCAATGACTGTTGACCTTTGACCTATGTACACCAAAATGTAATCATACTGTCTTCCAATGGGGATACACATCATTACTAAGCTTGAAATTTATACGTGGTTCTTGAGAGATTGTGATAACGTGCTCAACAAATAAAATTCCAATAGTTGACCTCTGTGACCCTTGACTTTTGACGTACAATGTACTATGTTTTCTATGGAGATACATACTATCCCAAAATTTAAAGTTCATCTCAAGGTTATCATGGTAAAGAGCAAACAGAAATGACAGAAAGAAGATGTAGTGTTGTAGAGATAAGCATTACATTTGTGCAATCTTTACTAATGCTTTCAAAGTATCTAGACAATTAAATAATGATAACAATAGATAGACTTGGTATCTCCCATTACATACTTCTAATGACATAATAAGCAATCATTTTTATATTAAACAAAATTAATTTGGATTTCTGTAAACTAAATTATTCTTACTTATAAGAAACTTTCTCTGCAATCTGTCCACGAGTAAAATAGTCAAGAGGTTTCCAGGAAGATTGGAGAGAGCTGTGTAAAATCCATCAACATAGATACGATCTGACGGCCCATTGGAATTAGTTACAGCTGATTCATTGAAGTAGCTGCATGCTGAACCAGTATTTTCCACTCTCTTAAAGAGCTCAAGAAACCATATGAAAAAGCCATAATATCTGGAAGGTAAATGAAAAATTATTTTGGTCTTTTCGGGATGAATACCATAATTTGAACTAACAGATATTTCATTCAAAATAGAAACAATGTCATCGCTCTACAAATATTCAATTTTTGACATTAACCTTAATAGCGCCTGGGGGAGAGGGGGAGAGCTATTATGCATAATAGTCCCCTTGACACTTTGAACATTGCGACATGCAATTTTTTACCACTCATTGACTACTTTAAAGTCTCATGCATTTTTTTACAATAAGTTGAACCCATTTTTATTTACAAACAAGAAAGATCAAGAACTTCCCTATACCCGGACTTACATGTAATCTCTTTCAAAGCATATTACAAAGAAAACAATATCCAAACATCAGCAAAAGGCTAAGAAAAGTAATCATGACTAAGTCAGGGTACACGCATGACATACATGTATCTAATTACAAAATTGACATCTGTTATCCTTGAAGCAAATTCATATTTCATCACAAAACCATTTGAGATTGCATTTGAAAATGCAAGCTTATCAATCATAAGATGCTCTATCCACCGGGGGCCCGTTTCTCGAAACCATCATAAGTCTAATTTCATGGACATCCCATTGAAAAGCGTTTTAATTCTATAACACGTGTCCCTATGGGTTGTCCAAGAACTTAGATTCATGATGGTTTCAAGAAACAGGCCCCTGAAAACCTTGTCATACTTACCCAAATGACAAACTGAAGATGACAATAAGAAATACTATGGAAGACCTCGTTAGGGGCTGCTTAAAGAGTTCACTGCTGGCTTTACAGAACTCTACACACGAAGCATAACAGGACGTCTGTCTTTCACCTGTTAAAAGAAGGCCGTCCTCTCTACTCGATGGGATAAGCTGGTCGATCTAAAAGTACAGCAGTGAAAAAACATGAATTATATATTAAAGGGATTGTATAATTTTGTTCAGGAGCTAATAAAAATAAAATTACTTTTCCAGCTAATTCTGTAATCACAATTGCAAACCTTTAGGTCAGACAAGAATCACCTGAGATTTTGAAAGTAATGGGTCATTTAAATTCTGAGATATTGATGACTGAATACCACCATAGTCACAAGTGTACCTAGGTAGGCTGAAGATAACAGTGCAGTCTATGAAGGGAAAATATTCACTCTTTTTTTTTCTTATGGTGAAGCATGTTAAGATGTCTAGAAAGTGAATTTTTCAGGCTATCTTCTTGATAAATTATCACATGCCCTGACAACATGTAGGCCAACACAGGTCAGATTTTTTCAAGCCTCCACAAAGTTACTTAATCCCTTTAAAGGGAAATAGTAACTTTCAAAAATAAGAGCAATTATATAAAGATTAACAAAATTATATTGTTCCAACAGTAAAAACAAACTACTGAAAGTTTCAGATCAAATGGAAGTCATTTACTACCTTAAAACAGTGTAACAAAAAATGCCAAGCATACAGCCGAACACCAGTACCCTCTGCTATAGCTCACTAGGCCGCTAGGGACGGGGGACTATACAACAGGAAATGGGTGTGTGGAAAAACACATGGTTTTATAAACCATCCGGTGTTGGTTTATAAAATTTGAGTATGAAATCATTGATATCTCGAAGGTAAAGCAAGCAATTAGCTTCAAATTTTAAAGAGATACCAGACAGTGTTTATAATTATGTTGACAAAATAAGCTAAATCGAATAAATGTGATTTGAATATCATTCAATGTTACTACATCCCTTTAATGTATTGCCATTGATAACTGAATGTATGCTAGGATGAAACGTGCCCATTTGTCATTTTCAAACTTCAGTCTGGCAACTGACCTATCCCCCAAACCAAAAGCTAACCATAGGCCTGTATTGCCTAATTGCAACTAAGGGAGAGCCTTATATCTTAGTATCTGAAGAAAATTAATGTTGCTGTTGGATTGATCATGTACTGAAGTTTGTCTGCCTTCCACCACTACATACAAACAAAAGCAAACTTGTATGAACACTGCTTACATATATATCCTAAATCAATCCAGTACACATAATGCAGTGAGAATTGTTGTTTTCATATTTTGTGGCGCCTTTCATTCATTATATGAATATTTACGAGAAGAAAGGATGAAATAGCAAAATATTTCGGGCAATCACTAGTTGCCATCTATATATCTAGAAACAGTCAACACATCATATGTAATTTTTAAACTTATATCTCCTGATAGAATCAATTTATTACAAGAACAGAAAAAAAAAGAAACAATTTGTATTATTTGTATTACTTGTGTTTACCTAAAGTCTTGGATTATGTTTTACTTGCTAGAAAAACTGCATGAATTCTGTACTACATCCTCCATTATCATTGAATAATGGTATACTCACAGGATAATCATATATTGTGGTCCCTTTATTGTTCCATGTGTAGATCTTCTTCATAATGGCAAGTGCTCTTTCCTCCTCTCCTTTCTATTAATTTTTTTTTTTTTAATACAGAAAAATTAGGAAAAAAGCAGGCATAAGTTATGATTTCCTTGTTACTCCTTTAACTGTTTGTATTTTGGTCTAGACACATTTTGTTTTGGTCAAGAAAGCATGCAATTACGACTAGTTTGTACCAATACATTATCAAACAGAGTACTTTGATTATTTAAAGCATCTTTTGCTCTTTCAAGATGTAAAAATTTAGATAAAATATTCAATTTGGATTGAATCAGACAATTTTGTAAATACAGTTAGCTACAGTTGCACCATGAAATAGAGGCCTTTTGTGTTAACGCTCACATTATATTTCCTAATTTTCACAATCCATGGTTACATATCTTAAAGCAAATATGAACCATCAGCCTTGTATAGCACCGTCTAAAGTCATCAACTTCTCTAATCTGCTTCGGTTCATCACCCATAATGCAACATTCTGAGCAGTGTAGTCTTATGATATGGGATAGCCCATGCACTTGAATGATAGCATACATATTTACTACTCAAAACATTTATACCTGTACCATGATAATTACATGTATGTTACCATGTAGCAAATCAAATACTTATCCCCTGAAAACATTTCAGTTTCCGTTTGAAAATAGCATTACAGGATATATTTTCTACAAAGATTTGTTAATAGTTATCTGTATTAAAAGGAATATTTTAATTCTAGCTTTTTATAAAACATGATAGTTATGTTCACTGGTCTCTTGTTTTAATATTCAGATGATGGAATGTTTTCAACAGAAATATGGGGCGCAATATAAATGCTTTGGATCATCATCATATTCTTTACCTCCAATAAATACTTTGGACTTTCAGGCATCATAAGGAATGTTAAGACCGAAGTAGCAGCAGGTATGCAACAAACAGCCACAAAGATCCTCCAGCTTTCATAGCTAAAACCATCAGGGTTGTGATAACCAAGGTGTTCCCTGGGTATGATAGCCCAAGCGAGGGCAGCAGTCAGGATATTTCCGCCCATCCAGAAGGTGCAGACGGCGCTAATCATCTTCCCTCTGTGTTTGGCCGGTTGAAACTCTCCGAAATAGGCTTGGATGAGCGGCATGCTTCCACCAACACTGAAGTAAAATTAAACAAAGCAAGGACAGTAAGATATTTATGGAACGGTTCAATGCAGAATTCTAGCATGGCACTAAGATATAAAATATTAGCAATTCATACATCAATTATGCATATTGAAAAGCTTGTGCAATAACATCTCTATGCCAAACACCAGGATGACCTTTTGGACCTTTAAGGCCCTGCTTGAAGAAAAAAAAAAGCATCTTCACTTAAAGAGAAAAGAAAATTCACATGAAGCAAACTGTATTACTAAAAAATACAGAAAATATCTTGAAAAAAGGCTATGAAACTTGCTCCTGCGACAATTGGTCCATGGTCTATCACTTATCAAATAGCAACTTAACCTGTTGGAGACGAGCTGATTTTGCTATAACACACATTTCCAATAGACCTCAGCCCGAATATATTCGGGCTCAGTCCTCAATGGGTTAAACCCTTGACTTTAACACTATACTGAACCCTAAACCTAGCATATAACCCTAGATTGCAACCCCAACCATAACCCTAAATCTTAGATGAAATAGAGCCTGGAGTAATTGTCGGTTCCTTCTTAGAAAGGATTAAGGGTTTCAAGCATTATGATGAGCTGATCTCATTCAAATCGTAATCAATATGTCTGTTTTCAAAATCAGCCATAAAATATGGAGTCAAACTTATTAATAACTACAGACCCTTTTTTAAGAAAATATCAAGTATATTTGTGTTATGAAATTATTATCTGTTCCTCTACTAATCATGCTTGGTATCAAAGCAAATTTGTTTACTTAATCATCAAGATTTTACAATATCAATTTTAACTCACTAAAGACATATAAAGTCTGACTTTTAAACAAGTGTTCTTACCCTAGGCCACTTAAAAATCTCATCAGCAAAAAGAGCCAGAAGTTTTGACAGATGCTTGAGATGAGACCAAAGACTGCATTACAGGCTAAAGAATGAACCAGGATCCAACGACGTCCATGAAGATCTGCTAAGGAACCCCATACGTAACCTCCTACCAACATACCTGCAAGATAGATTATGCTTAAGACGTATTTATATCAGAATTAGTTTATATTACTTCATTTTCTTGTTTTAGTTTATGTGAAATGAATCCTTGTTTTGTTGTTTATTTAGATAAGTAATTATCCCAGGCTAGCTTTGGATCATTTATAAGTTGTATCGTGTAGCTTTAATATATATTTAGTCCTTGATATGATGTGCTATACAAGCATAAATTATTATTATTAATATCATTATATGAAACAATTTTAATTATAAACAATGTTTTAATATGTTTATAAATATACTCAAATTACAAAAATACTATTATTTTACTGGCTTCAGCAAAGCTATACATGTCCTACCATGATAAGGTGTGTACATATTCAACTCATTTCTCCTCTCAATGTACAATAGTGTCTTGGAAAATGACATTGGTGCCTTTGTTTTAATCAGTAAAACGATAAATTGAAAGACTAAAAAACCCATCTCCTACCTTGATCAGCACTGGGATGATTCTTGCCAATTCTCTTCAATTCTTTTCACAAATTATCTGCAGTTGGTTCTAAGACACCCCTGGACAATTACCCCCTGGATAACTGCCAAAAATCTACCCCCTAACTCTACCCCTAACCCTATTTCTGGGGGTAGTTGTCCTTGGGGTAATTTTCTGGAGGGTATTTGTCCCGATACACTACAATCTCCTGTACGCAAAGGCTATATTGATACAAATTACCAAAAATATGTAATAATTTGTTATTGGTACAGGTATTAAGTCCCATTTTCAAATTTAAATTGTATCACAAACGTCAAACGTTTCCACTTACCTGCAAAAATAGTGGACGAGAGGAGTCCCTCCTGAACTCTGTTAATATTCATATCTTGGGAAGCATTAGGTAAGAGGAAAGATATGCTGAGTATCTCAACAGCATCGCTCATATGAGCCCATCCACAGACTAAAAGTAGGAGAGCATGGAACTTCCCAAACCCTAATGATAATATAAACAAAACAAAGTCATTAGGAATGTTGAAAGTACATTTTGAATCGATGACCTGCCAAATAAACAAGCTGGTTATCCCCCCCATCTCCTTAATCTCTAGCCAATTTCTGTTCAATTTAAACCTGGGGAGTTGGGATTTGATTTTGGGTTATTGGAGATATTGAAGAGCTGATTGCAAATGAGCTCTTGGATGCCCCCCCCCCCATTTGGCAACTCAACAAAAGGTATGGCAACTCACCAAAAGGTATGTTCTTGTTCTGTTGCGGATGGCCTCATTTTGTGGGGATTGTTGGATCTATCCTCCTCCATGGACTTATAGGAGGGGGATTAGTAATGTACATTTGTACAGAAGCTCACAAAACGGACCATCAACAGGGCAATCACAATAGAATGGGGACATATCTTATAGTAATGCAAATTAGCAGAAATTAATGCTTAAAAACCATTACTAAAATATGTTGCCTCTTGGACAATACCTGTAGCCTAAGCTTCACATCAACAGTTTCATACTAAATTGTTGAAAATTAGTGAAATTCTTGATAGCTAATAATACCTGATGCTTCAACTGCATCACTGAAATCTCCATTAACTCCATCGTTTGAACCAGGATCTATGTAATAAAGTGTGATAAAACATGAGAAGTACTTCAGTTGAAAACTACAAAATTAATACTCATTCTTGCAAATAACTTTCACAAGAGGAAAATAAGCATGTTATGTCACTTATGTAAATTATATACAAATAAAAACAAATCAAATTTAAAGCAAAAGCGACAAAGATTGAGGCTACTTTGGGAAAAGCAGGAAAATTGTTTTATACTGCCTGCTTTCCACAATAATATGAACCAATATGAGTAAAACGATTTAATCACCATCATCATGAAGTTAAAATTTTTAAATGGAATGAAATGAAAATTTAAATATGAGGACAATATGAGGACATATTTAACAGGATTTATTCTACCAAACTTTGTGCTACCTGCACAAATGTAGAAAAAAAACAAAAACCCCAAACAAATTTTTCTATTTAAATAATCATATTCACAAAATTAAATTCTTTTCTCTCATTCTTACATTCTAATGCAGTCATTAATAAAATGATACAAGTGAGTCACACACACAAAAACCATAAGCAAAGATAAGCTACATTTCCTGCCCCAAAAGGTATTGAAATAAAGGCTTGCCAGAAATTAAAGTAACATAAATCTCAGCAAAAATGAGCAACTAAAAAGAAAGTTACGAATTAATTAATTGAAACAATGAAAATCACTGACTACCCCACATCTACCGAATAAAAATATATAATGGGTTGTTACTACGTATAATATTATGAACTACTGTATACAAGAGAACAAGCAAATATATATGTTTATCCAGGGACTTTTGGTAATTGTTGATAGGGAGAATTTGTTTTGTATATACAATGATATGCTAAATTTTTAATAGTTTGTTTATGTTTAAGTTTGTGTGCCATATATTTTTCATTTTTATCAAAAGGTCTTTTTTTCATGTTTCTAAAAGAAATATAATACAAGTTATGTATCTTATCTTTGTTCATAGGCAATAAATCAAACTTTGATTAAGGCAGTAGGACATCAGAAAATTGTGGGAAAATTTAAAATTTTTCATAATATAAACAATTGGTGAACAGTGGGCTTGTGACATCCTGGGCCCATGGCATCATTTTCAATTTGTCTAACAAAAGTATATCATTTTCATTGTTTCCAATTTCATTAATACAAATACTTCAAAACTTTCTTATTAGTTTACCAAATTTCCTTATACTACTTTTTGAAATGTTCCTCTAATTTCATGCTATTAACAGAAGCTTATATCATCTTGGGACCAGAGTGCTCATAAGGCTGGGTTCACATAGAAGTATATGGTATACGGTATACGGTATTAATTTTATCGCTATTCGCTATACGCTAAACGGACACAGCGGTTCACATACCGGATATGCCCAAGCTATACGCGGCCTTTTAAAGTTGGATTCACGCATGCGTGCAATGCACAAACAAAAGGAAAGTGGAAATATGCTGCACGAAAATCAAACACGCAAGATTCCCACTATACTATAGGAAACGCAACTATAAAGTATTTCGAGCAGTATCCTCGTATGTGAACCGGTTTTCGGAAATGACATTCTTTAACCAGTGAATGTGGCTTGTTCGATTTTCGGTATTCGCGTGCCCTCTCAAAACGAGCCCAAATACCCGAGCCTGGCGAGCCGTATAGCTCTATGTGAACCCAGCCTGTTGCAATAGTTGCAAGAATTAAAAAAAAAATTACCAATCAGACGAATGAGCCAATAATGAGCCATTAGGGATTAAAGCCACCAACCTAGAAGAACCAATAACCAGAATGAAAGTTAGATGAATTATACATGAATAACAAATACCCAAGTAAGCTACGATTCTAGGATACTAGTAACTACCCCTGGACAATTACCACCTGGACAACTCCCCTCCTCCAGATATCTACCTCCTAACTCTACATCTAACCTTAACCCTATTTCTGGGGGTAGTTGTCCTGAGGGGTGGGGGTAATTGTCCAGGGGGTAGTTGTCCTGATACAGACACTAAATTAGTACCATTTCCAAGTTTACCCTAGCAGCAGATAAAGAGGTAGTTGCTGCTACACTGTTTGGCATTCAACAAGAAGGGGATAGAGCAACGTCCATCTGGCGCTGCTCAGCGGCTGCCTGGCCCACATAAAAAGGGGCAAAAAGGATTTCCGTTCACCTTTGCTCTTTGAATTCATGTGAATACTGATCAAGCCAAATGACAAAAGCGATTCCAGACTACTAGATAATGTCTTTGCAGGATATCTCAAATACTCAATTTGGTAAATTTGCCATGAATTAACTTGTGAATACCTAGAGAATCTTTATGGCAAAACCCCCAATATATGTCATTTGTCATGCCAAATTATATTGCCAATTCTTTTTCATTATTTTAAAAGTAAGGGTGTGAGGAAAATGGGAAACAATTATTTAATGTTGAGTCTTTAATAATACACAAAAGTTAACAAGCATTTTGCTTTTGCAAAATATATGCATGTCTTTAGCACATTATTTTTAGAGATATCGTCAGTGATTTTACGAACCGTCCTACACCTCGCCGAGGTCCCAAAACCAGCTTTTGAGATAATCGCGTTCAAAGTTTGGATGTTCTTCTGACGCTCATAACTTCGCGCTTTGAAGGAAACCATGGTAATTATTTATATCAATGTACAGCATAAATTCTATAATTTTACAATATGAAAAAAAATTATTTGCACTTGGGGTTTGATTTTTAAATATTTAGAATAAAATGGAAGGTAGTATTTTAGAAACTGATTGTTTTTACGAAAAACAGGGGGTTAAGGTCACTTCGTAAAATCACGCGTAGCAAGCGCATGTTTTTTAGCGTCCTAAACCACGAGATAGAACGGTTCGTAAAATCACTCAATGCATACGCGCACCGCTCACCCATATCTAGGTCGGGTTGCGCGCCATTCAGGAGACTGCTATAGTGTAGAAACAATGGTTTCGGACGCTTCGTAAAATCACTGGAAGGGATGTGACGTTTTGAACGAAATTTGAATCTTCTCTTATTTTTTAAATAATTAAGATTTCGACCTGAAATTTCTTAATTCGATACAGCTGAATACAGGGTTTAAGAATATCGAAAAAACTTAATTTCGAAAATTTGACCAAAAATTAGGTTTATGACGGTTCGTAAAAACAGCGACGATATTTAGAGCACATTTAAAGTTTTTACTCTCTTAAAAGAGATAATATTTCAGGCTACTTTGGGGGGAAAAGGCAGCATAAATCCCATACAAACAAGACAAAATGGTTTAGGTGATTAGTTTCCTAATAAACCTCTTGAATAAAAATATAAATAATGAAAATTTTCTATGTAGAATAGATCAAAAGCAGTGATCCTTAGTTCAGAATTCAGATTAATTTGGCAATCACCAAAGATAGATTTATCATAACCCATTATCCACTATTCTTCGAATTGCGACTCACTGGTTTCATTATGATCACTGTCTTCTGCAAATCTCGTATAAGATGGAGAATCACTTCTGTTAGAATAAATCTTGCTAAGTGGCATTCCCTTCTCCATCCTATATAATAGAAAAACAGACAACTGAACAAAAACAAAAGTATCATTTAAGCATTAACATAATAAATGTTCTTTTGACAGCCCAATACTGTATTCGCTGTTATTTTGGCGCGATTAATTTTTCGCGCTGAGCAGCCTCAAAGAATGTTCACAGGTTCTTGAATTCGCGCTGCATGTTTATAAGCACGCAATTGAACCATCCCAATACATGCATAAAAAAAGCAAGCTCATATATTCGCGGGCTTTTAAATTCGCGGCTGCCGATCTTGGCGCGAAATCCGCGAAAATTAATGTACCGCGAATTAATATTTCCACGTTTACAGTAAGTTCAAGTTCAAGTTATTCAAATCAACAGGGCTTAAAATACCCACAAGCCATCTGCAATTTGCCGCCATGCCAGTCTCACTGGCAGGGATGGCCCTTTCTAAATCATTACCATTCACGTCCAAAATATTTTGTAAGTGGCTGTGGTGCCTTTCCAGTCCTCTTTATCAATGACAACAAAACAAATTGTGCGGCATGTCCATTCTTTATTAAGTGAAACCTGAACCAAATGTGACAGTAAATCCATTCTTTATTAAATGAAATACGAGCTAATGTTAAAGCGAATCCATTCTCAATCAAATAAAATTAGAATGACATGTTACAACAACTTCATTCTTCATCAAATGAAATTAGAAATAAAAGTTAGAGCAAAACCATTCTTTTTAAAAATATAAAAAAAGATAATAAGAAATGAGAAGCATAGTTTCTTGCCTTGAATCTGATCATCAGCAATAAAGCAAATACAATCTAGATTTTATGGTAATAATAGCAAAAGAGAATAGACAGGAACAAAGAAGTATTCTTGCTCTGTATCTGATAAACAGCATTCAAGCAAGTAAAATCTAGATTTCAATAGTAAAAATACAAAAAAATATCTAAAAACCAGCATTCAAGCAAGTAAAATCTAGATTTCAATAGTAATAAATACCAAAGGTCATATTCAAACGTGAGTGACACGACATTTGGACTGATAGAAGGGCGCATATCTTTGCGCTTGTAGGTTATGAATGGATCATGACTACCATATCATGTATAATGTAGGAGAGGCATATGTCATTACCAGTTGGATTTTAATTTTTACGATTGGTCCTGGAAAGTATGATTAAAAAACAGTGCGTGAGTGACACGACAGAAAAAAGACACATGTGGGTTTCTGACCATCATTGGTTATGGTTGGATTTGTGCCCAAATAGATCTCTAAGGGTTCCATAAGTGCTGATACACTCTCAGAACGCGGGTAAAAAAAATGCATATTAAAACCAGTTGGTTAAAAATATTAACCAATAATGTATTAAAAAGAAAAGTTGGTTAAAAAACAAGTTGGTTAAACGTGAAAAAGCATGGGTTGGTTAAAAAAGCCCAATTCCAATTTTAACCAATAGTTGGTTAAAAAAATTGGTCACGTGGAAGAAAAACAACCAATGGGAAACGGGGATTTAACAAAGATACGCGCTCCGCTCCTCGCACTAGAAATCTTGCGATTTTGATTTATACACGTAAGATATAGTGCGCCTATTCATTATGCACGTATTTTGTTCGCGATGACAACAGGGTTACACAAGCTGACTGTTGGTCTGGCTGGACCTATCTTGACAATCTGATCAAGCTAGTATATTGGTAGGTAGAAATGACTTGAAGAGTATAGGCCTGTGATATAGGACTAACATGCATTATGTTTTGGACTACATGGCCAGTACGGTTCTTAATTATTTCGGTTGAGACGTTAGACCTAGCGTTAACTTAGCCCTTAGGTATTAAACTTGCCTGAAATTTATGCAGCTCCGGTCTAGAATCTAAATACTTCGCTCTCCAACCAGCTTGGTCTCGGACTAAGTCTTGAGGTCATAGATTTAGTTGGCTAAATATTAGAACTACGTTAGAACCATCACTTCGTCTTGCATCTAAATTTAGCCTAAATATTTTTAGACCTTTCGATTATAGTCCAATGAGGCCTACTTGACTGGTTTAAGAGTGATGAACTTGGAATCTAAACGTAGAATCTAGGCCAGCATCTCGTTTCTATATTCTAGATCTATAATTAGATCCAGTTAGATCTCAGATACTGGACTAGACTGTAGACCTAACGTCTGAACCGAAGTAATGATATTGTACTGACTACTGGACCAATATTTAGGCTACTGTAGGCCTACCCTATTTAGGCCAACAAATAATGCATGTAGTCTAATAATACAGGCATAACTCTTCATGTTATTTGTACCAATACTTTGATCAAATTGTCAAAAGGCCGGTCCAGTCCGGTCTATCGCTTGATTTTTTTTAACCAACCATGATGTATTAAAAAAAGAAATTAACCAATTAAGTATTCAAAAATTTAACCAACTAGGGTTGGTTAAAATATTTTAACCAACTTTTTATTAAAGTTTTAATACATAATTGGTTAAATTTTAACCAACTGGGGTTGGTTAACGCGTTTAACCAACAGTCGGTAAGTTCATATTTGAACCAACGGTTGGTTTAAATTTTGGCCGGTTGGTTAAAATTTTTCTGAGAGTGTATATGTACATGAATAGTGTACCATTTATTGTGTTCATCAATCATTCCCTCTCTGTGGAAAATGGTACACCTCTATGTGCCTTGAGTGACACGACCAGTGCCTTAAATTCAACATTTCAAGTAAATAACTAAATCCAAATTACCTGTATTTATATGCCATATTAGAGAAGTCCATGAAAATTACTTTAACCCAAAAAAAATCTAACAAAAGTGATTGGTATTAGGAATAAGAGGCATTTAAGGCACCATAGTCCCATACGTGCAAATTCCTGTTTGCTCACTTATTTAGCGTTAGAAAACTGGAGCACATAATGTTTGAACTTAAATAATTGTTTGTATTGTAAAGAAGCCTTTGTGTTGATTTCAGATCCTAATTTGCATTTTCAAAGGCACAGCGCCACATTAAAATTTCAGCTAAATGTCCCACTTAGTCTGAATATGACCAAAAGAAAATAGAAAGGAAAGAGAAGTATTCTTACTCTGAATCTGATAAACAGCATTCAAGCAAGTAAAATCTAGATTTCAATTGTAATAATTACAAAAGAAAATAGGAAGGAAATAAGAAAAACTCTTGCTCTGAATCTAATAAACAGCATTCAAGCAAGTAAAATTTAGATTTCATTATTATTACAAAAGAGAATGGGAACGAAATAAGAAAAACTCTTGCTATGAATCTGATAAACAGCAAGCAAAATCTAGATATCAAAGTAATAATAACAAAAGAAAATAAGAAGAAAGTAAGAAAAACTCTTACTCTAAATTTGATTAATAGCATTCAAGCAAGTAGAATCTAGATTTCAATAACTATAACAACAGAAGATATGTATGGTTATATAAGAAATATTCTTGCTCGGAATATGATTAACAGCATTCCAGCAAGTAAAATCTAGATTTAAAGAGTAATAGGAAGGAAATGAGATGTATTTTTGCTTTGAATCTGATAAACAGCATTCAAGCAAGTAACATCTATATTTCATTATTATTACAAAGGAGTATAGGAAGAAAATGAGAAGTATTCTTGCTCTGAATCTGATAAACAGCACTTAAGGACGTTGCACAGTTATGTTTCTGCGCATCTTGACTGCGCATCCTGGGCACGCATTATTTACTACGTCACAATGGAAAAATATTCAGCGCTCATGGGCGATCCAGCGTTCAAAGAGTTAAAAGAAATGAACTTTCTAAAAAAACATGTTACTTATACCTTCTTTTTGTTCATTGTTTACCTACTTGCAGAGATATGTAAAGCATTTATGTTGGTGAATGTTCGTGTTTTTCTAGAGATTGCGATGGATATGAAATGAATTGTAAATGTTTGGGAGCAGGATTTTGAATAAGTCAAAAATTAGATAGAGTTTTCACATTTTGAGTATTTTTGGCACGTTTCGGTGGTTTTCAAGTTGACTCGCCACTATTACAGCGCCGATATTTTGAAAACGAGCACATGGACCCCCATTTTTTAATGTTCCTACTCTTTTAGTTTATATTCCTCTGCACCTTGGCAAATTTTGATAAAATTGACATGGATTTTGAATGTTCGAGAGCATGATTTTAAATCAAGTGTAATATAGGTTGGATTTTCAGACTTGTTTGACGTTTTCGGCGTGTGTTTTTTGGTTTTCAAGCCAATTCGCAACTATTCGGGCTCCGATAGCTTAAAAACGAGTGCATTGACCCCCTTTTTTAAAAATGTTTTTACCCATTGAGTATGTATTCCTCTACAACTTTGCAAATTTTTATGAAAATGACATGGATTTTGAATGTTTGGGAGCATGATTTTGAATCAAGTGTAATTTAGAGTGGATTTTCACGCTTTTTGGACGTTTTCGGCGCGTTTTTGTGACTTTTCAAGCCGATTTACGAGTATTCGGGCGCCGATAGTTCGAAAACGAGCACATGGACCCCCCTTTTTTAAAGTTTCTACATATTTATGATGAACCCCTCTACAACTTTGCAAAATTTTATGGGACTGTCATGGTTTAAAAAAAAAGTGCACCTTAAACTATACTTTTTTATTTTCTTGTAGATTCCAAGCTTCTAAGATATGGTTTTTGCCATTTTACACACCATTTTTGCCACATGAGGGCGCTGCTGGCTCAAAAATAAGTGCAAATGTGCCAGTTTAAACAATGTCCCCATCTTTGGTATAAACTTCGTAACAAATCGGGAAGGTTTGATAAAGTTTGACATGGTTTTGACAAAGTAATGACGATTTTAACTTGTTTGTTGCAATCGCGAGGTCTAACAGAGGCCAATTTCTTAAATTATGCGTATTTTACATGCCATCCAAATATGGCAACTTCAAAGTCCCGTAGCAAAAAATCAAGCACATGAACCTATATTATTTTTTGCATTTTTGGCATACATACATGTAGATACCAATGTAACTCTGTGCAAAATTTGGTGAAAATGACATGGACTTCGTTTCAACTGTGCAACGTCCTTAAGCAAGTAAAATCTAGATTTCAATAGTAATAATTACAAACGAAAATAAGAAGGAAATAAGAAAAACTCTTACTCTGAATTTGATTGATAACATTCAAGCAAGTAGAATTTAGATTTCAATAACTATAACAACAGAAGAGTATGGTTATATTAGAAATATTCTTGCTCGGAATCTGATTAACAGCATTCCAGCAAGTAAAATCTAGATTTCATTATTATTACAAAGGAGTGTAGGAAGAAAATGAGATGTTTTCTTGCTTTGAATCTGATAAACAGTATTCAAGCAAGTAACATCTAGATTTCAATGGTAATAAATACAAAAGAAAATAGGAAAAAAATGAGAAGTATTCTTGTTCTGAATCTGATAAACAGCATTGAAGCAAGTAAAATCTAGATATCAAAGTAATAATTACAAAAGAAAATAAGAAAGTAAGAAAAACTCTTACTCTAAATTTGATTAATAGCATTCAAGCAAGTAGAATCTAGATTTCAATAACTATAACAACAGAAGATATGTATGTATGGTTATATAAGAAATATTGTTGCTCGGAATCTGATTAACAGCATTCTAGCAAGTAACATATACATGTAGATTTCAAGAGTAATAATTACAAAAAAGAATAGGAAGGAAATGAGATGTATTTTTGCTTTGAATCTGATAAACAGCATTCAAGCAAGTAAAATCTACATTTCATTATTATTACAAAGGAGTATAGGAAGAAAATGAGAAGTACCGGTATTCTTGCTCTGAATCTGATAAACAGCACTTAAGCAAGTAAAATCTAGATTTCAACTGTAATAAAATAGGAAGAAAAGAGAAGTATTCTTACTCTGAATCTGATAAACAGCATTCAAGCAAATAAAATCTAGATTTCAAATGTAATAATTACAAAATAAAAAGAGAAGTATCCTTGCTCTAATCTGATAAACAACATTCAAGCAAGTAAAATCTAGATTTCAATGGTAATAATTACAAAGGAGCATATATGTAGGGATTAAGATGTATTCTTACTCTAAATCTGATAAACAGCATTCAAGCAAGTAAAATCTAAATTTCAATGGTAATAATACCAAAAGAGAATGGAAGAAATGAGAAGCATTCTTACTCTAAATCTGATAAACAGCATTCAAGCAAGTAAAATCTAGATTTCAATGGTTATAATACCAAAAGAGAAATGGCAAAAATGAGAAGTGTTCTTACTCTGAATCTGATAAACAGCATTCAAGCAAGTAAAATCTAGATTTCAATGGTAATAATTACAAAATAAAAAGAGAAGTATTCTTGCTTTGAATCTGATAAACAGCATTCAAGCAAGTAAAATCTAGATTTCAATCGTAATAATTACAAACTTTAATTGGAAATTGAATTCATTGGAAATTAGAGATTCAAATTTTGTCTACATGTATTAATTATAAAGAATGGTATTTCATATTAGATCTATCCTTTTTTTTTTAGACAGCCGCTTTGCCATTTGTAGGCCTACAGCTGGCAAACGCATGCCTCAGTCATATCTTAACCTAAAAATTAATTAATTTCATTCAGGCACTGTGTTCTGTTAGTTACATGACAGGCTAATCCTGCATGAATTCCTTTCATAATGAGAACTGAATTGTGTCATAAAAGTTATATATACACTTCTAAAAGCAGACAAACATTATACCTTGATGTTCCTGCTGATTGACCTGCTGCCTGGCCCAATGTTGTTGACACACCAATTGAGTTGTGTAGCATGCCACGCCAGCATTTCAAGTTGGGATTGGCGAGGTGTTTTTACTTCAACCGAATATCGTATGGCAGCTTTTTTCCTTGCCTTGCCTTTATACCGATTCGTGGAATGCTAATCTGCAATATCTTACAGTCATTTGAAGACCATCCATCCCTGACTCCTCCAATTAAATTTCAGTTTCTATTTCTATTGTCCTGTAGTCTCTATAATATGGATGAGAGACCAGCCGAAGGGAAACCACCAGCCCGTATCGACTAGTCTAATTTCAGACTTATATACTTACCGTTATTTAGTAAGTAATACAAATTTGATCAAGAAAACCATCTTTGAATGTAAATCTAAGGATTACTGTGACACGGTGAACCTCAGAAGGTAATTTTAAAGAATCATTAAAAGTTATATTATTTTTTTTTTTTTAAATTCCTTAAACAAATAAAACAGTGCCTACAGCTTTCGTTAAAAAAAATGCAAAGAAGCCTTGCACATAGAATATACCTGGGGATGTGAAATATTACTTGTCGGTATCAAAGATTCTCAACTTGTTTGCAAACTGTGATCTATTTGCATAGCTAGCTAGCACCAAAACGGAACCACCACCCTCGCGAGAAATGCTATGGTGCTGTATTGTTTGGATGACTCGGCATTTTTTTTTATAATTATCACACAATAAAGTCTAATTTTAGATAGGTGATACGTAATCGTCGAACTAGCCAGCACGATCACGACTGCACCACCCGTCCCCGGGCACGGCGCGGCGAAGGTTACAAGGTAGCACTCGCTCCAGCTCCACACACGCACGTCACACTCAGCTTCACAGTTAACAGTTAATCATTCATTTTTTTTTTACGTCTATGGATCTGGACATGGTTTTATTAACAGGCCTTTGAGGAAAATCTTCACAATCAACAACTATAGTCTGAGAGCAGAATTCGGGTAAAGGTAAATGTGCAATCACTGCAATGTCTGCTAAACTCATGTCAGTTTAATAAGGGGAATCCAACCCAAGGAGAGAATCAACCTTACAGGAAAGAGGAAAATTAGAGGAACAATCTAAAAAAAAAGTTTCATCAAAATCGGTTATAAAATAAGAGAGTTATGGAAGTTTGAAAAGTCTAGTTGTTCCTTCTATGAGGATCCTCAAATTGGCATCATTGGCTTCAAAATGGCCGATCTTATGGACAACTCTCCATTCATTTTGTACACAAATTTTCAGATTTTCCCCATTTTCTTTCAAAATTTGTCTTCTTTACTTCTGAGCTCAAAATATGTCATGGGAAAATATATTTCACACAACATATGTTGAGCTCAGAAGGAGGTAAGATATATTTCGAAAGAAAATGGGGAAAATCTGAAAATTTGTGTACAAAATGAATGGAGAGTTGTCCATGAGATCGGCCATTTTGAAGCCGATGATGCCAATTTGAGGATCCCCATAGAAGGAACAACTAGACTTTTCAAACTTCCATAACTCTCTTATTTTATAACCGATTTTGATGAAACTTTTTTTAGATTGCTCCTCTCATTTTTCCTTATAATATTACTGTAAGGTTGATTCTCTCCATGGGTTGGATTCCCCTTTAAGGGAATATCCATCCTTGATTGTAATTTGTATTTGTAAATTATGTTAATAGACCCTAGTTGATATCATGTTACAAGAGAAATTATAATATAAATTTTTTATTAATGGGATAAATTATAATAAAATAAATAAAGTCGGCGAACTGCCGAGACCTATTAATACGAACCCTCCAGTTATCCCTGCATGTATTATTTCTCAGGTCATCAATAATGATAAAATTATTAAATGCCTTCACATAGTAATGTCATCTATCTAAAATAATAATAATAATAATAAAACTTGTATAGCGCTTTTTCCATGGGATACAAAGCGCTGCACTGTTCCCTCAGAGAAATTCAAAATGAATGATCATGGGTACAAAGGATACATATACATGTAGACTCTATGGCCCGTATTCTGTTGCGGTGTTTAGAGTTGTGCTGTCGCACGAAAATAGTAAGGGTAATGAGACGAGAAGCAACCGCGAGCACGCTCTCTATGAAGCTAACAGTGAAGCGCGTCCATCAGTCGAGTAGATTCAATGACGTCTTCGGGTCATTAGTACAACACATTTCATAGAAGATATCAAACTAGGGTATAGGGTGTTAGAGATTGATATGCTTGCGGGTTTTTATGTCGGAGGAAACGAATTTACTATTTTCTCGTTAACTTGAAGTTAAATGTTGTTAAACTTTTTAATGAGGTTCATTATAGAACTTCCACACGATTAGATTAATTGCATGTTAATCATCAAAAAATGACATTTCTCGACACGATTGAAGTATTAGTTGGACCTGACATTTTGTAGAAAGCAACTGACGCAATAACCAACAATAAACTAAGGTGGCAAGTCACTATACACTTGGAAAAACGGATTTGGAACTAGTTTGATACTAATTTGAGAATGGTTTGAAATGTTAGGATGTTTTTGTCGCAGACGTCCAGAGACGTCCCGAGATATCCCAACGACCAAGCGCGGCGATTTCATGTCACGACGGGGAGCGGGGGGGGGGGGGGCAGAACACCCAAAGAAAAAATAATACACCAAATTTTTGCATACTTCGCACATTATGCAGAAACTATGAAGATTGCGAGCACAAAGCGCGAGCCGAAAATCTGCCTATAAACTTTAGCATTGTATTTGACATACTATTTACCGTCTTTATTACTTCACAAGCAATCACTACATAAAAATTGTTCATTTTAAAAACGAAGGGGGACGACCCCTTAAAAAATCGAGGGAGGGGGGACATCCACCCCCCCCCCCCCCCCTCTCCCGGGATCGCGCGAATGCCGCCGGACAGAAAAAAATATATTTATATCGGAGACGTCTGGAGTATCCAAGTCGCGGGGACAAAGTAGATACCACCTTTATGTGGTATCTCAAGGTATTTCCATGAACTGATTTGAGAATTTGGGACGGGTTTGATACGCGTTTGATTTTTGTCGGGAGAAGATCTAAAGAGTGGTCGCACAGCGTCTTCAGAATTCTCGCGATATCTCAGAGTCGAGGGAAAGAACATTCTTATACGAATCTGTGTGGTTTTTTTTTCTGTCGTGATCGTTCGATGATACATATAAAAAATATCGGAGACGTCTTCCGAGTGTTCGAGTCTCAGAGACATCTCCGCGACGTCAGATACCACCTATACGTCCATAATTTCTACAGAGGAGAAAACACATTATCATTTCAACTGAAAATGAAACTAATGTTTTCTTCAAGACTACTGAATTATTAATGGCACTTGACATAAAATAGGCCCACTCGATTCCTTTTTTGCATATATGTGTGCTGGTGTGAGACAAAGACGGTGTTGTCAGTGATAGCAACAACAATTATGCAAATTGGATTCAAAATAACTAAACGAGTAGTTATTCAGCGCTAATGTCGCCCTGAATCTGAAACCTTTGTCCGTTGTCATTGTGCGCACACATACCTGGAACCGCTAAGTCTCAAAGAAAAGATAATCGTGCTTTGATAAATATCTTGTTAAGCATGGATTACATTTTTCATCACAATAAAAGAATTCTCCCGCTCCATTCAAATATAGCGAGCATACATACACATACAAGACAAAAAAATACACACAAAAAGAATGGAAACAAATCCCCACATTCTCAAAGGTCCATATTATATAATATTTGATAGATGAGGGATTTCGACGCCGAGGGGATGTTAATGAACATGACGTTTTATTGTTTATGTTGGCTCTGTAAGAGTTGAATATTAAATAGTGGAAAAATTTACATTTACCCTTCCCATATACAACTTTTGCCCCTCCCAAATAAGAAAAAAAAAAGAAGAAAAACAAACATACAAAGTAATAAGGAAAAGATTGGTGCGCATGCACCTAACGTGAGACTTGCGCATGCATGTAGCGTGATATCGGAATCAAATTCAACGTTTCATTGCTTTGGCCAAATATTCACTTCACATTTGTGAAAGAAAAATCGTGGAGACTATTTAGGAGATTAATTCAAAAGAATAAAACTCCTTTCCTTCCTGGTTAATTGTTCCCTTCCAGCACTGAATTGTTAATGAATAAGACGTGATATATAAAATGCATGACAAGCGGACAATGCACAACACTCGGCAGTCAAAGGATAAGCGGTACAAACAATCATTGTTGCGTCATTATTTCAATGGATTTCCGGTTTTACTTGTGCATTCAGTGCACGAGAAACTTCCAGCTGTACGGAAGTTGTCACGTTTGGAGAGTTTTTCGTGCTGGATTTTCCTCGTAACGGCTATTGTTGTCGATCTATGCATGCCCGTACAACTCTAAACCACGTAACAGAATACGGGCCTATGTCTTTAAATTGGCTGCCTTTGAAGGAGGTCAGAGTCTTGCTATTTCCTAGAGATGAAGGGAGCTTATTTCAGAGACGAGGTGCAAGTGATTGAAAGGAATTGAAACCAGCCTGCTTATGGGACCTGGGAACAACAAATGTGGGAGCCGAGGCAGATCTGAGCGAATATGATGTACTTTGTGGTCGGAGGAGTGAAGAAATGTATTGAAGTAGTGTGGATGAAATGGCTTGAAAGGTTTGAAAGGTATACGTTCATGAACAGGGAGCCAGTGAAGTTGGTTAAGAAGAGGGGTAGCATGGCTGCCAAATCAATTTGTGAAGATACTTTGCATGTAGGCCTACTTGTAAAGCAACACAAGCTAAAAATATAATATTTCCTGGTATTAATTTTTGTTATAAGGCCATGCGTTGTAAGTTGGGCCCGTATTGTGTGACATACTCATAATTTGTACTAGTCGTGCGCATTTCCATAAAGTTGTAACTTTTTCAAAATTTTTATTAACCCTGCAAAAGTATATGTATATTCTGGAAGCTGAATGCCTGAGGAGTTCAGAAATGCGCTTAAAATTAATATAGGTGGCGCCCTTTAAAGGTTATGAATCATAAAAACTGAAAAAATTCATGAAAAACTATGGCTTTGGAAAAAAATTGCAAAAAAAATACCGCTTACCGGTTTCCCTAGGCCTACAACATTTTTTGTGCAGATTTGAACTCGTCATTTTTAGAGCTTTCCAAACATGTATAACTTTCTATACCCTGGGAGAGTTTACCGCATTTTGCTCCAGGCTGGAAAGATGACTTCGAAAATTTAAATTTTTATAGAAAATGTACCTTGTTGCTGCGTTCTAAGTATTGTAACTCGCTGTTTAAGATACTAGACATGTTATGAAGGATCTTATATAAGTTGCTAAGGCAGATAGAAGTAGCAAAGTAGTACTGACATGTGAAAGTCCCTTTGTCTTGGTAAATATTATTAACCATAATGTCGCATAAAAGCCCAGTAGCTGTAAAGAAATTGTCATTCAATGTACTACAGTGCACAACACTTAATCTGTTATAATTACTTAAATTATGGATTATAAACAAGCTAAATTAAGTATTTCACTAGGTTACAGCATTTCAATACCTGTACCCTTCTATGAACTTGATTTAACTCATGCACCACATGAGCTAAATTTTCTGCGCCGACTCCTCCTCCACTCCTGATCTTCATTAGTTAACGATTAATGAAGAGAACATAAATATCTTTAACATTATTGAAACCATGAATTTTTTTGCCCTACATGTACATGATAGCTTAAGATTTAAGTCCAAAATCAGCTTTATACATTTACGTGTATCTATGCATTGAGTTTTGTCTAATAAAACAACATCAATTTGAGGAGCAGATGTCAAAATTAAAACTTTTTGCAGGCCTGCTCAACTCAAAGAGCATGACCAATTACTGTAATTAATGTAATTAAAATTCCTCAACTACATGTAACATATAAACCATCAAAATCAAGCTACATTGATTAATTCAGCAGGGTTTATGAATTTCAATCCAAAGATATCCTTCTGTGCACTTGATTTAACTCATTACAGTACATTTGCCAAATTTGTTGCGCCGGCTCGTCCTGCGCAGGCTCCTCCTCCACCCCTGACTCTCGTTAATTAACTGTTAATTAACAGACAATGATGAAATATTAACATTTTTTAAAACATGTATTTTGTTGCCCTACATGAGAGCTTTAATTTAAGACCAAATTTAGCTATATAGCTTGTATAGTTTTTAAGTAAATCAATAAACAAAATCCTATTTGAGGAGCAGATGTGAACTCCACCTTTTTAGGGGTGCAACTCAAAACAATGGCCATAAATTCAACGTAAGTTTGAGAGGCCATCTAAGTTCTAATTCTTATAAATTCATGATTCATATGTTTTATCTATCTAGATTTCCTTTATTTTCTTCTTACCAGCAACCCATCTCAGCAAGATGTCTAATGAAAGGAATGATTCTGTATCTTATACGAGACTAGTAGATGATGATGATGATGATGGTTCAAAGGCAGATGAAAAAAGTAAGACCTCTTTCACTATTTTCATTAATTTTCAAATAATATGCATGCCAAAAAAAATGCCCTACTGGTACATGTAGTAACTGCTATTTATGCTTGTAAGTGCATGGTTGTTATTTTGTTTTTTTGTTTTTTTCATTTGAATAATCAAACATATTTTGAAAGTCAATATAGTGTACCAACATAATTTATGTTCTGGTTCTCAGAAGGCATAATTCTTGTTTCTAATTTTTATATGGCACTACAAATATATTTGGAATAAAGGAGCCTATTTTTTTTTTTTTTAAATATGATGACAATGTAATGTTAGGATGAGTTTCAAAAATTAATGTGAAAGATTGTAAATTGAAGTTCTTGGTTTCATGAGAATAATACATTGCATATTTTTGTGTAATACAAATGAGAAGTCCACGGTGTCTGCTTCTAGTCTGTCAAACTAATCAGATTGCTGATGTGTTAGCTACATGTACCTTTGCAGCTTGCTTAAAACTTGCTATTTGACCCCAAATAATTAATAAAAACAATGGAATTGGGATGAATATTCCAAATTTAATGGCATGCACCATTACAAGAAGTCCAACAACAACATTATTAACCTCAACATCAATCATCTCATGACCTGTTTGGGTAATTTTTTAATGATAATAATAATGATAATTTAGTATTTTACAATTTTGAAGTGCTTTACATGAAATTTTCAGTGTATGCTTAATATACATAAGGCAGCTCGATAATAGTAAATTGAATGAGAATAACATATTATGCGAGTAATCACTAATTGAATCATTATGCTGCTCGTGATTGCTCTTTCAGGTTTACTTGTAGGCCTTTCCTCGGGAAGTTGGGAGTCAAGCAAAAACAAAAAGGGCATGTATTATATTTCTCCAAATACAGCAATCACTTGAGAAACTAATCAATGCAAAAGCTTACCACACTAATCATGTTCTTGTAAAGTTCTTTCTGTGTTTCTCCAAATATTTGCATTAAAACCATTATCATGACTGGGCAAAAATTTTGAATCCTTTTTTTTTTTCTTCAGCTGGCATTAAAATTTTCTTCTTTTTTTTTCCATGAAAATTTGTCTAATATCATTGTGGTGTAACATAATACTCTTCCATATATATTTTCATTAATTTTTCTAAAGTATAGATACATGTATATATACATGTACATGTATTGCCAAAGAAGATTAATCCTGTATGTTTCTTTCTACTTGTCAGATACATGTACCTTCTGTATTTTACTTTCAAATACTTTTTGTTTCACATTTTAATAATCTATGCACAGTGTCAGTTCATATTTCAGTCATGGGTGCAAGGTTTTTCTTCAAGATTATAAATTTAATCCAAGAGGGCTTGTAGGACTAGGCTTTTTCCGCAGTCATCTATTTTATGTCTTTAGTCTTATGTTATTGTGTTTTCACTATGCAATATTTATTGTAATGTTTAACAGAAAAATAGCAGGCAATATGTAAAATTGCAGAGGGTTCTGGTTAGGTTTATGGTGAGAGTTGGTGTTTTTGTCTGTTATTTTAATGTTTTTCTCTACATTTTCCCACACCCATTGTAACTAATATGTAAACTGTATTTGAAAAACTGTGTAGACATCTGTAACCTTGGTCAACAGAAATTTTGAGGTCATGATTTGTATCCTTCTGTGGTCTTATTTATGAATATGTCAGGAATATAAAATCATGATTCTCTGCTCTTAATTTTAAGGGGAATTAAAAACAAAACAATACAAAACAAAAAATTCTTACACCACTGTAACAAACTGCTTTGCCAGAATGATCCAAAGTCAACTCTTTTACTTGTTACTTTTTCTTGTTTTTATTAATGATTTAAGTGAATGTTTAATATCATGTTCATGCAATATTTATGCAGATGATGTTGCTATTTATATTTCTGATAAAAGTAAAGAATTTATTACATGTACGTCTAAACTACAGGCTGATCTTGAAAATATTAGTAAATGGTACAAAGGAAATATATTGAAAGTCAACATTGATAAAACGTATAATAATTTATTGAAACGCAACCCACATACTTCTAAAGAATTAAATGTATATTTTGATGGTAACATTATAAATCAAGTAAAACATATTCAGTATTTAGGAATTGAAATTGATGAAAACCTGACATGGAATTTACATGTGAAGAACCTAAGTAGAAATCATTCTTTAGACTGCTTTTATTGTTCATTGAGAATGAAACCAAATCTAAATGAAGGCCTGAAGTATTAAAATTCCTAAAACAATGGAAAACACAGATAATACACGTAAGAATAAAAACAATAGAATACATAAGAAATTCATAAAACAATGAAATACACAAGAATTATTATAGATATAGACTTTCTGCTACTTCAAATCTTTATCTGGATCAATTCTAATTCTGAATACATACAAAAACCAGTCTAAAGAATGATTTACCTGTGATTTATAGATTAAAATAGGAAATCTGACCTTGCCATTGGTTTTGTACACAAAATGTCAAAAATCTCAAATTTCGGTTTGACCTTTGGCCACTAAAGGTCAAGTAATCCTCTTGTCGAATGTCCGATTTCAATTAACTTGGTGTCAAAAGATCGGTAAGACTGTAAGGAAAATATACATGAAACAACATTTCTGAAAACGCGGCAGTTTTAATAGAGCAGCACACTTTGTCTAGGGGTGCCCTCACAGACCCTACCGGTAATTAAAGGGTTAAACCTCTAATTCTCCCTTTTCAGTACTTTTTGCAATTTTGACACTGCCATTGTATTTATCAGGCTGATGAACATATAAATAGACACCAGAATCATTTTGATAGCCCTTTTAATAAAAGAATTACAGCTTTTTCCAATTTTGAAAAACGATGACTCAGCATTTTTTGGCCACGACCCTTAAAATCGTTTTTTTTGCCCGCACTGTCTCAATTTTCACCCGATTTTCTTAAAATTTGTGGCATATTGATCAGGGCAACGAGCTGCTTAAAATAAGATAGGCCAAACCTGGTTCTGAAACATGACCCATTTATAGCCCACCTCTAATTATACCTACAATGGTATTGACATTATTAAATGCTTGAAATGGCAGGTTTTAGAAAACAAACATAATTATTTCCTTGCTTGTATCATGTATAATTGTATTCATGGTCATGCTCTGATACGTTTATGTACATGTAATTCAATTGATATGGTTTTTGATAGACAGCCAATGAATACAAGATTTGCTAATTCACTAAACATTGTAATACCAAAACCCAATATTGAATTTTTAAAGAGTAGTTTACGATATTCAGGAGGAAGTGTATGGAACAACCTGATTTCTGATCTGCACAATGCAAAGTCTATTGATAGTTTCAAAAAGAATTACAAGAAAATGTATTTCTCTTAACTCTTTGCACGCCACATTCATTTTAAGCAGAAAAAAGAAGACTTTTCTCTTTAATTATTAAAAATAGTATAACAATATTTGCTTAGTATGAACTACGAGAAATTATGCCGCAGACCCTTTCCTAGCATTATCAGTGATTTTCAGATCTTTTAGCCCAGCCATTACAGAGAAAATGAATTATTACGATTGTATAGATAATAAGTACAATTGTGACTATAGTCGAACTTGGCAGGCAAAGAGTTAAAACACTATCCGCTCTTATAACATACCTTTTATGACATGTTTATATTTCCAATTTGATTTTTATCACCCCTATGCACATGCACATTCGTGTCTTGGATGTTTGCTGCTGAAAATACCTATATCATTTGGTTTACTTTTTCTTTATCTATTGTATTTGAAATCACTTTATGCATTATTCTATATGTTACTGGTTTTTTATGTTTACAGGACTGTGTCGGAAAACAGGGTAATAATCTGAACATGTTATCCTGTATAAAGATGTTTTAATAAATGAATAATAAATATATAAATAAATAAATTTTGACGAAACTGTGTTAGAATGTCACCCTTGAAATATTTGACCGATGTCCCTTTACACACTCTCATGAATAATTCATTATTCAGATGTAACATAACAACTCTCAAATATTTGATTTTTAAATTTCAATCAGGAACCAAAAATGTTAGCAAAATTCATAATCTGCCAAAAAGAAGGGAAAATAATATTGTCTGACTTGGGGTGCTTAAACATGTTTGAATACACAATTTATATAACATTCAGGATGAAATGAAATTGGACTGATACTGTAGCTCACATTTTTTTTTGGGGGGGGGGTAGGAAAAATGGTATCATACATGTACATGTGTATGTAACTTCAATGATCACTTTTTATGAGATTTGCTGAATCATGTTTCATCCAGATTCATAGACACATTGTTTGTTATAACTAGCCTTTTAAAAGTAAGTTAAGTTTATAAAAAAAAAATCCCTGTAAACTGTTTCAGTTTCTATAGGCCTATGGGTATTACAAAATTGGAGAAATTACTGAGTAGTATTTCCTGCTAGGTGATTGCTCGAATTTGTGCATACAGCCCATTGTCTTTACATAAAATTTTGTATTAGATTTATTTTCAGTTTCTATTCGTACTTTAAACTTGCATTGTATTATTAACATGTCCCGTAATATGTACACAAATGGATGGCAATGTTTGCATGTCATCACATGACTAGGCCATAAAGCTAAGGTGCAGTTTTTGTAAATTTAAAAGCGTAACATTTCAAAGTTTTAATCCATTGTCTTGTAAAATGAAAGATTATATCACAAAAACACATATCAAATGAAATATGAGATCCCCATATCTATAACATAAAATAAGTGAATACTTTTTTAATCCAATTTTTTGTGTGATATTATCGGTCCCCAATAATTTTTTTATTTTTTATTTTAATGTGTAAAAATAGAACTCCATGGGCATGGAAAAGAAAGAAAATTTCAGGATAATATCTTTGTACATATGGCCCTCTGATTGGAAGGCCCGTCTTAAAGGAAATAATAAATTGCTAATCTGATCTCTTTGTCAATTTTGAATTTCCCAAAGTTTCAATGCAGAATTTATTTTTTTTTGTAGAACTGGCTGGTTTCATAAAAGACTGATCAATACAAATTATATCATTAAATCGTACAGTGTACCAAAAACTATGCCCTACATGTACATGCACGTAATGTAGCTTTAACAAATTCAGTCAGGAAGGTGGTTACAATGACAATACTGAGCTTTCAGGTCACTTCCTAAAGTACACATAAATTATTACTACACTTTTAATGTAGTTTTAATCTACAGTGTACATGGTAATGAGGTCAATCGGTGTAAGGGAAAATATTATGTATTTCATTTAATAGTATGAAGTTCTCTTACATAAGTTGTCATAAATATTTTGATTGAAAAATTAAATTTTGAATTTTTGAAGTGTACTGAAAATACAAGTTTCTGCTAAGTTTGGACCTTTACATCAGAGTGATTTTGTGTGAATTAAAGATCACCAGGTATTCAAGTTTGTAATCCTCAAAAACTGCAGTGACGGAACACATATATAAGAATCAACTACTGTATTCGCTGTTAAATATTTTTGTGAGACTATTCCTTTGAGCGGCCTCAAAACATGCTATATGTAGCTAGTTCTTAAATTCATGCTGCAAGAACGTGAGCATGCAATTGAACCTATTCAAAACACGCAGAAGAAAGCCTGCTCATATAATCGCCTGTTTTTACATTCTCGCCTGCCGATCTCTGTGCAAAATGCCCACAAAATGAATGTATCACAAATATTTCCACAAGTGCAGTATTAGATTTTGTTCCATATAAAGTAATATAAATAAAGCCCTTTCTGACATGGCAGTTAGCAGATATTACATGTATACATGTTCATGTTTTGTTTTTTGGTTTTCAATTTCTGATGTTTTATATTCACGACTTAACTGAAATATGCCTTTCTTGATGTTGCAGTCCAGTGTATTATCTGTGGTACTTTCATTCTAGTCCACTAATCATTTCTATTGCTAACTTACATACAATGTAGCATTAGCCTCAAGACCTTAGTCTAGGATGGTACTTCATCACACTCTGTTGTATTCTTGACTTTTGTGTCCTTCTGCACAGTTACGTTTCAGCTCCAGAATGGAGTTTCAAATGTTTAGAAAACACATTTTCATGTTGTGATGATCTTTTTTTTTTTTTTTCTTTTGTGTATTTAAAAAATTACATTTTTCTTTCATTTATGCTGTGATGATCGCTTACATTGTCAATACCTGGTAAAAGGGTTAAAAAATAGTTCAACACTGTATTTTTTTTCTGGCTTTCCCTTCTTTTTTGTTGTTGTATAAAGTGGCCCACAAAAACTGTCAGAGAAGTTGTGTGAACAGTTGACAATCATTTTTTTTTAATCCATGCTCTGAAAACACTTTTAAAAAATATAGATTTTAAATTTTTGTTGCATAAAATAGAAGCTACATGTATGCACATGCTCAAGTTTGGACTTAAGTTTTTTTACAGAAAGAAATTAATTCAAATACTGCTATTTATTTTTAAATAATAATTGTCAAAGTGGACATTATAATCTTGGAAAGAAAATATATTTAATAATTTTAAATGAATAATAATATTGTTGTTTCCATTATTTTTTTTCAGCCTATTCAAACAGTGCTGTTGGGAATTACAGTGATGCTGTTGAAGCATCTGGTAAGCTACTTAGCTTGGAAACTTCTTTTACTTATTTGTCTGTTTTGTTAAGATTTCATGAATATAACTGAAAGTTGTTTTTTTTTATCTTAGATTATGATTTTTTAACCCTATCTAATTTTTAAAAGTTTGTACAGTGGTAGGGGATGTCCCATAATCACCAACTTTGTCATTCCGTTCCCTTTCTTTGGGGGAATTTTTTTTTTTCAACCTGCCTGGTTCATGCTTTTGGTTTTTTTGTTTTTGTTAAAAAACATATTGCCACTTGGTTTTTATAAAATATCTTATATCTTCATATTCCTAAAATCAAAGTAGGTCTACCGTACTTGTCTTTTTTTAAAAAGTGAAAATTTAACAAAGGCGTTATTTCTTGTTTACAGAGACCGACACTAGCAGCAATTTGATTTCCTTTGCACTCTTCATGTTACTGATGCAGTTACATAATTATATAACATTTTCTCTTCGATCAGGCTTTGGGAAGTTCCATGCCCTCCTATTGATAGTCTGTGGATGGGCTAATATGAGTGATGCTGTGGAGATTCTCAGTGTATCTTTCCTTCTACCTGATGCCTCTGTGGATATGAATATCAATAGTGTTGAGAAGGGACTCCTTACATCCATCATCTTTGTAGGTTAGTCAATAGTGGGATCTCTGAACTATTGCATAAAGATTAATTAGTTTGGAGTTAAACATGAGGTTAGTCTCCACCTTTACTCATGAGCAGTACATGCTCCAAATTTTATTGTCCAAAACAAAGTTGACTGGATATTTGTTTTGCCCCTTTTCTTGTGGGCCCGGCAGCTGCTATGCAGTGCCAGAAGGACGTTGCTCTAACCCCCTCTTGTTGAACGCGAAACAGGGATGCAGTAACTACCATTTTTTAACATCTTTTGGTATGACGCAGGGATCAAACCCACGACCTCCCGATTATGAGGTAGATGCTATATCCATTGAGCCAACACATTTATGTTGCCATATGTTTGGTACAAACTTCATCAAGTGATAAATTTCAATGACAATTTAAATAAAGCATAATCATCATTATAAACTACTTGACATCCGTTGTAATGGTTCTAGGACAACTACCCCCTGGACAATGACCCGTGGCCCCTAACTCTACACCTAACCTTAACCTTATTTCTTCGGAGGTAAGTGTGTTGGAGGGGGGGGGGTAATTTTTCAGGGGTAGTTTTCCTGATGCGCATTATTTTGTCAAATCAAATCCTTCTTGTATGTAACGTGTTCTATCTTTCAGGTATGTTGGTAGGTGGTTACCTCTGGGGATCTCTGGCAGATGTACGAGGTCGACGTCAGATCCTGATCTACTCCTTGAGCTGTAATGCCTTCTTTGGTTGCGTTTCAAGTGTTTGTCAAAACTTCTGGCTCTTCCTTGTCATGAGGTTCTTTAGCGGTGTCGGGTGAGATCTGAAATCCTTTCTAAAATTGATAATTTTTTTTTGATACTATTTAGAAAATATGCTCAATTAATTAGTATCTAGAGACCTATACCCAAACTGCTTTTGCTGTACTTTTTTGTAATTTTTATAATTATTTTTCTGGCTGGTTGATGTCATTTTACAGTGGTTTTTCTATCTTGTGTAAAACTATAATTTCGCTATTTCAGTGCCTGTTTCGTGTACAGTTAATTAAAAAGTAAAGAAGAATTTTAGCATAGTAATAAAGTAATGCTCCTGATAAAGAAAAGTGTACTCAGTTACTCAATCTTCATCAAACTCAATGATATGAAATGTACGCTTGTTATTCGTAATATTTGGCTGAGTTTTGACTGGAAAACTTATTAACTTTTTTCTTCTCTGTTTTGTTTAGGGTTGGTGGGTCAATCCCAGTCATCTTCTCCTACTTCGGAGAATTCCAGCCATCGAACCACAGAGGTAAAATGATTAGCGCCCTCTCCACCTTCTGGATGGGCGGAAATATCCTGACTGCTGCCCTCGCTTGGGCTATCATACCCAGGGAACACCTTGGTTACCACAACCCTGATGGTTTTAGCTATGAAAGCTGGAGGATCTTTGTGGCTGTTTGTTGCATACCTGCTGCTACTTCAGTCTTTACATTCCTTATGATGCCTGAAAGCCCAAAGTATTTATTGGAGGTAAATGTTATTCAATGTTATTTTCAATTGTTTTATTCTTGTTAAAAAGAGGGGATTTATATTTTTATCATTACAAAAGAATATATGTTTTAACCTTCCAGATAAGTTCATTAAAGAAACCAAGTTTCTATTGGAAATGCCCCTTGGGCTCCCAAACTCATTTATGCCATAGAAGCTTCTATAGATCTGAAAAGCCATTACGATGGTTTTCAAGTGTAGGAGGTGGGATTATTTGCGAGTGACATGTGTAGGGTAATAGTATTATGATATTGTCTTGATACATATTCTGTTTTTGCTCTTTTGCATTTGTAAGCATGATCCGTTGGGGCTTATATCTGAGCCAGAGAAAATCAGAGAAAAATTTAAAAAAGTGTCCGGACACTTGACAAAAATGGAGCCTGGTTTTTTGTCTCTGAATTAAGCCAAAAATAAATGTTGAATACTTCTTATCATCATCAATATTTGTTCTTCACAATATTTTCTAACATTTAGTGTTAAAAAACTGCAAAGACATTGCTTGAAAACCCTTTCAAATTGCTGGTTAAAATTGAGTGTCAGGACACCCAACCTGTCCGGACACCCAATAACTGGGTATACTGACTCTACATACTGTGTATAGTACAGATACAATCATAATTTAGGACACAACTAAATAAAATAAAAAATCTGGACTGACTTTTTCAAAACACTTGAATGGGAAACAGAATCTAAAAACATTAGCATTCATGTCTTTACATTGAATATAGCTATGATTCCCATCTCTATGAAGGTGTACATTTATGTCATTATAATCACCTTGACCTTTTTTATTTGAATATTTCAACAGCAAGGAAACGAGGAAAAGGCTCTTGCTATCATGAAGAAGATCTACACATGGAACCACAAGGGAGTCAAAGAAAGTGATTATCCTGTGAGTTTATTTGTATTTTATTTCAGAAATGACATTTTCACAAATAAAAAGCTGGAACTCTTCAAGTCTGAGTCTCTGTCTGGACATTTGTCCTTTGATTTTAAATTTCCTGTTTTGAGTTCCTGAATATGTGATGAGAATCCAAAAAGTTAATTATTGGTTGACAGATGATCAATCAGTTTGTTTTCTGATATCTTTGAATAAGCAGAATATTAAAATGGTTTTCTAGTTAATTACACAAAAAACAGTGCCAGTCTGGTATAGTAAAACAATAATTCAGTCTTTAACTTGTGTCTACTGATTATTCAAAACCGTGAACCAACACAACTTACCCGATCCTTAGTTACAATTTGAAAAGTGTACTGATAGATGTGTGACATTGGATTGAATCTATATTGAGAAGACTGCTTCTAAGTATTCTAAATTTTCTGTTCACTCCTGTCCCATAATATTGCTTTTTTATATTTTGTAATGAGTGTTTCACTGAAGATTTTGTATGAAGTTCAATGATATCTTGAATCTGTAAACATTTTAAAATAACATACTGACTAATTGTCTCTGTTTGACTTTAGTATGTGCATCTCGTGCCATCAAATAAGGAACAGAAGCAGCTCTTAACAGTGGATGGTAAAAAACTCAGCTTGAGGTTGCAGTTTGTGGGCCTCTACCATGCAACCAAACAACTCTTTAAGCGTCCTCTGACAAGAATCACCATAGCCATGCTAGTTATTGTCTTCACTCTTTCATTTGGGTAGGCTATTTTGTAAAGTCTAACTATTAGTTAATGAACTCATATACTGCCAAACCAACCTCGGACCTGACTTCCAACTGATAAAGTCTTGGTCATCAATGATAACCTGAAAGAAAAGGAAAAATGTAACTGCATGAAGATTCTCTTATCTTGTTGATTTGGAGTCTGGGTATTAAAATTTAAGGCCTGTATTCATCAAAGCCACTTAAGTTAAACCCCACCTAACTAAACTATGGCCTAGTTAAGCCCGCCCTAAATTTAAAACATCGCCTAAATCATCTATGAAAGATGGCCAAGGTAAACCGTGACCTAAACCTGTCCTAAAGTCTCAAGTAAGCCGCCGAATTTCGAGGTTAGGCAAGGTTTAAGCAGA
This sequence comes from Paracentrotus lividus, assembly GCA_940671915.1. Lineage (NCBI taxonomy): Eukaryota > Metazoa > Echinodermata > Echinoidea > Camarodonta > Echinidae > Paracentrotus > Paracentrotus lividus. Next base: position 57,326,339 of record CALNVZ010002100.1, on the reverse strand, counting down.
GCTAAATGTTAGGTGACTTTTATTAATAGGGGCATATGATCTCAACTTTGTCAGAGGGAATTAGTCTGTTCAAAACATTCTAATTTGTTTATTGGCCTGGGCAAAACAATTTGTTCCAAGCAATACATGTACTTTTGTCAAGCATAAAATGCAATACCAAGTTATACTTTTTCCATTTTATACAAATCAATTAGCAATATTTTTCATCTTCATGTGATTTGGCTGTAGAGGGTAAAAACAGTGTTGAAACATATGAAATCACTGGCTTTCAACAGATATGAAATTAGCCCAATATTCTTGCTCTAATATTAAGAATTTGTATTACTCGGGAGTCTTTAAGGAGTAAGTTGACTATAAATTCTGTACCTGAACTTTAAAATGTCTTTTCAGTTATTTGCTCATAACATGTATTCCCTCTGTCGTTTGACTCCAGATATTACGGCATATTTATGTGGTTCCCTGAGCTGTTTAAGAGGGTGGAGTACGGTGGTTCAGCATGTAGCTATTTCAATGAATCAGCCATAACTAATTCTACTGAGCCGTCAGATCGCATCTATGTTGATGGATTCTACACGGCTCTCTCTAATCTTCCTGGAAACCTCTTAACTATAGTACTCATGGATAGAGTTAGTCGAAAGCTTCTGCTAAGTAAGTAGAATTTAGTAAATCAAATATTTTCAATACAGTTTGATATTAAGACGTATACTTAAAGAGGATGAGAATGCATATAATCAATAGATGATTTGAATAAGAGCAGTTATATGTCTGTCGAAGGGGGGGGGGTTGGAAGGGGGCTACTTCCCCCCCCCCCCCTTCCCCAGTCAAGTTACACTGTCTTTTGATTTAAAACTAAATTATAATATTATTCGTTTGTTGTCTAAGCATAGTTAAGGGTTAGAATTATTTGTTTATAAAAGATTTGAACTCTACTTTTCTTTTCTTCAAGATTTTTGAAGTTGTGAGTTCATTCAGCTATATGTGATAATTTGCAAGTTCAATGGACACCATCAGTCTTGTAGTTTTATTATTGATTCAAAAAAAGTTATCACATGGGGTGTCAGATTTTCTCTTTGTCTAAATATTCAATACAGAGCAAATTTTTATGTCAATTCCATCTTTTTTTCTTTTTATCTCAGCTTCTAGTATGATTGTGTCTGGTGTCAGTGTTTTCTTCATATGGTTCCTAGAGACAAGAATACAAGTTCTTATCATGTCATGCTTGTTTGGCGCCATCTCAGTTATAACATGGAACACTCTGAATGTGGTCGGAGTAGAGCTATATCCTACTAGCTGCAGGTTTGTAGTCTAAACTGTCATTTTTCCAGATGAAAGTAATAAAAGAAATTGTAACAGCTGGCAAAGCAGGGGTGGGGAGGGGGGGGGGCTAAAATGAACCGATTTATGTGTATTAGTTTTTTATTTTATCCTCTTATTGTTGGCTACATGTGTAGTTATAATAAGAGGAAAACTTTAGCTAGATGTTTAAAAGCAAACAAAAACAAGTTATCCCACTCCCTCTGCCTGTTGCAGCATTTTCTTTCATAAATAAATGTGATTGGGGGAAAATTTATATAGTTTCAATAATGAGAAGTCTTTCAAATGTCCAACCGAAAAAATGTAATGAGCTGTATTTCATCCAACACATTATATTTTATCATCATTTTTTTTTATTTTCAAAAAGAGCATATAGACCCCTGGTCCTCATTGAAAGGAAACAGACACAGCAATACAGCAATGTAGAGATTGATGACCAATCTCCTTTTTTGACATGCTGTGCTGGCTTCTGTCGTTTCGGGGGTAAAAGAGCTGGGATTTGGACAGAACATTACTTGACTGATTTCCTGGAAATTAACCAAAAAGGTGATTTTCACAAAAATTTGAGGTAGGCCTACAAGGTCTTGTCACCCCATCAACGCTTTGTTTTGAACAATTGAATTTTGAGCTTTTTTGTCACTATCTCTGTTCCTTTTTGTTTTTACCATGTTTACAGGAGTACAGCATTAGGAGTCCAGTCAGTACTGAATAGAACTGGAGCTATCTTAGGAAGCCTTATGTTTGGTATTCTCATAGATCTGAACTGTGCAGTACCAATGATTCTAATTGCAGTCTTGTTAGCCATAGGTGGTCTAACAGCATTGACTTTACCAAACACCAAGAAGAAAGAGCTCAAGTAGCATTGGTTTCTAAGATTTCATTGCTCCCTATCGCTCTTTCTTTGGTAAAGGCCATTTGCGTAGATACTTCCTACAACTCTGAGGTATGATAAATTAAAATGATAACCAAATGTTTCTAGTTTTCTTGCTGCATACTTTAAAAATTTAATGATAAACATTAAAAAATACTACTTACTAGTAAGCATGTACATGGACACTAAAAGAATACAGAAAAATGCCTTTGACTATTAGTTGGATAATTATGTTTACTTGAAAAGCAATCTTAGATTTAAGCATGGTTAAGTAGAGTAGCCTTAATACATTTCCTGTGTGAAATTTTTGTTGGGCATCTATTAATGATTGACTGCACCAGAAATGGTGTTTAAAGTTTCGTCAGAATCCAACTTTTTTCTTCCGTTCACCCAAGAAGTTGATACAAGTGGTCTGCGGTTGAGTCAACTATTAAAAAAAAAATGACCAACTGAAATGATTGCACCACAGGAAGCGAAATGAAATGTATGTTTTAATCATGTTTAGATTTACAAATACAATTTACAAGGTGTATCTCTGTCTCACCCTCGAAATAATATTGGTGTGTATGGTTGATATAGGTTTTAGACATGCATGGACATGCATTGATTATGAAGAAGTTGTACTTCAATATTTTCAACTTCTTCTTTCATGTCACTCCCAAGCATTCTAAACTCCTTTGCTTATTTGATATTTTTACATGCATATGCAGTACTAGAATGACTTTGAAAATTCTGAGTCATAGTCATTTTTATTATAGACAAAAAGCTTTGATAATCCCATGGAATTCATCTTATTTGTAATGTTGATTTATGGTAATTAGGCTACTAGTAATTAAATCATGAATCAAAATCGAATTCAATCTAAATCAGTTTTACATGGTTAAACTTTTGTATAATATATTCATTAGAATTTAGTTTTCTATTGCCGCTTTGTGCCTAATATAAACTAAAAGCAAGATATATATTTTTAGATACATTTAAAATGTATTGGAGAGGCGAAAAAATTATAAGTGATAAAAAAAAGTATATAAATTATAAGAATTATGTAAAATAATATAAAACTTCATCTAGACGTTGGTTAGTTTTCTACCTCCATAAAGTATGTTTGCACTTTTAGGGAAATATTGCAAAAAGTTCGAGTTTCTAAATTGCAACAATCCTTTTTAAACCTTGTCAGTGTCGTCTTTCATCAGCTATGCTGGGCGCAATAGGGGTTCTGCCTCAAAATGATTTGTCATGTGAATCGTAAATATATTGAAATCACAGTTAATTCACAATTTATATGTAATGGGTTGTCATGAATTCATCAATGATTTCCTGATGAGGTTTTTTTACACATACATGTATATTTGACTGTACAGCGATTATTTTTTGTATTGATCGAGTAATGAACCACAAAATCTCCAAAACGATAATGGGTGAAATTCTCTTTTAGCAAAGCCTCTGATTTTGTTTGTGTTTTACTTGATTTTTGTTCTTGTATTTTCTGAATTATACAGTCAACACCTAACAAGCACAAATCTACATTGTATCTTCAGCTCTCAATTTCAATCATTTACACATGTTTCTCTGGTTTATATCCCTTGGCCTAACAGAGGTTGGCCCAATTCTTGGATTGTGTTATGGACTAAACCCATTTGGTATACTGACAATTTGGCCTAATTTCCCCATGGTCTAAGACATACTTGGTCTAATTGCAAAAACTCCTAATGTATTAAAAGCCAAATGGTCTAATTGCATTTTCATCTAACTCCTAAATGAATATTTTTCCTATTACCAGTTTCTTACATGAATTGACTAAATGGTGTTTGACCAATTGGACAATAGATGAATTGGACATTAGACAAAATGGGAATTATACAAAAGGGTATATAGGCGAAGTAGCAATTAAACCAAATGGCAATTTACTGTGTCTCTATGCCAAAGTTTTCAGTGTATACTTGAACACAGGTTAACAGCCTCCAACTCTAGTGCTTAATCATTTCTTTTTTATTTCTGCATTGTTGATTTAAGTTTAATGTGAGTTCGATATTATGATTTCCTAAACTTTGCAAGCTGTGACACTTTTTTTTATAAATATACATACCTTTAATATATGAAATAGACAATGATCAAAGACGTGCAATTAACAAAGAGCCCATTAATCATAAAGATGAAATGATGACAACTATTTCAAGGGTGTAAATATTGTCCCATATTCTCAAAAGCCGCCTGACTTTAAGCCTAGCTTCAATCTGTTGTTTAACTATGGCTTAATAAAAGGGACTCAATCCCGAAAAGTAGATGTTCAATTCATAATTTTTGGTGTTGAAACTATTAAAAACTGCTTGGGAATGAATGTACAAAAGTTTCCCTTACAATTGAAACACGATTCCAGAAATTAGTGAAGGTGATAGGAACATGCAACATAGACAGATTGATTCCTTTTTAGCAAGCCATATAAGTTAGGCTTAAAGTTAGACAGCTTTTGAGTATACGGGCTATTAAGATCTAGAATTATATTGCCAAAATTCTACATTACCTCCTTGGGTTTTACTAAAGGGTTACTAGTATATATTGCCAAAATTCTACTACTCTTTAGGTTTTACTAAAGGGTTCTTTGATATTATTACAGTTTATACAGTCATGTAGCTAACAAAATTTATTCTGCTCCTACTTTATGGTCTGCATTATAAATCTTGAATGTGATCATAATCATGCTTTCTGATCAATATCATCAAGTTATTTATGTTTTGATGAATAGTATTGTATCTTATAATGCTCATGTATAATACTTTTTTTAAGAGAGATTTTGTATGTTGATATAGTTTATCATGAATTTTATTTAAATACATGTGTATATTGAAGAGAAATATATAAAATTATTATATATAAACATGAAATAAACTAGGCATTTCAGGAGTGCAATTTTTGCTCTATTTTGGTGTTAAAGGGGAAGTTCACCCTGGAATTTTATTAGTCTTAAAAAATGAAGAAAAATAATAGAAAAATATTAGTGAAAGTTTGAAGAAAATCGACCAAAAAATAGGGAAGTTATGAATATTTAAAGTTTTGATTCTGTGACGTCACGTGCGAGCAGCTCTCCCATTGGTTGTGTATGTAAATTCCATAAATTTGTCTTTTTGTCATGGTTCTTGAAAAAGGAATGGGTCAATTTGATATAGTCATGTATATGAACATATGTTTGATGGCATATCGACCGCACAGGTGACATAATTATATTTTTCTTTAAAAAATGACATTTTATAGGAATTTACACTACATAACACATAGGAGATCTGCTCGCATGTGACGTCACAGAATCAAAATTTGAATATTCATAACTTCATCATATTTTGGTCGATTTTCCCCAAACCTTCACTCATATTTTTCTTTTATTTTTCTGCATTTTTTAAGACCAATAAAATTCCAGGGTGAACTTCCCCTTTAAATTTACCCCTTGAGTTGGTTGCTCAGGGGTTATGTTAGCATATTATGCTAATTTTATCAAATATATTAAATTGGGGAACTGTAGTTTATTTCCTGTTTTTTTGGAATGCCTGGTATGATTTTGATTTAAATAATTTATTCATAACTTAAACTAAGTGCTGCAGCTCTGTTAAATAAATTATGAATAATTTATTTTGAATGTAGTCTCTGAAACTTACAATGAATAATAAAGGTGAAGACAGTACATTTAATATTTGTATTTTTTATTATATTATCTCAAATATATAAATATTGAAATATCAACATTGTACATTGGCATCATAATAAAAACATATATAGTAAAGTACAGAAATATGAAACTCTCAATTATATTTATTGCCACAATAGAGTTAGACAGGTGTAGGATGACATGAAATAATACCCAAATTGATGATTCCTACAGGTACTTCGCATTCAAATGTTTTGAATAACAGGTATGATATTTAATAGAATATAAATTGAAACAAATTAAAATAGCTCACCACACTATATATTGCATGATTATGTGAAATTATTAAATTAATATTTATCATGGCAACATATTTGAAGAGAGAGAGAGAATGTATGAGGCGGGTAGTTAGTTCACTGGCCATGTGACTAGTTTGGGACTCGAGTCTCTAGAGACGTCACCGCTTAGTCCCCTGGGAGTTGCAGGAAAATCAGACATGTTCAATTTTTTTTTTTTTTTTTTTTACCTTCTGTAGTGGCGAGCAAGTCGCAAAGACGTCTATTTGACCTCCCGGAGATGTCGCATTGACTTCTCGGTGACATGGTTGTCACCTTGTGTGGAGAAGTCACTGCAACGTGGCAATATTCTATTTTGTCTCCATAGTGAAGGTGACTGATCAGCCACAGAGACGTCTCAGTCAATGAGTTGTGCCCTTTAAGTAGTCATGGAAAAAAGATAAAAAAAGAGACCACCGAGCAAGAGAGGGGGATGGTTTATCATAAAGCAAATGTGATATAGAAGAATTGACTGAAATAAAAACAGATACTTGGATAGATGAAGTAGGGTTTGATAGAAACTATAAGAGGATATTCTTGACCAAAAAACAAACAAACAAGAAACAAAACCAGAATAGAATTGAGAGAATCATTGGCCCCATGCCAATAAATCCCCTAATCGGGTAGCAAAATAATCTCCATCAAATATTCAATACATTTATTTGAAACTTTCAGTTCAACAAAGTACTCTAATCCAACTTTGCTCTTGTTATACACCAATACCCATTCAGTTTATCATGCTTATTTTTTTATAGGTTAGTTCCTTAAAGTCACCAATAAAAAGAAAAGACCTGCTTTACATGACATCAATATTTAATCTTACTTTTCTATTTGTTCACCTGGGCCGGTATTCCATAAATGTTGGACTTAAGCATGAAACTTAAGATTTTTTTGCTAAAATAAATTTTGGTTTTAATTAAGAGTATTTTTGCTTAGCCTATTTCTGACAGTTGAGCATAAATTCTTTGATTTGGGCTAAGTAAAACGTCTTAAATTGAGTTGCTCCTAAAAATACACACATTAGAAAAGCGAATTTTATTCTAACTTTAAGACTAACTACCTAGTGGCTTAACTTGGATGTTGATTATATGGCAAGCTCATTTGAGGCCACAAATTAAACATGACAATATTAACAGAATTAAAACTTTTGCGTAATGCTTTCTGAGCTCAGACAAAGTGCTTTACGTGTTTGGAATAAGAGCTAAGAATTGTTTTTTCCTGGACAAAATCTTATGAAAGATACTTAAACTTAAGCAAAATTGCTTAAGTATAGTTTATGGAATACGGGCCCACTGCTATCCAAATTTCATATGTCATGAATCCTAAGTAGTTTTGCAAAATAGACAAGTGACTAGGGAATTATATCTTCATGGTACTCATGATTAACCTTTGCCCTGTAACATCAAGAGGTACAATCAATTACAAATTGATATTACCAATCAAAATCCTTCTTCCATGGAAGTTTCACTTTGAACCAGTTTTTTATGTTCCAGGGCACAAGTAGTACAACATTACATGATTACGGAATCTGCCCTTCCCCGTTGAGTAGCAAATAGACAGCCCCGAAAATTGCATATAAGGTTTTCGAAAAAGACAATAGTGAGAGAGAGTTTAATGTTAATTGGCGTAGATAGCATCATAGAAAGGATATGCCTTTTGAGAATTAATTTTGGATGAAGTACCCTTCTGCCCCCGCCGATGGCAGCGGCAACGCGTCCTGAATAGCTGAACGCTCACTGATTTACTTCAGTTATACAAGAGTAAAAACTTATGGAAGCTATTGGCTTTTAACACACAGGGGCACACAGCATCCTTTTTTTTCTTCTCTCCAATGAGTCCTCCTTCAGGCGAGATAAAGGTTATTCCATTCAATAGTGAAATGAAAATTATTTATCAGCAAGAATTTAATTGATCTGTACTTTGCGATTTTGCAACTCTATAGCATGGTTTTCTAATTTGCGAGTTTTCATAAATGTGATCGTCAGAAAAAGAGAACAATTCTTCCCTGTCGTCTTCTTCACCTTTGCGTTTGTTCGGACTCGGAACTGTCCCCGCTCTTTTTTGAACAACAGGTCTAAGCTGCTGACATGAAACAACGTTATGATTGCTATTTGAGTCATTTCTCGATTCTGGATTATTGTTCCGATTGTGGGTTCCATTTGTTAATGAGCAACCATTAATAAACATGAGTTCACTCTCCGACTCTAAACTCTCCGATTTCTCAAGGAGTCTTTGGTGAGGGCCAGTCTTTTTGCTGGTGGGACCAAGTTTCAGTGCATCTGGTTTAGGTTTGATCGTTGGTTTCCCATTCCGCCGTAATGCGGCTTGAAGAATCTCCCGTGCTTCATTACGACCACGGTTTGCCGCCGCGCCGACAACGACGGCTGCAGGCGTGTTGGAGTTCATTGGAAATGGCGCCTGTCCAAAAGGGAATAATCGCTTACTGATATTCCGATCTTGCCATTTTGCGACCGAGTCATTCACGTAGCCATGTGGAGCATTGTTTAGCGCCCTCATCTGGCGTTGGACCATGTACTGTAATAAAAAACATTCTGGTGTCATTTCCAGAGGGTCTTCCCCGTTCCCTCCTAATATTCCATTCTCTCCATCCTGATTAAGATACTCGTAGGGATGTGAGTAGTCAATGCTATAAACAGAGTCTTCACGATCCACGTTCAGGTACACATGCGAACCATCACTACTGGTTGAAGATTCAAGACTCCTGGAATCGGCTGGTTCGGGAACGGGAGGATCTGGAGGCGGGCTGTGTTTGAGATGTGGAGATGTGCTACCAACAAATCGAACGTGATGTTTGCTGGCATCAGGAGGTCTTAACGATGGTGATGACGTTGATGATGGTGGTGATGATGTTGGTGGTGGTGGTGGTAGTAAAGATGGTGGCTGAGATGATGATGATGAGTCGTTTGCTGATGTGTTGATTTCGGATGCCGTAGTTACTGCAACAAGGAATTGATTAAGATGAAGATAATTTGTTAAGGATTAATAAACTATCATAAGATTCAGGGACAAACTATTTCCTAACAACATTTCCTTCGTCTATTTTTATTTCTTCATTATTATTATTTTTCCCTGTTTTTCATTGTTTTTTCTTTATACGTTCCATGAGTGACCAACCAAATACTAAACAAGACACTCAAACTTTAGAAGTATGTAATTTGTTGATAAAAAATAAATCGTTCTTAGTTGTTGGTTACCACGATAAGTGACAAAAACTAATTGACTGCATATAAGATAATGTTACCTGTTGTAGGTTGTGTGCTATTGGCTCCCAGTTCTGTCTCATCATCTGAGTCTAATTCCTCGCAGTAATCAGAATCGCTAAATTGGAAAGGAGAAAATGAATTAGAATAACAGTCGTTAAAGAAGTTAATTCAGAATATGATTGTCGTTATGGGAAGGAATATGCTGAATGGATGAAAATTAATCAGGAAGGAAATTGGTAGCTTTGGCAAATTTTGATGGGGGGAAAAAAACTAAGGCACATTGGCAATGCTCTTGTTATTGTTTATCGGTACCCATAAATGGTTAAACACATATACATAAAATATTTTAAAAAATGAATGCCATTGCAGAATAAATTATGTCATGGTGTTATTAATAACCTCTTACTATCTAGATTTCAAAAGCCTTTAAACATTCTCAATAAAAAAAACAAAAACAAAATAACTGATGATGAAAAGGGAAACTACCAACTGGACACTTGGAAAGATCTCATAAATGCAAGAAACATTATAGAACATTAATACGAGGGCGGAGGTGTAGGAGGAGGGGGTTTCCCTGAATCTATGCCCGTAGGGAATATGCTGAGGGGATGAAAAATAGGTGGGAAGGGAATTGGTCGCTTTGACAATACTATGGGGGAAATCCGAAGGCACATGGAAAATTATTTTGTTCTTCCTTTATTTGATACCCTTAAATGATTTGACTCGTATATCTAAGCAACAAATGAATGCAATAGCAAAATCAATAGACCAGTTTACTAAAATGCTCCAATTTTATGCATACTTTTTAAACAAAGCTTGCCAGAGGCTTTCCCGACATAGCATTAACTATAGTAAACTGGTCTATTATGTCATGGTGTTATTAATAACTTCTTACTTTCCAGATTTCAAAAGACTGTAAAACGTTCTCAATAAAAAAAAAAACAAAACAAAACAAACGACTGATGGCAAAAAGGGAAACTACCAACTGGACACTGGGAAAGACCTAATAAAATGTTACACCATGTAGCAAACATAAAAGAACATTAATGTGTGGGCAGAGGTGTAGGAGGAGGGGTATTTCCCCTAATGTTTGACTCACCGTTTGTATTCAATCTTAGACTTATAGCGCCTCCTACGGATACTACACACCACACAAACGCCCCCGAGTGTTATCCAGGTCGTTATGGAAACCACAAATAAAGCAATGACGTAACCTGTAAATGGGAGAGATGAAAAATGAATTGGTTAAGAAATGTGTCTGAAAGAATTGCTTTGTTTTCGATTTCACTGATGAGAACAAATAAGTAGGCTATACCTCAAACTTTTTAAAAGGAATTCTTAGGGAAATGCACCCAGTAGAATGATCTAATTCTTATTTCAATAGAACCAATAAGTATTCATAGCTGTTTTAGCATTTCTCGTGGGTGAAGGACTCGAATTATTAGGAGTCTCATAACAAAAACTTTTGGTTTCATGCAACCACTATGAGAACAAGCCCGAATATTGTGAATTTTATTGAAACGTTCAAAACTTTCAATCAATCAAGAAACGTGATATTTTTCATGCTCAATTTTGTCAAACCTTCTTTTTGTTTTTGTTTTTATCTTAGAAACATTTTTTTAAATAGTATTTTCTCGTCGTTCGCATATCACTCGATGAAAGGGCATATTTCCCTCTCTTTTGTCTTATAAATATTTATAAAGCATTTAAGATGCAATGACCGGACATTATGAAAGAACAAAAAATTATTCTTGTCCTGACCTTTTGAATAGTCACTTTGAATGAAAGTAAAACAAAAACAAAAACACAGAACGCGTAAACTCTCGCCAGAGAAGTAATTTCCAATGCGACTTCTATCATATTCTGGCTATCGAGGCACCTAAAGCAATGCATCGTATCGAAAGCCCCACTACGTTCTGAATCCAGGTAGGTGGGTGTTATAACTCAGGGATCAGCATGGCTTACCCTTGCTCATCCTTATTAATCTGATGAATGTCTATCATCATGTATCATCAATCATCTAAGACTCAAAGCACTGGGATCTTAAGAACGTGCTTGTGGTGTGTCTAGCACAATTAATTTTTCATTGGCGCAATCCCCAGGACCCTTGATATTTTTTGGGTCGCGTTGTGAGATAATAATCAATTAAAACTGACGCACAAATAGCGCCTAGATTCATTTTTAATGACCTTTCAATGGGACAGAATAGCATCATTGTCTTTGCTTGTTCCTGGAAATAACGCAATTCTGATTATCAAATTCGTTTAAAGTGTTCTCTATTTGATTAGACATTTGTTTTGTCTAGCTCGATAGAAATTTAATAATAAATCTGTCCAAAATCGTTGATTATCATTTAGATCAGCATGATTATCAAAGATTTCACACAGAGCGATAGTTATTAGCCCTGAAGTGGCTACCCTGGATATATAAAACAATTAATTAATACTATTACGATCATTATTTTGATGATGGAAATCGTAGTGCTGACAAGGTAATCCATATATTTCGCGATTTTGGACTATAGTTCCATAGAAATTTGCGAGTGGATAATTTTGCAATTTTTCCAGACATTATCCTTGTCAACCGCATTTGACTGAAAATGTTCATTCATTCTATTTAAGTCCGAGTCCGAGGAATAAGATGGGAACCCAAATGGTTCTAATCGATGAGCTTGAAAAATTAATGCTGCACAGACATAATATCAAAGGGCGTTTACATCAATGTGAGGGGCACGCCAAAGGCCTTAACTTTTTCCCAGGCATCGGTTAAATGATCATAAGATTTAAAAAGTCTATCAAAATTATTCCTTTTCGTGAGTATTTCTATGTCATCAAAATATCGTAAATGTTTACACGAATCCGTACAAGAGTCCGCTCCGGCCTCACACTCATTTTACAGGTTCCGATACAGTCCTAGGAGATTGGTTCCTAGCTAAAGGTAGTAGGTTGATTCATGGTTTGTTTCCAGGCATCCTTAAGGGATGCTTTAAGACGGTCATTTTTTTATGTCTCACCCAAACCACATGTTGACGATCTTCCTGGTTTATGACACATATCTTGTCATGCCGAGAACGTCTCAGCACTATACTAGCTAGTCAGCCAAACCCTTCCTTTAAAGTACCAGTCGATGTCAAACACTCCTTTCCTTGTCATACTGAAATACCGACTCTAAAATTAACGAAATATTTAGAGAATCTTGTCCATTGAGGCTTTGTTGGTCTGAGATCTGACTTTGGACATGAACTAATTTTGATCCAATATTTCAGCATTTTTTTAAATAGAAATTAAATCAAATTGTTTTCAAATATAGAATAATTGTGCACTTAACAATTAGAATAATAATAGATAATTGGCTCATGCAGTTTTGGTTATCCCCAAGGTGTTATTATCTTTGTCAATATGAATATTTCTTGTCATCCTCTTTCTAGATATTTTGGTTGATTATTTAAGGGATAGGCCTGTACTATACAGTGAGGGTCATTAAATAATCAAAGTCATTAACTGTTAATGTACATGATAAGTCAAGGTCATTAACTATTACTCATTTTATAAAGTACACACAGTTCCCCCTCCCTGCTGCTTGATAAGGCAACAGCTTTTCACTTTGAAGTAAATCTGTCCTTACTTGGTTATTGTATAATATGTCTAAAAATGCAAAAACTGAGTTAGATTATTATTTTTATTAAGGTTTATTGGGCACAAATTTGTACTTGCAAATTCAAAGAATTTATAGCTGTTTTCATCAATATCTAAATTGTATCTGATGAACAACAGTTGGTTCAGAAATTGAGCGATATTGATCACGTTTAATTTGGTTTTTTTTTTTAAATCGGGCTTGTGCGGGGGCACTCTAAAGGTCATCCTCACAATCACAGTTGCTTTCAATGAAACGTAGATGTCTGAAGAAAGTAGATCACAGTCTTATTATATGCAATCGTGTGTTTTTAATTACTGAGAATGAGTTTGCACGATTGCCGACATATAAGTCCTGCCGTACCTATTTTGTATGATACTCTATGCAGGTAGCCTCAGGGATTTTAAGAACGGTTCACTTTATTATACGGGCTCTGCTTTTTGCATCTTCTGCTTGCGATGGAAGAAAATGAAATAGATGATGTGTGTATAAAATGTTAATGTTTTAGAATCTTTAAAGCAGACGCGAGCATACCCAAAGTTTTGATCATGGCTGTGGTAACATGAAAATGTTCAATCATCCAATTCACGAATATTAATAAATTTGTTCGAGGTATTAACATATTTTACATTGACATCATATTTTATTTCATCGAATGATTAACAGCATAAAATTACAAGAACTAAACGTCGTTATATGCTTGCCTTGTATATTTAGAATGTCGTATAACATATATTTTAGTTTTTAGAGGGGGCAGCTTATTGTATTAGCCTCTCGGGGCAAAGCTGGTAATCACTATGGTTATAATTTTATAGTAACTTTTATTTACATTACATCATTTTACAATGTAACGATAAACATAATAAAGGAGTCAATTCTGTGCACCGCTCCTGGAAATACCTTCAGAACACGAGCAAGTGAAAACTTGTCGAAATAATTGCAATAAGTCTGGTTATGTTTTGGTCTCTGACAGTTCAGAAAGCTTATCGTTTGGATTAAACCGGGCTGCTAAAATTTCGCTGTGTCAGAGACCTGAAGTAATAATGTGTATGCTTATGAGAGGTACAGGGTATCCAACCTGTTACTAGTAATACCGATGGGGGAAGAATCTGCCTTGTCTTATTACCGGGCTAGTCTGTCTAAACTCTTGTACAGCGTGGGTAAACTAACTTAATTGAATTTGTCAGATATCTTTGATTCTAGAGCTGATGGGGTGTGAGATAGCAAGGCTTTAGACGGCTGCAAAATGTGTAACCTTTCCTCCTCAAAAGTAGAGTAATGTATATTAGCTCATAATATCCAATTGTTTTTTGTCTCTTTTGCTTAAATTGGATCAAAATGGTACCCAGCTGAGGTTGAACAAATCGAAAATTATATTTGAAATATGAGAAAGGACTCTGCACATGTTTGATTGGGGGGGGGGGGGTTGAGGGGGAGTGGTTGCATGGACGATGTTACCGGGGAAAATGTTATCTCTACAAATTCATTGGTCATGTTCGTTGTGAATACAAACATTCTACCCACATCAGTACTGCTATAAGAAACATATGTATCCGTTTAATGTTACCTTGGAAACATAGATGAAGAACGAATGGAGATGTTTTGAATAAATCTTATAAATACAGCAAACATGCACATGTTCAACAAACATGTTACCCTAGAGAGAGTATAGAATATATCATCATCAAACTTCATGACTGTGGGGCCCCCGTAAATGGTTTTCGTTATCGTTGATTCAATGAAGTATGGGAGCTACATATACTGCAAGTCATTCTATATGAATATCTATACAATATACTATATTATATGCATTCACTGATGCGTGCTTCATTGCTTTTAAGGTAACATATTTTTGTTAAAGTAAACACATGACGATATTTGAAACAGTATTGAATTTTGAAAACGAATGAGAGGTCATGTTATTTAAGGGTGTCCGACTTCAGAAGAAAATTGCTGAAAACATCTAATTTACAAATTGCAGCCTTTTACAAAATACATGTCATTATAAATTATTTGTTAGTAATGAGCGACCCTTATATCGACAAAATTATACGCAAATTGTTTTAGTAAAAAGATTAGGCCTACAGTGAGAAGGTACAAGCTGGCAATATATTATGAACTACTATAATACAAAATCTATGCTCCCCTGTGAAAAAAAGTTTGAAAAAAAAGTTATCTAAATAGCTAGATTGAAGAAAAAGAGGGGGAAACACCGCTCCCGTCACTACCCGAAATCATTACACGTTTCATAACTTCATATAGCTAGCTCACTCCCATCACCAAACCTATTTTAGACCTTCAGACTGACGAAGCCCTTAAGGGGGAGGGGTACAGGCAAATTGTTACACTTCTATTTGGCTCATTTCTGAAGAAATGAAAAGAAATAACCCTCCAAACCAAATATCAGTAGAGAGTATATATCAAGAATCTTACGGACGAAAACAAAAATCTCCAAGAATGCCTATTTAGCATAATTTATGCAAATTAGCCATTTTTTTTTTTTTTTTTTTTTTTTTTGCAAAACAAAATATCTCAAGAATGGAATGTCTGTTGCTGTTCAAACTTTGCGTGCTTATTGGTGAAATGTGTCTCTGGGGAATGCATGGACTTAAATTTTAAATAAAGTTTTAGTTTTCTGGTAATAATGTCATGAATATATATATATATTATATATATATATATATATATATATATATATATCTATATATATATATATATATATATATATTTTAATTCCAATCCATACATTCCCCCAGACATATGTTCAGAGAACATATGTGCAAAAAATGGAGTTATTTGTGTGTAAGGTATTCAATAGATCTTGTTATGGGGAAAAGGGGCTAATTTTCATAAATTATGCAAATTAGGCATTTTTTTTTTTTTTTTTTTGTTTTTTTTCGTCCATAAGATTCCTGATATATAACCTCTCTACTGATATTTGGTTTGGAGTGTTATTTCTTTTCATTTCTTCAGAAAGAGCCAAATAGAAGTGTAACAATTTACCTTTAACCCCCCCCCCCCCCCTTAATTATATACCGTAAAAACAGTTATTAATTGGCTACTGGTCATTATTTTGACTAAAAGAGCATGCAAAAAATGTTTTGATCTGCCATTACCTATTTGCGATTGATTGCAAATTTGAAAGAACTACTCTGATTGGCTGCTGGTTATTCTTTTGAACCAAAAGCGCATGTAACAGCGATCTTGATTGGCTATTGCCACTTTGCTATTGATTGAAAACAGTTGGAGTTGGTATTACCGGTGTATGTTAAGACTCACCTGGACATTTACAGGTGCCTCCATCTAATGAGCAGGTACAGCCTATCTTACTCAATACACCACATGATGATCGACACATAGCAGTCCCGTTACCAGGGGGTAGACGATCGTATGGTCTCAGGGGATGCACTGTATCATCACTATCATCATCCTAAGATATTATGAAACAAGTGATATGAGAATATATAATCATTATACATAATAATTATTATAATTATGATAATAATAATTATGATAACATTTTGGATGATCGACACATAGCAGTCCCATTACCAGGGGGTAGACGATCGTATGGTCTCAGGGGATACACAGTATCATCACTATGATCATCCTAAGATATGAAACAATTGGTATGTGATTATACTGATAAGAAATTATATTTTTGATTTATCTAGCGCTGAATACATAAACTATGTTTTTAAATCCTGGATAACATATCACTCTGAGGCCCGCACGGCGAAGTAACAAAACAGTAGTTTTGCCCGTTTTCGTACAGAGCGGATTGTACGAATACAGGCGAAACGGCTGATTTCTGCAAGACGTTTGGCCCCCGTGGTGATGTGATCCAGGCTTATGTGGGTTCAGACTTGCCCAGTCAGGCACTACTATCGTATGGACATCCCATTAGGTGCGCAAAATGCTGATCAAATACGTTGGCATCCTATACTGGGTACCCTGCATAAGCCAATATTTTCGCGTACAGATATTTTCGCGATTTTGGACTAGTTGGGGAAATTCGCAAGAGCAAAATTTTGCGATTTTGGTGATGACTTCATTACTACAAAACTACAAATAGCCTTGTACTGAAGTGGAAATTTCGCGATGACCGACTCGCGAAATTCGCAAAAATAACCACTTATACAGTAATAACTGAGTAGGGAGAGGCGAGGTATACAAAATGCGTTATTTCGAACTTGTTTAGGTCGAGTAGCAAATGATGAAAATATTGTAAAAGTCATTTATGGTTTTGTCAAAACATTATGTATGCACTTTGCAAATTATAATACGTATAATTTTTTTCAGGGCTATCTAATTTGGTATCAGAATTTGGCCAAGAAAATTTGCTTCAAACCAGGAATACTTTTCAGTATTGCAACATTTTTTGGTTTCCTTTTCGTCATCGTCAAAATCAGAGATATGCCTTAAATTATCTATGAAACCTATTTCCTTTCATATATAAGTCCATGTCTTTTCAGTTGATAACATATTATATGCCTTCATGTAGAAATGTTTTTATTCATTTAGTTTGAAATTCGAAATAACTTTTAGGCCTACGATTTATCAGGAAATATTATGTCAAACGAGTATTATGCAACTTACCTCTGAAGAGCTACATGTACCAGTGATATGATGACAAACTTCATGGTGACTACATGCACACTGTCTCAGGCAGTTCACACCGTAATGTCCCCCTTCACATTTAAGATCACATCTCTGTCCCTGGTAACCCGGTCGGCAACCGCAAGACTGGGTTTCTTCGTCGCATATCTGACCACGGTTGCAGGTGACTTGACCGCAGCGAACCCTGTAATTCTTTGCTGTGAGAAACAAGGAGGGTGGAAGAAGATTTAATACGATTTATACAATCAAAATTTTTTTTTATATTTAAGTGTTATACAATCAAAATGATATGATAGTATCAATGATAAATGCAGATAATTTGCATTGCGAATATAATTTTTAAAAAGGCTCCAAATGCTCCAAATGTCATGGTCCGAAACAAAGGTGAACGGATATTCTTTTGGCCCTCTTTCTCGTCGGCCCGGCAGCCACTGAGCAGCGCCAGATGGACGTTGCTTTATCCCGTTCTTGTTGAACGCCACACAGGGTAGCACTAGCAGCAACTACCATTTTTTAACGTCTTTTGGTATGACGTTTAGTTGTTAATCATTATTCATATGGCTTTTTAATTACTTATTTGTGCATATACTGTGTTAGATATATACGAACATGAATATGAACTGATTCAGAGGGTAACACAGAGTCCCTATGCAGGTAAACAGTTTACATTATATCAGAGCTATATTGCCCCATGACAATTCCCATCGAGCTAACTCAGAATATAAATGATTTGCTCGATTCGCTCCTCCAATTCCTCTGTGTGTTGAAAATGAGATTCTAACGATGACAGATTAGGCACACTTATCAAGTTCTGATTCAACTTTGTAAGACTCATAGCACCGTTATTCACTGGTGGTTCGTTAACGTGTTGGAAAAAAAGTTTTGTTGTCATGGTAACCGCAACTCATGTTCCCTCAGCATCCGGACAAGGCATCCAAACGCTTCATTTTTGGCTCCACATGGTCCATTATCGTCTTATCCCAATAGGATGCAGGCTGTGTCATTCAACAAAAGTTCACTAGATGATTATTATCGTGATGATAATGAGGAATATGAAATCTGCAACATCTTATATTGACAAAGATAGTGTAAAAGCTGTGAACTCTCTGATTTCTCTCTCTCTCTCTCTCTCTCTCTCTCTCTCTCCTTTAATAATTAATAATGTACTTTCATCGTCGTTGTTTCTTTCGGTTTATTTTTTAAGTTTTAGGTTTTAAATGTTTTGAATATTTACCCCGTCAATAGTTTTTCATATTCATTTAATTAATTTAATTTTAATATTAATTTATTTTGTAAAAAAAAAAAGAGAGAGATCTCAACGCAAACACCTCGGACCTGCTTCCAACTGATAAAGCTTGGTCACAATGAATAACTGAAAGAAAGAAAAATGTAACTGCATGAGATCTCTTATCTTGTTGATTGGAGTCTGGTTATAATTTAAGCCTTGTATAATCAAGCCACTAATAACCCACTATAACTATGGCTCAGTATAAGCCGCTAATTTAAAACATGCTAAATTCTATGAAAGATGGCCAAGTAAAACCTGACTAAACTGCTAAGTCTCAATAAGCCCGCGAATTTCGAGGTTAGGCAAGGTTTAAAGCAGAGCAAATGTTAGGTGACTTTATTAATCGGGGCATACTGATAACTTTGATAGAGGGAATAGCTGTTCAAAACATTCTATTTTTTATTTGCCTGGGAAAATTTGTTCCAAGCAATACATGTACTTTGTCAAGCATAAAATACATCAAGTAACTTTTTCCATTTTATACAAATCAATAGCAATATTTTTTCAATCTTAGATTGGTGTAGGTAAACGTGTTGAAACTAATGAAAACACTGGCTCACAGATATAGAAATTAACCAATTTCTTCTCTAATTAAAATTTGATTCTCGGAGTCTTTCAAGGAGTTAGTTGACATATCTTAACTGAACTTAAAATGTTATTTCAGTATTGCTCATGACATTATTCCATCTGTCGTTGACCAGATATTACGGCATATTTATGTGGTTCCCTGAGGCTGTTAAGAGGGTGGATACGGTTGTTAGCATGTGCGTATTTCAATGATCAGCATAAACTAATTCCTGAGCGTCAATCGACATCTATGTGATGGCATCTACACGGCTCTCTCTAATCTTCCTGGAAACTCTAAATATAGTACTCATGGATGGTTTAGTCGAAAGCTTCTGCAAGTATTAGAATGAAGTAATCAAATATTTTCCTACAGTTTGATTTAGACGTTATACTTAAAGAGATAAGAAATGAAATAATCAATAGATGATTTGAATAAGCAGTTAATATCTGTCGAAGGGGGGAGGGTTGGAAGGGGCTACGGCCCCCCCCCCCTCCCAGTCAGTTACACTGTTTGATTAAAAAAACTAAACTTATAATATATACCTGTTGTCACGCAAGTTAAGGGTTGAATTATTTGTTTTATAAAAAGGATTTTGAAGTCTACTATTCTTTCTCAAGATTTTTGAAGTGTGAGTCTCATTCAGCTATATGTATAATTGCAATTCAATGGCACCAATCAGTCTTGTAGTTTATGTATTGATTCAAAAAAAGTTATCACATGGGGTGTCAGATTTTCTCTTGCTAAAATTCCAATGACAGAGCAAAATCTTTATGTCAATTACATCTTTTGTTCTTTTTATCTCAGCTGTATGCATTGTGGTCTGGTGTCAGGTTTCTCATATGGTCCTAGAGACAAAACAGTCTATTATGTCATGCTTGTTTGCGCCATCTCGTTTTAACTGGAACACTCTGCATGTGGTCGGAGTAAGACTATATCCTACAGCTGCAGTTGTAGTCCCCAAAACTGGTTTTTCCCCCAAATTTTTTTTACCCAGAATTGGAAAAAAACAAAAAAAAAAGTTTAATTAAAAAAAAGAAAAAAAATTTGGTAAAAACCAAGCTTTTTTTTTGCCCCCCAAAAGCGGGTGGGGAGGGGGGGGGGCTAAAATTGAAACCGATTTATGTGTATAAGTTTTTATTTTATCTCTTATGTTGCTACATGGTGTTATAATAAGAGGAAACTTTAGTCGATGTTTAAAAAGAAACAAAACAAGTTTCCCACCTCTGTGCATGTGCGATTTTCTTTCATAAATAAATGTGATGGGGAAAATTTAATATAGTTTCAAATAAATGAGAAGTCTTCTCAATGTCCACGAAAAATGTAATGACTGATTATCCAACACATTATATTTACACATTTTTTTTTATTTTTCAAAAAGAGCATATAGCCCCTGGTCCTCTATGAAGAGGAAACACGACACAGCAGATAACAACAATAGAGATTGATGACATCTCCTTTTTTGACAGCTGGTGCTGGCTTCTGTCTCGGGGGTTAAAAGAGCTGGAATTGGACAGAACATTACTTGACTGATTTCCTGGAAATTAACCAAAAAGGTGATTTTCACAACAAATTTGAGGTAGGCTACAAGGTCTTGGTCACCATCGAATTGGCGTTCTGTTTTGAACATTGAATTTCTGAGCTTTTTGTCCATCTCTGTTCCTTTTTGTTTTACCATGTTTAAGGAGTACAGATTAGGAGTCAGTCAAGTATGAAATAGAACTGGAGCTAAATAGGGAACCTTATGTTGGTTATGTCTCATAGATGAACTGTGCAGTACCAAAGAATTCTAATTGCAGTCTTGTTAGACATAGGTGTCTGAACAGCATTGACTTTACCAAACACCAAGAAGAAAGAGTCAAGTAGCATTGGTTTTAAGATTTATTGCTCACTATTGTCTTTCTTTGTAGGCCATTTCGTGATACTCTAAACTCTGAGGTATGATAAATTAAAATTGATAAGCCAAATGTTTCTAGTTTCCCTTACTGTACTTTAAAAATTTAATGATAACAAAAAATACAAACTTACTATTGTGTAACTCGTACATGGACAATAAAGAATACGAAAAATTGCCTTTGACTATTATGTGGGATATTCATGTTTACTTGGAAAGCGAATCTTAGATTTAAGCATGTAAGTAGAGTGACTTAAGTACGAATCTGTTGAAATGTTGATTGGCATCTATTAATGATTCGACTGCACCAGAATGGTGTTGTAAAGTTTCGTCAGAATCCACTTTTTCTTCCGTTACCCAGAAAGTTTGATACAAGTGTACTGCGGTGAGTCAACTATTAAAAAACAAAATGACCACTGAAGATGATTGCACCACAGGAACGAACTGAATGTATGTTTTATTCATGTTTAAGATTTACAAATACAATTTACAAGGTGTATCCGTTCACCTCTGAAATTGAGAGTATTTGTGGGTATGGTTGATATAAGGTTTAGACATGCATGGACATCATTGATTATGAAGAATTTACTTCAAAATTTTAACTTCTATCTTTCATTGTCAGCGAGATGTTGAGCGTGTTGTCTTTTATTTGAATTTTCTTAACATGAAATAAGCAGTACTAGAAGGAGACTTTGAAAATTCTAGTCATAGTCATTTTTTATTAATACGAGCAAAAAGCTTTGAGTACCATGGAATTCATCTTATTTGTAAATGTTGGAATGTTATGGTAATTTAGCGGCTACTAGTGAATTAAAAATCATGAATTCAAAATGAATTCAAGTCTAAATCATTTAAACATGGTTTAAACTTTTGTATAATAATTCATATGAATTTAGTTTTCTATTGCGCTTTTGTGCCTAATATAAACTAAACAGCAAAGATATATTTTTTAGATACTTTAAAATGTATTGGAGAGGCGAAAAAATTATAAGTGATAAAAAAAGTATATTTTAAGAATATGTAAAATATATAAAATTCATTGACGTTGGTTAGTTTCTAACCTCCATAAGTATGTTGCACTTTTGAATATGCAAAAGTTGAGTTTTAAATGCAACAATCTTTTTAAACCTTGTCATGTGTCTTTCATCAGCTATGCTGGGCGCAATAGGGGTTCTGCCTCAGAATGAATTGCTGTGAATCGAAATATATTGAATCACGTTAATTCACAATTTATATGTATGGGTGTCATGAATTCATCAATGATTTTCTGATGAGGTTTTTACACTACAGTTATTTGACTGTACAGCGATTAGTTTTTTTTGTATTGATCGATAATGAACAAAATTCCAAAACGATAATGGGGTGAAATTCTCTTTTAGCAAGCACGTCTGATTGTTGTGTTTACTTGATTTGTTCTTCGTATTTTCTGAATTATACAGTCAAACACTACAAGCAAAATCTACATGTATCTTCGCTCTCAATTTCATCATTTACAGCATGTTTCTCTGGTTTTATAATCTCCTTGGCCTACAGAGTTGGCCCCAATTCTTGAATGTGTTAATGGACTAGAACCATTGGTAACTGACATTTGGCCTAATTTTCCCTGGTCTAAGACATACTTGTCTAATTCAAAACTCCTAATGTAGTTAAGCCAAATGGTCTATTGCAATTTTCATCTACTACTAAATGAATATTTTTGCCTATAACCATTCTTACAATGAATTGACTAAATGGTGTTGACCAATTGGCATAGAATCATTGGACTTAGAACAAATGGAAATTCATCAAAGGGTTATATAGGCGAAGTAGCAATTACGAAAAATGGCTAATTACTGTGTCCTATGCCAAAGTTTTCAAGTGATATTGACACTAGGTTAACACCTCAACTCTAGTGTTATGCATCTTCTTTTTTTATTTAGCATTGTTGAGTTTAAGTTTAATGTGAGTTCGATATTGATGATTTCCTAACTTTGCAAGCTGTACAAACTTTTTTTGAAAATAACATACCGTTTAATATATAATAGACAATGATCAAAGAGTGCAATTAACAGCAAAGAGCCATCAATCATAAGATGAAATGATGAACTATTTCAAGGTGTAATATTGCCCAATTCAAAGCGCTGACTTTAAGCTAGCTTCATCCGTGTTTATATGGCTGTAATAAAAAGGGCTCATCGCGAAAAGGTAGATGTTCAATTCAACTTAATTTTTGGTGTTGAAACTATTAAAGAACTGCTTGGGAATGATGTACAAGTCCTTACAATTGAACACGATTTACCAGAAATTAGTAAGGTGAAGGAAACAACATAGACAGATTGATTCCTTTTTGCAAGCCAATATAAGTTAGGTTAAAGTTAGACACTTTTGAGTTACGGCTATTTAAGATCTAGAATTATATTCCAAAATCTCAGTTACTCCTTGGTTTTACTAAGGTACAGTATTATTCCAAAATTCTACTACTCTTTAGGTTTATAGAAGGGTTCTTTGATATATTAACAGTTTATACGTCATGTAGCTAAAATTTATTCTGCCTCCTACTTTAATGTCTGCATTATATAAATCTTCGAATGTGGATATAATCATGCTTTCTGATCAAATCATCAAGTTATTTTGTTTTTCGAATGAATATATTGTATCTTATAATGCTCCATGTATGAAATATTTTTTAAGAGAGATTTTGTTATATTTTGATATACGTTTATATGAATTTTATTTAAATACATGTTGTAAATTGAGAGAAAATATATAACATATATTAATATATAACATGACAATAAAACTAGGCATTTTCAGGAGTGCATTTGCTCTCTATTTGGATTGGGGGTTTAAAGGGGAGTTCACCCTGGAATTTTATTAGTCTTAAAAAAATGAAGAAAAAATAGAAATATTGTGAAGTTTGAAGAAATCGACAAAAAAGTAGGGAAGATTATGATATTTAAAGTTTTTGATTCTGTGAGTCACGTGCGAGCAGCTCTCCCATTGGTGTGTATGTAAATTCATAAATTTGTCTTTTTGTCAGGTTCTTTTGAACAAGGAATGGTGTAATTTGATATATCATGTATTGAACATATTTTGATGGCAATATCGACCGCACAGGTGACATAATTATATTTCTTCTTAAAAAATGACATTTTATAGGAATTTACACTACTAACACAATAGGAATTCTCGCATGTGAACGTCACAGAATCAAAATTGAATATTCATAACTCATCAATTTTGGTCGATTTTCCCCAAACCTTCACTCATATTTTTTCTTCTATTTTTTTTTTTTTTTTTTTTTTTTTTTTTTTTTTTTTTTTTTTTATTTTTCTGCTTTTTTAGACCAATAAAATCCAGGGTGATTCCCTTAAATTTTCCCTGGTTGGTTCTCAGGGGTTTATGTTGCAATTTGCTTTTTATCAAATTATAAATTGGGGAACGTAGTTTATTTCCTGTTTTTTTGGAATGCTTGGTTGATTTTTGCTTTAAATAATTTATTCATCAACTTAAACTAAGTGCTGCAGCTCTGTTAATAAATTATGAATAATTAATTGTAATGAGTCTGAAACTTACAATGAATAATAAAGGTGAAGACAGTAAATTTATATTGTATTTTTTATTCATATTATTCAAATATTTAAATGGGAAATCACATTGTAAAATTGGCATCATAATAAAAACATATATAGTAAAAGTACAGAAATAGAAACTCTCAATTAATATTTATTGCAAATAGGTTAGACAGGTGTAAGGATGACATGAAATATAACCAAACTTGATGATTCCTAAGGTACCTCGGCAATTCAATGTTTTGTAATAAACAGGTATGATATTAATAGAATAAATGAAAAATTAAAGATAGCTCACCACACTATATATGCATGATTATGGTTGAATTTATTAAATTATATTTATCATAGGCAAATATTTTGAAGAGAGAGAGAGAATGTGCATGGCGGGTAGTTAGTTCACACTGGCATGTGACAGTTGGGACCGAGTCTCTAGAGACGCGTTGTCCTGGGAGTTGCAGAAAATCAGACAGTTCAATTTTTTTTTTTTTTTTTACCTTCTGTAGTGGGGCAAGTCGCAAAGTACGTCTATTTGACCCGGAATGTCGCATTGACTTCTCGTGATGGGTTCATTGGTGTGGAGAAGTCACTAACACGTGGCAAATATTCTATTTTGTCTCCATAGTGACAGGGTGACTGAAATCACCACAGAGACGTCTCAGTCAATGAGTTGTGCCTTTAGTAGTCCATGGAAAAAAGATAAAAGAGACCACCGAGCACAGAGGGGGTGTTACCATAAAGAAATGTGATATAGAAGATGCTGAAATAAACAGATACTTGGATAGAGAAGTAGGGTTTGATAGAAATATAAGAGGATATCTTGACCAAAAAACAAACAAAAGAAACAAACCAGAATAGAATTGAGAGAATCATTGGCCCCTGCCAATAAATCCCTACCTCGGGTAGCAAAATAATCTCCATCAATATTCAATACATTTATTGAAACTTTCAGTTCAAACAAAGTACTCTAAATCCACTTGCTCTTGTTATACACCAATACCCATTCAGTTATCATGCTTATTTTTTATAGGTTAGTTCCTTAAGTCACAATAAAAAGAAAGCTGCTTACATGACATCATATTTAATCTACTTTTCATATTTGTTTCACTCTGGCCGGATTCCATAATGTTGACTTAGCATGAAAACTTAAGATTTTTTTGCAAATAAATTTTGGTTTTAATTAAGAGTATTTTTTGTTGCTTTCTGAAATTGAGCATAAATTTTTTGATATGGGTAAGTAAAAGTCTTCAATTGAGTTGCTCCTAAAATAACAAACCATTAGAAAAGCGAATTTTATTCTAACTTTAGATAACTACCTAGTGGCTTTAATTGGATGTTGATTATATGGCAAGCTATTTTGAGGCCACAAATTAAACATGACAAATATTAAAGAATTAACACTTTTGCGTAATGCTTCTGAGCTCAGAAAAGTTGCTTTACGTGTTTGGAATAAGAGTAAGAATTAGTTTTTCCTGGACAAATTCTGATGAAAGATACTTAAACTTAAGGCAAAAATGCCTTTTTTTAAGTTAATAGTTTATGGAATACGGGCCACTGCTATCCAATTTCATATGTCTGAATCTAAGTAGTTTGCAAATAGACAAGTGACTAGGGAATTATATTTAGGATCATGATTAAACTTGCCTGTATAAGAGGTACAATCATTACAAATTGATATTACCCGATCAAAATCTTCTTTCCATGGAAGTTTCACTTTGAACCAGTTTTTTATGTTCAGGGCACAAGTAGTAACTTACATGATACGGAATCTGCCCTTCCCGTTGAGTAGCAATAGATCACCCCAAAAAATAGCATATATAGGTTTTCGAAAAAGAATAGTGAGAGAGAGTTTAATGTTATGGCGTAGATAGCATCATAGAAAGGATATCTTTGAGAATTTTTGGGATGAAGTCCTTGCCGATCAGCGGAACGCGCCTGATACTGCGAACGCTCACTGATTTACTCAGTTATACAAGAGTAAAAACTTATGGAGCCTATTGGGCTTTTAACACACAGGGGGCACACAGGCATCCTTTTTTTCTTCTCTCCAATCGAGTTCCTCCTTCAAGGCGAGATAAGAGGTTATTTCCATTCATAGTGATAATGGAAAATCTATTATCAGCAGATTAATTGATCTGTCTTTGCGATTTTGGCACTGCTATAGCATTGGTTTTCTAATTTTGCGAGTTTCATAAATGTGATGTCAAAAAAGAGGAACAATTCTTTCCTGTCGTCTTCTTCACAATTTGCGTTTGTTCGGAACTCGGAACTGTCCCGCTCTTTTTTGAAAACAGGTCAAGCTGCTGCATGAAAACAACGTTATGATTGCTATTTAAGTCATTTCTCGATTCGGAATTATGTCGATTGTGGTTCATTTGTTAATGGAGCAACCAATTAATAAACATGAGTTCACTCTCCGACTCTAAACTCCCGTTTCTCAAGGAGCTTGTGGGGCCAGTCTTTTTTGCTGGTGGGACCACGTTTTAGTGCATCTGGTTTAGGTTGAATGTTGGGTTCCCTTTGCTTTCCGCCCGTAATGCGGCTTGAAGAATCTCCCGTGCTTCATTACGGACACGGTTTTGCGCGCGCCGACACGACGGCTGCAGGCGTGTTGGCGTCATTGGAAATGGGCTGTCCAACAAGGGATATGCTTCTGAATATCCGACTTCCATTTGCGACGAGTCATCGTAGCATGTGGTAATTGTTTAGGCTCTCAGTGGCGTTGGACATGTACTGTAATAAAACATCCTGGTGTCATTTCAGAGGTCTTTCCCCGTTCCTCCTAAATATTCCCTCCTCATCCTGATTAGATCCGTAGGGATGTGAGTGTCATGCATAAAGAGTCTTCTGATCAGTTCAAGGTACAAACGATGCGAAACCCTATACTGGTTGAAGGATCAAGATCCTGGAATCGGCTGGTTCGGGACGGAGGATCTGAGGCGGGCTGTGTTGAGATGTGGAGATGTGCTATCCAACAAATCGAACGTGATGTTTGCTGGCATCAGGAGTCTTACGTGGTGATGACTTGTAGATGGTGGTGATATGTGGTGGTGGTGGTGGTAGTAAAGATGGTGGCTGAGATGATGATGAATTTTGATGTGTTGATTGGATGCCGAGTTACTAGCACAGATGTTAAGATGAGTATTGTTCAAGATTAATAACTATCATAAGATTCGGGACAAGCATTTCCTAACCATTTCTTCGTCTATTTTTATTCTTCATATTATTAAATTTTCCCTGTTTTCATTGTTTTTTCTTTATACGTTCCACTGATGACCAACAAATATAAACAAGACACTCAACTTTAGAAGTCATGTAATTGTGTAAAAAATAAATGTTTCTTAGTTGTTGGTTACCACGATAAGTGCAAAACTAATTGACTGCATATAAGAAATGTTACTTGTAGTTGTGTGCTATGGCTCCAGTTCTGTCTCATCATCTGAGTCTAATCTCTCGAGTAATCAGAATCGCTAAATTGGAAGGAGAAAATGAATTAGAATAACAGTCGTTAAGGAGTTAATTGCAGAATAATTGTCGTTATGGGAGAATAATGCTAATGGTAAATTAATCAGGAGGAAATTGTAGCTTTGGCAATTTGATGGCGGGAAAAAACTAAGGCACTTGGCAATGCTCTTGTTATTGGTTATCGGTACCCATAAATGGTTAAACACATATACATAAAATATTTAAAAAATGAATGCCATTGCAGAATAAATTATGTCATGGTTTATTAATAACTCTTACTATCTAGATTTCAAAAGCCTTTAACATTTCTCAATAAAAAAAAACAACAAAATAATGAATGATGAAAGGGAAACTCCACGACACTTGGAAAGATCTATAAATGCAAGAAACTATAGAAATTAATACAGGGCGGTGTAGGAGGAGGGGTTTCCCTGAATCTAATGCCAGTGGATATGCTGAGGGGATGAAAATAGGTGGGAAAGGGAATTGGTGCTTTTGACATACATGGGGAAATCGAAGGCACATGGAAAATTATTGTTCTTCCTTTATTTATCCTTAAATGATTTGACATCGTATTCTAAGCAAAAATGAATGCAATAGCAAAATCATAGAGACCAGTTTAACTAAAATGCCTCCAATTTTATGGCATCACTTTTTAACAAAGCTTGGCAGAGCTCCCGACATAGCATTAATATGTAAACTGGTCTATATGTCTGGTGTTATTATAATTCTAAATTCAGATTAAAAGACTGTAAAACGTTCTCAATAAAAAAACAAACAAACAACGATGATGGCAAAAGGGAAACTACAAACTGGACACTGGGAAAAGACTAATAAGTTACACCATGTAGCAAACATAAAAGACATTATGTGTGGACAAAGGTGTAGGAGGAGGGGTAATTCCTAATGTTGACTCACCGTTGTCATTCATCTAGACTTATGGCTCTACGGATACTACACAACACAAACGCCCCGAGTGTTATCCGGTCGTTATGGACCACAAAAAAGAATGACGTAACTGTAAATGGGAGATGTGAAAAATGGATTGTTAAGAAATGTGTCTGAAAGAATTGAATTTGTTTTCGATTTCACTGATGAGAACAATAAGTAGGCTTACCTCAACTTTTAAAAGGAATTCTTAGGGAAATCACCCAGTAGAATGATCTATTCTATTTCAATAGAAGCAATAAGTATTCATAGCTGTTTTAGCATTTCTCGTGGGTGAAGGACTCGAATTTAGGAGTCTCATAACAAAACTTTTGTTTCATGCAAACACTTATGAGAACAAGCCCGAATATTGTGAATTTCTTGAAACGTTCAAAACTTTCTCAAATCAAGAAACGATGATATTTTTCATGCTCAATTTTGTCAAAACTCTTTTGGTTTTTGTTTTTATCCTAGAAACATTTTTTAAATAGTATTTTCTCGTCGTTCGCATATCACTCGATGAACAGGGCATATTTCCTCTCTTTTTCTTATAAATATTATATAAAGCATTTAAGTGCATGACCGACATTATGAAAGACAAATTAACTTCTTGTCCTGACCTTTTTGAATAGTCTCTTGAATGAAAGTAAAACAAAAACAAAAACACAGAAGCGTAACTCTCGCGAGAAGTAATTCCATGCACTTCTATCAATATTCTGGCTATCGGGCACCTAAAGCAATGCATCGTATCGAAGCCCAATACGTTCTGATCCAGGTAGGTGGTGTTATAACTCAGGGATCAGAGGTTACCCTTTATCCTTATTAATATGATGATGTCTATCATCATGTATCATCAATCATACTAAACTCAAGCACTGGATCTTAAGAACGTCTTGTGTGTGTTAGCACAATTAATTCTTTATTGCGCAATCCCAGGACCTGATATCTTTTTGGGTCGCGTTGTGAGATAATAATCAATTAAAATGACGCACAAATAGCGCTAGATTCATTTTAATGAACTTTCAATGGAAGATAGCATCATTGTCTTTGCTTGTTCTGAAATAACGCAATTCTGGATTATCAAATTCGTTTAAAAAGTGTTCTCTATTGATTAGACATTTGTTTTTGTCTGCTGATTAGAATTTAATTAATAAATCTGTCCAAAATCGTTGATTATCATTTAGATCAGCATGATTAATCAAAGATTTACACGAAGCGATAGTTATTACCTGATGGTACCTGGATATATAAACAATTAATTAATACTATTACTGATATTATTTTGATGATGGAAATCGTAGGCTTGACAAGGTAATCCTATATTCGCGATTTGGACATAGTTATCGCATAGAAATTGCGGTGGATAATTTGCAATTTTCCAGACATTATCTTGTCAACCGATTTGACTGAAAATGTTCATTCATTCTATTTAAGTCCGAGTTCCGAGGAATAGATGGGAACAAATGGTTTAATCGAATGAGCTTGAAAAATTAATGCTCACAGACATTAATATCAAAGGGCGTTTACATAATGTGAGGGGCACCCAAAGCTACTTTTTCCCAGGCATCGGTTTAATGACATAAGATTTAAAAAGTCTTCAAATTTTCATTTTCTCTCGTGAGTATTTTATGTCTACAAATCTGAATTTGTATTAAAGCGAAATCGACACAAGTAGTCGCTCTTCGGTCAACAACATGACTACATCTTTAATACAGTTCGATACGTCAGTATTGAGAAGAGATTGGTTACTAGCTAAGGTAGTAGCGTTTGATTCATGTTGTTTACAGGCATCCTTTAAGGGATGCTTAAGACGGTCATTTTTATGTCTCACCCAAACCAGATGTTGACGATCTTCCCTTTTATGACACTATCTTGTCCATGCGAGAACAGTCTCACACTAATACTAGCTCAGTCAGCAAACCTTCTTTAAAGTACCAGTCGTTCAACCTCCCTTTCCCTTGTCATACTGAAATACGACTCTAAAATTAACGAAATATTTAGAGGAATCTTTCAATTGGGCTTTGTGGTCTGAGATCTGACTTTGGACAATGAACTAATTTTGATCCAATATTCAGCATTTTTTTAAATAGAAATTAAAATAAATTGGTTTTTCAAATATAGAATAAATGTGCCTAACAATTAGAATATAATATATAATTGGCTCATAGTTTTGGTTATCCCCAGGGTTATATCTTGTCAATATGAATATTTTTGTCATCCTCTTTCTAGATATTTTGGTCTGATTATTTAAGGGATAGGCCTGTACTATAAGTGAGGCATTAACTAATAATCATTAACTGTTAATGTACATGATAAGTCAAGGTCATTAACTATTACTCACTTTTATAAAAGTAACACAGTTTCCCCTCCTGCTGCTTGTAAGGAACAGCTTTTCACTTTGAAGTAATCTGTCATACTTGGTTATTGTATAATATGTCTAAAATGCAAAAACTGAGTTAGATTTATTATTTTTACTTAAGGTTTTTATTGGGCACAAATTTGTACTTGCAATTCAAAGAATTTATAGCTGTTTTCAATCAATATCTAAATTGTATTGCTCATGAACACAGTTGGTTCAGAAATTGAGCGATATATTGATCACGTTTATTGTTGTTTTTTTTTAAAATCGGGCTTTGTGCGGGGCACACTCAAAGGTCATCCGCACATCAAGTTGCTTTCAATGAAACGTAGTGTCTGAAGAAAGAGATCACAGTCTTATTATATGCAATCGTGTGTGTGTTTAATATACTGAGAATGAAGTTGACGATTGCGACATATAAGTCTGCCGTACCTATTTTGTATGATACTCTAATGCAGGTAGCCTCAGGATTGTTATATGCGGTACTATTATTATCGGGCTTGCTTTTCGCCTGCTGTCTGCTTTGCGTGGAAGAAAAATGAAATAGAGGATGTGGTGTTAAAATGTTAATGTTTTAGAATCTTTAAAGCAAGACGCGGATACCAAGTTTTGATCATGGCTGTGGTAACTGAAAAATGATTCAATCACAAATCACGAATATAATAAATTTGTTCGAGGTATTAACATATTTTCAGTTGACATATATTTTATTTCATCGATGATTAACGCATAAATTACAAGAACCTAGAACGTCGTTATATGTTGCCTTGTATTTATTAGATGTCGTATAAATATATTTTGATTTTTAGGAGGGGCAGCTTATTGTATTAGCCTGTCTGGGCAAAGCTTGTGGTAATCACTATGGTTATATTTTATAGTAACTTTTTTACATTACATCATTTTTTAAATGAACGATAAAATAATAAAGAGTTCAATTCTGTGCACCGCTCCTGGAAATACCTCAGAACACGAGCAAGTGAAACTTGTTCGAAATAATTGCAATAAGTCTGGTTATGTTTTGGTCTCTGACAGTTCAGAAAAAGCTTTCGTTTTGAGATTAACGGGCGTGCTAAAATTTCGCTGTGTAGAGACCTGAAGTAATAATGTGTATGCTTATGAGAGGTTACAGGGTATCCATCCTTTACTAGTAATAGCCCCGGCCCTATGGGGAAGAATCTGCTTGTCATTATTACGGGTAGTCTGTCTAAACTCTTGCTAACAGCGGGGTAAAACTAAGCTTAATTGAATTTGCAGATATCTTTATTCTAGAGCTGATGAGGCTGGTAGATAGCAAGGCTTTAGAGGCGCAAATGTGTAACCTTTCTCCTCAAAAGTAGCAGTAATGTATATTACTTCATATATCCAATTTGTTTTTGTCTCTTTGCTTAAATTGGACAAAATGGTACCCAGCTGAGTTGAAAAACGAAAATATATATTGGAAATATGAGAAAGGATCTGCCATGTTTATTGGGGGGGGGGGGGGGGGTTGAGGGAGTGGTTGCAAGACGATGTACCGGGAAATGTTATCTCTACAAATTCAGTGGTCATGTTCGTTGTGAATACAAACATTTCTACCCACATCAGTACTGCTAATAAGAGAACATATGGTAACCGTTAATGTTACTTGGAAACATAGATGAAGAACGAATGAGATGTTTGAATTAATCTCTAAAATACAGCACATGCACATGTATCAACAAACATGTTACCCTAGAGAGAGTATAGATATTATCATCATACAACTTCATACTGTGGGGCCCCGTAAATAGGTTTTCGTTATCGTTGATTTCAATGAAGATGGAAGCTACATTATATGCAAGTCATTCTATATGAATATCTATACAATATAACTATTTATATGCATTCACTGATTGCGTGCTTCATTGCTTTTAAGGGTACATTTTTTGTTAAAGTATACAACAATGACGATATTTGAAACAGTATTGAATTTTGAAAATCGAATGAGAGGTCATGTTATTTAAGGGTGTCGCTTCAGAAGAAAATTGCTGAAAACATCATACATTACAATTGCAGGCTTTACAAATACATTCATTATTAAATTTATTTTGTAGTAATGAGCGACCCGTATATCGACAAAAATTACGCAAATTGTTTTAGTTAAAAAGTTAGGCCTACAGTGAGAGGACAAGCTGGCAAATATATTATGAACTTACTAAATAGCAAATCTATGCTCCCGCTGTGAAAAAAAGTTTGAAAAAAATATCTAAATAGCTAGATTGAGAAAAGAGGGGGAAACACCGCTCCCCGTACTACCCGAAATGCAATTACACACGTTTATACTTCATATAGCTAGCTCCTCCCATCACCAAACTATTTTTAGACCTTCAGCCCTACTGACGAAGCCCTTAAGAGGGGAGGGGTTCAGGCAAATGTTACCTTCTATTTGGCTCATTTATGAAGAAATGAAAAAATAACCCTCCAAAACAAATATCAGTAGAGAGGTATATATGCAAGGAATCTTACGGACGAAAACAAAAATCTCCAAGAATGCCTATTACATAATTTATGCAAATTAGCCATTTTTTTTTTTTTTTTTTTTTTTTGCAGAAACAACAATATCTCAGAATGGGAGTGTCTGTTGGTTTCAACTTTGCGTGCTTATTGTTGAAATGTTCTCTGGGAAATGCATGGACTTAAATTTTTAATAAAGTTTTAGTTTTCTGTAATAATGTCTGCAATATTATATATATATATATATATATATATATATAATATATATTTATCTATATATATAATATATATATATTATATTTAATTCAATCCATACATTCCCCAGAACATATGTTCGAGACATATGGTGAAAAAATGGAGGTTATTTGTGTGTAAGGTTTCAAATAGATCTTGTTATGGGAAAAGGGGCTAATTTTGCATAAATTATGCAATTGGCATTTTTTTTTTTTTTTTTTTTGTTTTTTTCTTCGCATAAGATTCCTTGGATATATAAACCTCTCTACTGATATTTGGTTTGTGAGTGTTATTTCTTTCATTTCCTTCAGAAATGAGCAAATTAGAAGTTGCTACAAATTTACCTTTAACCCCCCCCCCCCCCTTAATTATATACCGTAAAACTAGTTATAATTGTGCTACTGGTCATTATTTGACTACAAAGGCATGCCAAAAATGTTTTGATCTGCCATTACCTATTTGCGATTGATTGCAAATTTGAAAGAAACTACTGCTGATTGCCTGGTCTGGTTATTCTTTTGAACCAAAAGCGCAAATGTAACAGCGATCTTGATTGGCTGATTGTCCCACCCTTGCATATTGAAATGAACAGTTGGGAGTTGGATAATTCCGGTGTAGTTAAGACTCAACTGGACATTTACAGGTTGTCCTCGCATCTAATGAGCAGGTACAGCCCTATCTTACATCAATACACCACTGAAGTGATCGACACATATGCAGTCCCACGGTTACCAGGGTAGAGTCTAAATGGTCTCAGGGATGGCACTGTATCATCACTATCCATCATCTAAGATATTATGAAACAAGTGAATATGGAGAGAGTACTATAATCATTATACTAATAATTATTATAATTATGATAATATATTATCATAACTATTGTGTGATCGACACATAAGCAGTCCATCTCAGGGGGTATGACGAATTCGTATGGTCTCAGGGGTACAAGATCATCACTATATCATCCTAAGATATGAAACAATTGGTATATATAACTGATAGAATTATTATTTGATTTATCTAGCGCTGAATGACATAATAACCTATGTTTTTAAATCTGGAAACATACTCACTCTGAGGTCCCGCCGGCGAGTACCAAGACAGTATTTGGCCGTTTTCGTACAGAGCGATTGTACGAATACAGGAAAACGAAGCTGATTTCTGCAAGACGTTTCGCCCCGTGGTGATTGTGACCATGGCTATTGGTTCAGACTGCCAGTCAGGCACTACTATCGTATGGATCCATAGAATGCGCAAAATTGCTGATCAAATACGTTGCATCTATACGGGTCCCGTGCATAAGCCAATATTTTGCGTAGCAGATATTCTGAATGTTCAGGACTAGTTGGGGAATTTATCGCAGTAGCAAAATTTTGCGATTTTGGTGAATGAGCTTAATTATACAAAACTACAAATAGCCTTGTATGAAGTTGGAAATTTCGCGGGATGACCGACTCGCGAATTCGCAAAAATAACCACTGTTAACAGTAATAATGAGTAGGGAGAGGCAGAGAATACAAAAATGGCGTTATTTCGAACTTGTTGTAAGGTCGAGTAGCAAATGATGAAAATTTGTAAAAGGTCATTTATGGTTTTGTCAAAACATTATGTATGCACTTGCAAATATAATACGTATAATTTTTTCAGGGCTATCTTAATCTTGGTATCAGAATTTGGCCAAGAAAATTTGCTTCAAACCAGGAATACTTTTCCAGTATTGCAACATTTTTTGGTTTCCTTTCGTCATCGTCAAAATCAGAGATATGCTAAATTATCGTACTGAAACCTATTTTCCTTTTCGATATATAGTCCATGTCTTTTCAGTGTGATAACATATTATATGCCTTCATGAGGTAGAAGTTTTATTCATTTAGTTTGAAATCAAAAACTTTTAGGCCTACGATTTATCAGGAAATATTATGTTCAACGAGTATTATGCAATTACTCTGAAGAGCTACATGTAACAGGATATGATGACAAACTTCATGCGTGACTACATCAGCACTGTCTCAGGCAGTTCACACCGTAATGTCCCTTCAACATTTAAGAATACACATCTCTGTCCCTGGTAACGGTCGGCACCGCAAGACTGGGTTTCTTCGTGCATATTGACCACGTTGCAGGTGACTTGACGCAGCGCAACCTGTAAATTCTTGCTGTGAGAAACAGGAGGTCTGGAAAGAAGATTTATAGATTTCATAACACAAAATTTTTTGTTATATGTGAAGTAGTAATAAATCAAAATGATATGATAGTATCAATGATAAATGGCAGAAATTTGCATTGCGAATAATTTTTAAAAGGCTCCAATGCTCCAAATGTATGGTCCGAAACAAAGGTGAACGGATATTCTTTTTGGCCCTTTCTCGTCGGCCCGGCAGCCACTGAGCCAAGCGGCCATATGGACGGTTGCTTTAATCCCTTCTTGTTGAACGCACACACAGGGTAGCACTAGCAGCAACTACCATTTGTTTAACGTCTTTGGATATGACGTTTAGTTTTAATCATATTCATATGGCTTTTTAATTACTTATTTGTGCCATATTACTGTGTTAAGATATATATACGAAATTGAATCATGAACTTGATTCAGAGCGGTACACTAAGTCCCTAGCAGAAACAGTTACATTATATCAGGCTATATTGCGCCCATGAATATTCCCGAGCTACTCAGAATATAAATGATTTGCTTGGACTTCGCTCCTCCCAATTCCTCTGTGTGTTGAGAATGGAGATCTAACGATGACAGATAGGCCACTTATCAAATTCTGATTCAACTTTGTAAGACTCATAGCACCGTTATTCACTGTGGTCTGTTAACGTGTTGAAAAAAATTTGTTGTCACTGGTAACGCAAGCTCATGTTCCCTCCAGCATCCGGACAAGGCTCAAAAACGCTTTCATTTTTGCTCCACATGCGTCCATTATCGTCCTTATCCCAATAGGATGCAGGCTGTTCATTCAAAAAAAGTTCAACTAGATGATTATTATCGTGATGATTAATGAGGAATATGAAATCTGCAACATCTATATTGACAAATGATAGTGTAAAAGCTGGCTGAACTCTCTGAATTTCTCTCTCTCTCTCTCTCTCTCTCTCTCTCTCCTTTAATAATTAATATGTACTTTCACTCGTCGTTGTTCTTTTCGGTTTATTTTTTAAGTTAGTTTTAAATGTTTTGCATTTTACCCGTCAATATTTTTATCTTCATTTAATTAATTAATTTTAATATTAATTTATTTTGTTCTTATTGATTGATTATATCATCATTCATTATTATATTATCAATATTTCATTATTTATTATATATTTATTTATCATTATTGTTATATTTTTTGGGGGGGGGGAGGGGGGGGAGTGTATCTCAATCTGAATTTTGTTCAAG
>CALNVZ010002100.1:57267636-57288540 GCA_940671915.1 Paracentrotus lividus | reverse complement strand
TTATCTCTTTCTCTCTCTCTCTTTCTCTTTTCTCACTCTCTCTCTCTCTTCCCTATTCTCTCAACCTTATTTCAGCACATTTTCCTGGCTGAGCTTTTACATTCATCCCTCCTTCCTTGAGTTTCCTTCCACTATTCTCCACTGGGTTCGATCAGCGGACACGAGCGGGCAATAGTGCTAAATATATCCCGACGTAATGAGTCATTACTCGAATTAGTGAGTTCGGGTAGACATTATAATTTCATGTTGTTCTTCGTGTCAGTCCCGAGACAGAGCTCTTTGAAGGGTAAGGACGTGTAATTAAGTAAGGAGAAATTGTGGATATATAGGCCTAGAAAGGCAAGAACGAGACAAAGAGAGAGAGAGAGAGAGAGAGAGAGAGAGAGAGAGAGAGAGAGAGAGAAGGGAGAGAGAGAGGTTACAGATGGCAATGTAAGCGATAGATGCCAACAAATTAGTTGGATATTTCCTGATAAAAGGAATGAATTAATAGATCAGTCTGAATCGTCCAGGCAAAGTTGATCAAGACTTATTTAAATTTATTATATATATATTCAATGCAATATAACACTGATTCATATCATACACAGCCATGGGTTTCATTTTTATACATTTTCATGAATAATTATTATAGGCCAGCCCTACATAAATACATTTCTAAGCTTTTATTATTATTATTTCCTACAGCGAAGAGGACAACCATCATTCACACCTCGTCAACAAGTGCGCTCTTCTTTCAGATTATTATTGAAGCCCCTCCTCCATTCACTATTAATCATTTAATTTTGGGTATTACGTACACTCTATTCTCAGAGTTCTAGTTTGATAATAAAACAAAAACATAAAATGATACCCTCTTCTGACCTCGACCTTCAAGAATTGGGTCAAGCTTCCAGACCCGTTGACATTTGATATTAGGGAGAGCCAAGTTAAACGAAGACGACGGATGGTCATCCTCCACAAGCGTTTTCCACTTGGTCTAGCAACGGTTGGTCCAATGCTCTAATTGTCTATAGTTACTCCAGTACTACTTGGGCTAAACCCATGTGGTATATTAAAAGTTTGGTCTAACTACCACTTGGTCTAATACATACTTGGTCTAATTCTCACTTAGTCTAATGACCACGTGGTTTGATTGCTAGTTCGTCTAATAGCCAAATAGTCTTATCGCATTTTCGGCTAATTCCCAAAGGAATATTTGGTCTTTTGCCAGTCTGTTACAGAAATTGACTAACTGGTGCTAGCCCAATTGGACATTAGATCAATCGGAAATGAGACGAAATAAGAAAATAGGCGAAGTGGTTATTAGACCAAAAGAAATTAGACACACTATAGTTGTTGACGAAATGGAATTAGACCATGTGGGATGAGGCCAAAAGGGCATTAGTCAAAGTGGGTTTAGACCAATTGGCAATTTACCGACAAACCAAGATCTGAGCCCTGTTGCATAAAACTTACCATTAATGTATAAGTTTGTCATCAATGGTAACTTCTGTAGAATCCTGGATTTTGATTGGTTGTTGACTGTTGAGCAATATCACCATGGTAGTAACCACTGATGGCAGTAAGTATTATGCACGTAAGTATTGATACACGTCTGCAGTGGTGGATCTAGGGGTGCAGGGGATGCGCCCCTAGAATTTGAAAACCACGCATTTCGAATTGTCGAATACTTGTTCAGCCACTGTGTATGTCAAAGCCCAAGCAACCAACAACCAACCAACCAATTTCCCAGACCCTTTAACCCGTGGATCAATATCCATCTTTAAAGAAAAAAATAATGGCGCAGTATGGACTGCAGATCAAACGAAAATTGAGAAAGTTCGTTATGTTCGAGAGCTTAGACAGCTGTAGAGGAACATACATTACATAAGAGAGGCAGGAGATGGGTGGAAGGATTACTCAACTCAAGAATTCAAAAAGCAGGTCACATTTTCATAAAAGACAAGGCTTTCCTGTACAACCACCCACCCCTCTGTCTACATGCAGTACTAATTACTTACATTATTCACCATGGGATATTGGGAATGACATGGACGGAAGTGAAACACAGCGCATTGACCAGTGTATGCATGAAATTAAGGATTCTTCAGGCTAAGAGTCTTACAAAACATGCAAAAAGGGTTGATGGATTGTATCTCGATTAATTAAATAGTGAGCAATTTCTAGTGATTTTTTTTTTTCATCTTTTCTGTATCCTTTATATTATTGCAACAATCATTTTCCATTCCTTTCTACAGTTGGCTAATTATTAAGTATAAATTTACTTTTGCTACGATCGATCTCTAACTTAATTTACCATCAAAGTGCAGATCTAGGAGGGGGGGGGGGAGCTAACCTCAAAAATATTTTTGGCCATCTTACTTTAATTTCCATTTATTTCTTTCTTTCTCTTTCTCTTTCTCTTAGTTTACTTAGTTTACTTAGTTTACTCCTTTCTCAACCCACTCATCTCTCTCTTTATCTCTCCTTCCCTGACTGAGCTATCTGTCTCTTTTATTTTGTCGACTTTGTTTTTGTTTTTGTTTTCTTCAAATAATTATTTGTCTACTCTTATCTTGCTTATCGATGTAATTTTAAATGACTCCTTCTGTTTGCTTTGAGCATAACTATGGAAGTAACTAAGTTATAGGGGCTTGCGCCTTACAAGCTCTGCTTTTTTGCAAGTCCCTCCGTTTAAAATATATATTCAACATATGCCTTTTATGTTAGTTTATTGTTCAGTTCTTGTTGACATTGTTGACTATATACGTTTGATTTCATACTGAACAAGCTTGTTTATATTATATTTGAATGTACTTTTGGATATATATGTGTTTAAATTGAATGTTTATATTATGTTTGTAAACAGAAATAAATTGAATCTTGAATCTTTAATTAAAAAAGCAAGTATTCATCTCATTTCATTTCATATTTAAACAGAATAATTACGTTTCTTTATCTCGATATTCTTAATTATTTGACTAGATGAAAACCTAATACATACAGGTTCCCTATCCTTTACATCTGACTCATTCTCATGTGGTTAACCAATGAATAGTACGGTGGCATATTCTTGAGTCACTAAAATAAATTAAAGACGAACAAATTAAGATATAACAGGATGGAATAAGATTGCACTATATATAACGTTAGCCCAAATAGCAAACGGATATTTCAAGTCTCTTTAAAAAAATAATAATAATAAAATTATTTATAAAAAAAAAAAAAAAAAAAAAAAAATGATATGCATGAATTTATGAAAACGATATATCTTAATCTATTACTGCGTACAATGATTAAAAACAACATCGAAAAGCAATCTGTAATGCACCTTTAATGCCAAATCAAGCATTTCCCGAAAGAATGATGTTATCTTAATTAGGTTGAAGATACATTATGTGTGGATGGAAGGAGCTGCTTGAAAAATCTTTACGTTTTTCTAGGCCTAGTCTACCTGGTGGCTTCTTGGCGTTGTATTCGGTAACAAGTTCATTTCTATGTTTGATCAGTCCCTCGAGTCTGACAAGCATTTATTGTCACCATCCATGCTTTCTCTACTTGACGGGGAGAGTTATAGAAGAATCATAATCACGACTATAGGCTCGGCTAACATGATCAAACATTACCCGGGGCCCACACAAAGGTCATCTGCCTATTATATAACTCAAGCCGTATGTATTTACAAAAGTCACCTGTTTGTTGTTTACAGATATAAAACATGACCCCACTCATACATCGAGGTGCCCATTATATAACGAAAAAGTAGAAAGTACGTTTTCGCTGCGGGCTTCTTAAAACTTATTGAAAGAGAGAATAATGAATTTTAAAAAAAAAAAAAAACATTGAGCGGTCCTCTGTGATTTGAGACTAAAGAAAGCGAGGTTATGACAGGTGTTTCTAGGCTAGAAAGAGACAAAGAACCTATAATGCTCAATTATTGAGGATGACAAATTGCTTTTATTAATTTGAACAACTTTAAGTTCCAATAATCCTTATTAATTTGACTAAAAACCACTCATTTGTTTTTTAAAAAGTAAAAAAAAAAAAAAAAAAAAAAAAAAAAAAAAAAAAAAAAAAAAAAAAAAAAAAAAAAAAAAAAAACCAGGAAACAAACAAAATTCCCGTAATTCCTAATATATTTGATTTAAAGTCAGTCATTTACATAATTAAAATACAAAAAAAATGATGGCTATATACAGTAGTTTGCTGTTCTTGTCCTTCCTACAAAATAAAACTAACAATTTTACACTCTAAAAACTGAAGTGCTAATTTATGGGTGCTCGTATGGTGACTGCACTTGAAGTGCTAAATCAGCACCTGAAGTGCTGTTTTAGCACTTACCCAAGTGGTAATTTATCAACAAAAAATGTTCATGGTCGGTATGGGATTCGAACCGGGTTCACCTAGACATGGAAGAGTACCGCTGACGTTACCAATAGACCAACGGAGATCTCGCTAACTGGCCTCAATTATGACAGCATAGTAGATGATTATGGCAAATTTGAAGAAAGTTCATCATGCAACAATATGATCTGCTAGCAACCATGAGATGTGAATTGGTCTAACGTGCTCGTCAGCGCTTCTCATGCAGGGGACCCAGGTTCGAATCCCAACGAAGTCACGCCGTTTTTGCCCATTTTTGCTGAAAGTTCAGCTCACGTGACGTGCTAAAACAGCACTTTGAGTGCAGTTAAACAGCACTTTGAGTGCAGTCACTATGCAAGCACTTAAAAAGTGCTAATTTCAGCCCTTGAAGAGCTAAAAAAAAACAGCACTTCAGTTTTTAGAGTGTATACACTGGTTGTTTATTTAACAATTTTTATCTTGAATCATCAGTACCCTCAATATTTTTTCTATCTCGATATAATCATCTCCATGTCTATAATCTCACTAGTATAACAGCTGTTGCAAACAATTTCTATTTTCTCGGAAGAGTATTTGAGCATTTTGTGATGGCTTTAAGCGATAAAGTATATGGGGCCTTGTGAGGAGTGAACTTGAAAACTATCTACTTGCAAAATAAGTATTTGGGAAGGAATGGCAGGAACTTTGGTTTGCACGAGTATTTTCCAAAATAGAATGATTAGGGTGAGCAGGTGAACATACTTCTCATAAATGATCGTGGTTATCTGTTAAAAAACATATAACACGTGATTTAATATTTCACATGGAACGTGGAACTATTTGAGAACATGCAGAATCGATGCGTGTTGCCTTTGTTGGCTTAATAATTCATTTATAATTCGAAAGATATTAAATTACATAATCAATGTCTCAAACTTATATCGAATTAATAAAGTTATTATAGTTTTGAAAGGTTAACAAATCTGACCGATTAAGCCACTTTTCCAGAATATCTGACTTTGCGAATTGATACTTATTTAATTTGTGGAAGGAAAAATATGACACAAAAAAATTAACATTTTCCTTAGTAAGCAAATTTGAGCAATAATTTTTTTTTAAAATAAAAATTGCACATCAGAAATATTAAGTCAGTTTTGTTATCTAAAGATATATATTTTCACTCAGTCTATACCTCAAGTTACAAACGTACTCTGGAAATACATACATGTATTTCTTACTTGTAGTGGTTTTTGTTTAATATTAATCTCCCAGTCACGGAATTAGCAGTTTATTTATATTCTCAGTAACCTGAATTATATAAAAGTGCATTCGTTCAAGGTGAGTCTCGATATAAGACAAGGTATAAATCACCAATGCTTACATGAAGCATCTGGCGGAAATCATGTTCAGCACATTAGTCTCACATTTACCACAAAAATGAACAAAACGCAGATGTCGATGTAGAATATCACGTCGAGACTATGGAAAGGTATAATCTTGATAGATAGAATGCTCGTGTGTGTCGTAAAGTGTGAAATATCATTTCCTTCTTAGGATAAAATTGGGATATAGATAGGGGCGAAATTGATAAAGATAGACAAATCTGTTTCAAAACCAATAACCGAGATCTTTTTGCCAATACCTGGGTGGTCTATACCTAAAAAATAAAATTTTCTAGTGAACAGATGTTTTTCATTTACAGCTTCTAGATCTTGAGTTGAACTGTAAATTTGAATGTGAACGTTTTGACCTTGCAGAGCAAATAATAAAGTTATAATAAAATTATTGATTATATTAAGCATGAAGGTA
This sequence comes from Paracentrotus lividus, assembly GCA_940671915.1. Lineage (NCBI taxonomy): Eukaryota > Metazoa > Echinodermata > Echinoidea > Camarodonta > Echinidae > Paracentrotus > Paracentrotus lividus. Next base: position 57,282,405 of record CALNVZ010002100.1, on the reverse strand, counting down.
TAAAGACAGAAATTTCGAATTCTCTCAAAGATTAATGTAATATGTAACGAGACAACAACATGAGAACAATGATACCACTCTCACTGACTCAGTTCCAATTCTAGCATGTGCCTGATGCTAACGGTGAACTGGTGATTACCAGACCCCTCCGCTCGAGGAAACCCCCTTCCTCTCTCTCTCTCTCTTTCTTGGAGCTCTCTCTTGTCTCTCTGCCTGACTATGCGCATGCACACCCGTCAAATAACTCCTCAGGAAATTGTTCTCATAATGCCGAGTATTAATCATAAATTGCGACAAAAATAGACTTGGAGTATTGTTAGAGGCAGTGAGAAATGATGAACCGCTACAAGACCTAAATAAGTATATACTGCATCTCCCAGGGGCCCATAATAGCTCCTTCATTTTTCCGCAGAATGATCAGGTGATTAAAGGACTTAACCCAATCATGTCTGATTTTCTCTCCCTTAAGGCTTAAGAGCGGGAATTACCCTTTACCCGCAGGCAATGGCTTAAGAATAGTTAGGTGAAAATGTGAAAATGAGTAGCTTATCTTTTTCGAATCTAAGCAAGAAATTGAGGAAGTATTTTGAGAATTATATAACCTGACTCATCAATGTACTAGCTACTTTATGGACGTTAGAGAACCATTAACCTGTCATGCAATAATTAGGAAACCATTTTTTAACACGATATTTTCTTTTACCATGGTGATTGGGTATATCACCTGGTACGTCAGATATAATTTTATCGAATTTTATGAAAATGTATGGCTGCATGAGCCAGGGGAGCAGTCTGTTCCTAAGTTGATCTAAAATGGGAGGTATCACTCTACCATTCCACCAACGATAAGTATTCGGTGATGGCAAGTCCATTTTTGTAATCAAATTTGTTTAATGTGGTAAAAAAAAGTTGATTATTTCAGAAAAATACAAATTATGATTAGCATCAGTTGATTTCCACTTGTTCATTCGATTGTCCTGTTAATAAGCAGTTTATTGTGATTATTACTTTAAAAGATCCATGGTCATTCAAATTGAATAACTGAATATTCTCTTGTCAGGGCAGAGAACATTATGACTATGATTATGTAATGGGAAGGTGATGTCATTCCGCCATGACCTGTTCATGCGGTCAGGCTTGATGACAAATAGCAAGAAACAGCTCGTCTTTCTCTCTAAATCTTATTTCATCCTCACAGGCTGCTGCCAGTGTTCGGATCAATTTAATCTTACACCTCTGACTTTTGACACCTATTACAATACAAAAGACCCCCGCATAGATGAGCCAGAAGATTTTAAAATTTAAACGTAAAAAACAATTTGCCTAGATCAAAGCAACGGGAACTGCATGCCCGCAGCAAAGCATGGGGAACAACACTTTGTTGACACTATCACTTGAGATATGATAAAAGAAACTTAACAAGGATCATAAAGGAAATGCTATTTAACTTTCCCTTTCTGAAGCAAGGGTGCTGCATCCTTTAAATCGTCCGCTCATTCTTTGAAAATAATTTTTTACAATTAATTTTCAAACACGTCTTGCTAATCTATGCGTGACTTTTTTTCTTCAAAGAAAATGCATTATTATTATGCCAAATAAAAGAAGAGAAGTTTAACTTAAAATGCTGCACTTAATATTTCATTATTAATTGCTTGCTTTCAACGAGAAAATTGACTTACCATTCGGGTTCCGCTGTTAGGACACACTGTACAGAGCGTCCCAGAAAAAACAACAAGTAAACTCAACTTTGAGAGCCTCATAATTGTGTAGCTATTATGATATTGATTTTAAGTGAAATCTAAGTATAATCTATCAAGTGATACCAAACAGCCTGTGCTGTCATGAATGACTGAGCACTTGAGCTTTAAAAAAAACTTCTATCAAAATCAGCTCGTAGAAGTGTAGCACGGTTATATAGTAAAACCTTGTAGCCATTCTATTCTATTTAATTTTCTCACTCTGTTATAACTATCAATCCTACCATCAAAGTTTGAGGAATTCACACCAATGATTTTTCCCGACAGCTGCTGAATTGTGATGATGGAACTCGATATTTAAACCGCAAAACTTAAACCCTTTACCTAAGGTGCAATGTGACGTCACTAACACATTGTGACGTCAATTGTGTATTTGTGATGACCTTTCTACTTGGAATTCGGGGTTTAGATGACTTTGTCTGCTGACCGTTATCAATAAATATGGCAAATAAAAATACATATTTCATTGACGGCTTACTACAAGAAAATAATTTGGATGCCGCGATGTGTTTAACTCTCTCTCTCTCCCTCTTCCTCTTTCAATTTCTCTTTCATGTTTGCCACTCTGCGTTTATGTCCCGGAGACAGTTATCTTTAAGACTCGGAGGCTCGAGGACATATTCGAGACTCCAAGGAATCTCAAAAACGTCCCCGCAACGTATCCCTGTCCCCCCCCCCCCCAAAAAAAATAAATAAAAATAAAAAAATAAATAAAAAATCACAGATTGTGGACATTTTCGATTTTCCTGTGACTCAAGAGACGTCGCACTCAAGAGACGTCGCGAAGACTCATATCAGAAGACATCTCTGAGACGTCTCCACAACAAGTCGAACCCGTCTCAAATCCGTCTCAAACCCGTCTCATGGCAAGTGAGATACCACCATAACACACACCCACCAAAAACAATTGAACTCCCACTTACCCATATTACACGTCTTCCTGGGCTTGCCTACGTTGCAATACTCCCAAGTGATGACGTCAGAATGTGGACGTGCCTCGACGAAGCACCAGGGCATGGGCCGATCCGACCACGGATTACGACAGTTGCTCTCACCGAGACTGAGGACGTGTTCGACCAGGGGTGTGATGACCATCGAGGCGTTAAGATGAGCCATGATACGGTGACTGGTCCACGGTACACAGCTACGACCACGAACAGTCTTGTTGACGTAACCGTGATAGTCCTGACCTATCGGCATCGAGAAGCACTCGACGTCTGAAAGAACAATTTTTTTTTCTAGTTTAATAATTCTTTCACATCAAAAGTAGATCGCATTTGTTTAACAATGCATGCACAATAGCCTTACTGGTTGATAGTTCAGTTGAAAATGAGATTTTGTAAACAGTCTGCGTACAGAATTTTATTCTCTTAGAATCTTGTTGTATGCATATGTAGGGGAGACCGGGGATGGAAGTTACACGGGTCAGTTGTTAAAGTTCTCAGTGTGCTAAGCTGGAAGAAGAGAGGGTGTGCTAACTGGCATCATTCTACAGCCTACACATAGCTGTGATGAACTACCGTTGTTACAACAACCTACCCCATGTCGATGTAACAACTTACCCCAATTACATTAAATATGTAAAATTATATTTTGTCTCAATTTTCAGGAGTTAATATTTTATTATTTCTATTATTACTTTTGTCTTTTCTAGAGCTCTACTTGATCTATACTGTTAACGATGCCAAGAAACTGGAAAGTTGAAACGAAAGTATGGTATAAGAGATTTACACATTGTCAACTTACCCCGTATGTTTACATATTGTAACAATTTACCCCGTATGGTTAACAACTTACCCCGTATACGGGGTAGGTTGTTACAAAAAAAAAATGTCTTCATTAATTAAGCTGTAGTTAATTAGTGAATAGGCTAACTACAGACCCAAAATGGAGTATGTGACTTCTTTCATTAGAATTATCTGGCCCAAAATGTGAATTTTGTAACTTCCATCCACGGTCTCCCCGAAGAACAATCATCTCTGCTAGACTTCCTCTGAATGACAATACATTTACTTAGTATATCAATGTTAACTTATATGGAAATTTGTGTGCGATTTTTTTTTTTTTTTTTTTTTTTTTTTTTTTTTTTTTTTTTTTTTTTTTTTTTTTTTTTTTTGATTAAACATTCATTTTTGGCTCCGTTGTTTATTTGTTTGTTTGTTTTTTCTTTTTATGGATATATGCTCATTTTCTTACAACCAATAATCAATAATTGAGATAAATATAGGTTTTCTCGCTCAATTTCATCTTTCGTTCACTCAATTTTACATTTGGATCAAACGATTTAACGCAAGTTGCGATCGCGCTATCGCATCGTCAATCAAATGAATTTTTATTCACTCTAATTCCCTATATTTGCAAATGATTCTACAAAGCATTCGTGCAAATTCACATTAGGAGCATACAATTTCAGGTATGTGCACTCATTTTAATTTACAAGTGGCTTCGGCATAATTTGTCTTCCTTCGTTCAAACAAATTCACGAAAAGGCAATCGAATTGAAGATAAGTGCATACAAATTTGAAATTTTAGTATAGGTTTTCCCGCTCAATTTCATCTTTCTATCACTCAATTTCCCATTTGGATCAAACGATTTAACGCAAGTTGCGATCGCGCTACCGCATCGTCAATCAAATTCATTTTTATTCACTCGAGTTCCCTTTATTTCCAAACGATTCTACAAAGCATTCGTGCGAATTCATATTAGGAGCATACGATTTCAGGTATGTGCACTCATTTTAATTTACAGCTGGCTTCGGCATAATTTGTCTTCCTTCGTTCAAACAAATTCACGAATAGGCAATCGAATTATAACTAAGTGCATACAATTTGAAATTTTAGTGACACTTCAGTAAAAGCTTATAATGGTGTCTGAATTGTAATGAGACGGATTTTAGACTAGTTCAAAACAGTTTTGAGACGGTTTTGAGAAAGTTGTGGAGACGTTTCGGAGACGTCTCAGAGATGTATCCCGAGTCTCTGCACCGTTTCATGAGTCGCAGAAAATCGAACATGCTTAAAACTGTGAAGTTTTGCGTCACGACGGAAAAAAAAAACTATCGGGGACGTCGAGTCGCAGAGACGTCTCCTCGAAGTGAGATACTTATGATTTCGAGGTTCTTACAGGCGTGTAAAATAGCATTTTTGTTTATTTTTGTTTTTTGTTTACAAGTCTTCATGCTGAGATGCCTTGCTTGTCAGGAGATTGATGGCTATAAATTATCAACCATAATGATCAGAGGGATTTTCAAGAACAAAGTATTTATCTGTTTATCTGTATTGCGTATGATACAAAATGAATGCACATCACCATGATCACGAAAATTACAAACACTGTCTTGTCTAATGATTTTATATTGTATAATTTGTACGCATCATGCATATGATTGAGTCATATTTCGTTTTGAGTGCTAGATTGTGTGTTTAATTTCAAAATTAAAGATTAAAAAATCCAATACAAATCATTTCAAATTAGAAACTCGATTGAACATTGAGCATTTTGCACATGATTTATGGGCTATGTGATGAAATTGATATGGAATATTTATTTTATGCAGAAAAGAGAGAGAAAGAAAAAGTTTTTGAAAGGCATATTTGATATCATGAATAATTTAATTTGAAAGGGTTTAAATTAAGGTATGATAGGATAAGATCACAAAATGGGAGATTACATACCTCCAAAATCTCACTCCAAAAAATTGAGATGCGTATACACTGTTAAAAAAAACAGAAGATTTTACAGACAGAAAAATACAGAACCGTTCTGTATTATGAATGATAATATAGTTCTGTGTACTTTTATTACGGGAAATTTTCTGAAATTTAACAGAACAGGTCTGTTTTTAAAAAGGAAAACGGCTTTTTATTACAGGAAATTTGTAAATTTACATACCCCATATACCATTTTTCTGTAATTGTACTGTTATTTTACTGTAAATTGTGTTACCAAATGTGCAGTAAGATAACTGGTGTTCTCGAGACTCTGCTGCAGGAACTTTTTCTGTTTTTTTAGGAGAAAAAAATACAGAATTATTCTGTATATGTATAACAGAATCATTCTGTATATTTTTATAACGGGAAATTTTCTGCAAATTAACAGAACAAGTCTGTTTGAAAAAAAGAAAATTGGTAAATTTTCACTCCTCGTATACCAATTTTCTGTAATTTCACTGCAAATTTGTACAGTAAGATTACTGATGTTCTTGAGACTCTGCTGCAGGAACTTTCTTGTTTTTTAAGGAGAAATTTTCTAACAGTGTATGTTCATAATCCTGAAAATTAAAGAGCTTAATTAAATTAAGTGTACAAAGTAGGAAAAAGAATTCCTATTAATGAAATTGTTTGCCGCAAAGAACGCCCGTCGCTGTTTTGTTTTAAATTAAATGAACGAATCAGGAAATTTGTGCATAATATTGACAATTGAATGAAAATATAGTGAATTTGTTTGCACCTAACAAAAATGTTAGTGCCGATAAATGAAATTGAGTGCACCAAACGAAAATTTGCGTGCACGTAAATGAAGTCCATTGCTCGAATTGAAAATTTGTATGACCCAACCGGCACGAAAGCGGCAGCTGCGTGAATTCGAGTGTACATAAATGAAATAGAGTGAGGAAATGATGAACTTGAGCGGGAAAACCTATAATACTTCAGCAAAAACTTATGATGGTTTCTCACTTGTCATGAGACGGATTTGAGACTTGTTTGGGACAATTTTGAGACGGTTTTGAGACAGTTGCGGAGACGTTTCGGAGACGTCTCAGAGATGTATCCCGAGTCTCCACGCCGTTTCATGAGTCGCATGAAAATCGAACATGCTTAAAACTATGAAATTTTTCGTCGCGACGGAAACAATTATCGGGGACGTCGAGTCGCAGATACATCTCCGCGACGTGAGATACTTATCATTTTGAGGTTCTTACCGGCGTGTAAAATAGCATTTTGTTTATTTTTTAATTTTTGTTTACAAGTCTTCATGCCGAGATGACTTGCTCGTCAGAAATTATCAAACATAATGATCAGAGGGATTTTCAAGAACAAAGTGTTTATTGTTCTTGTAATGAACCGTCGTCTGTCATGTCTGTAATGCGTATATGATACAACACAAATGTACATCCAGAAGATTACAAACACTGTATTGTCTGACAATTTCATATTTTATAATTCGTACGCTGCATGCATAATTATGATTGAGTCATGTTTGGTTTTAAGTGCTAGTTGTGTGTTCAATTTCAAAATCAAAGATAGAAAATTCCAATACAAAACATTTAAAAGTAGAAACTCGATTTAACATTAAGCATTTCGTACTGATATAATTATGGGCTAAATATGATTAAACTGATATGGAATACTTGTTTTACGAGGAAAATAGAGAGAGAAAGAGAAAGTATGTGAAAGGAACGAATTAAGTGCACAAAGTAGGAAATAGAATTCCTATTAATGAAATTGTTTGCATCAAAGCACACCCGTCGCCGTTTCGTTTTGAATTGAATGAATAAATCGGGTAATTGGTGCATGAAATTGACAATTGAATGAAAATATAGTGAATTTGTTTGCACCGAACAAAAATGTTAGTGCCGATAAATGAAATCGAGTGCAACAAACGAAAATTTGCGTGCACGTAAATGAAATTCGTTGCTCGAATTGAAGATTTGTATGACCCATCCGGCACGAAAGCGGGAGCTGTGTGAATGTGAATGCACATTAATGAAATAGAGTGAGGAAATGGTGAACTTGAGCGGGAAAACCTATAGTACCGAGTTGTTTGTAATCCGGGTGCAAAGTTATAAAAGGACTTTAATGTGTAAATGATTGGCAGTCAAAATGTCTGTCTTTGATAACTTCTTTGTTTCATCCCTGTCTGATATAACACTTCAGGTTGTCTATACAGGATATTAGATTTCGCTGCCTCTCGGCACACTATACACCACTTAATAGTACGTGATGTGAGCAGTAAACTAATTACAGCAAATTTTTCACAGGTTGTTACAAGTACCTGGGCTATTATGACCTCATGGAATGGATACAAAGGAAACAATTTCTTGGAAAAGTGTGATTTTGAGCGTTGTTTCTTTTCTAATAAGAGGTTGACGACTGATCATGAAAACATAGTGACAAATATACGATAGGGGGAAATTTGTGAAAATATTAGAGTGAAAACTGAGATTCTAGGAATACAAAATAATGATATGTGACTCATCATATCAAAATGAGACGAAAGTCGCCAGAAAAGAGTCAAGGATATGGGCAAAATAAATAATTATTATATTTTGTCCCTTTTATTTTTTTTACAGAGCACACATGGAAAATTGAAGACTCAGATGGAAAACAAATCCCCCAAATTTGATTTAAAAAAAAAAATATTTTGCCTATTTCCTTCACCTTCTCCTTAGTTTGCTCGGCGACTTGTGTCTCATTTTGATATGATCAATCACATAGGATATTATAATAGGTAACCTTTTACTTTAAATGCTGCACCATAAACATTCTGCAAGAAAAGAAGCTGATTCATTGCAGATCAAGCTTTCAACTTTGCCCCCTCTGCCCATTCAAGTTTATTTTTTGATGGTTAGCCGATAGCACTGCACTTATCTTCATTCATCTCTCTCTTAAAATCAGTATCAATTTGTAGACCTGAGCTATCCCTGTCATTTTCATAATGTGTCCTGTTTCTACAAGTTCAAGATTTTAGTTAGGCCTACATCAATCACATCTTTGCATCTCAGATGATATGATTATAATCATGACATGACCACAATGTCCTGACTAAGACTATTTGACGGGAATAATGTGTTTCATTCACTAAGTATTTAATTGAGATTCAGCGAATTTGATCTTCGAATATTTTGACAGGACTTCGTTTGAATAACGTCTAATTAAAACAGAGTTCTATCTAGTTATGAAGGGTCCCTCAGTAAATCTTCCAGTATCTTTCTGGGTCATATAGTCACGATAATACTTGCAATACAACGTTTCAAAATGACTAGGCACTTGTTGTGTAGGCGTACTTAAAGTTCGAAAGTTTATAAAAACACCACCCCTCCTTTCCCTTTACGTGTTCTCTGAACACGTAGCGAGATGTCCGTATGAACGTGGGTGAGGGTGGGGGGGGGGAGGCCAGAGTCATGGTGGTGGTAGGGGCGCCTGAGAATTAAAATGTTGAATATCATGATTTACGGGGGGAGGGGGACATGTTTAATCTTGAATAGAATGTAGTTCTTAGAAGAGGAGGTAACCAGTAGCCCCTATCATACCCAAACCGATAAAATCCTTTATCAGGGCCAATGCAGGATCTGCCATTGATAGTCCTACACAACCTTGAATCAGAACTACAGGGAGTAGAGAGTATTCGGCCTTAAATTAAGAATCAATTTGTGATATAAAAAAGGGTGACAAAAATAAACAAGGCTTAACTTTAACAAGGTTGACTTCGCCCTTGCTGGGGAGAAATGAGATAATCTTACAGATTATTGTTAATCTAGATATTAAGAGGGATTCAAAGTCGCTACCGCACACGTACCATTACCACTCATCACAATGCTAAGTTTCTCCTGTTACCTATATGTGAGTCATGTTGGGGCGACTTTGTGGTTACGTTCTACGGGCCAATACCAGGTGAGCTTAGGCTTAACATGACAACATATATCAACTACCCTAGTACAACATTCTTTTTCATGTTCGCTTATTTTCCAAGCTTAGCATGCTTATAGAGAATGTTGCATATTATTAGCTATTCTCGAGCCTTAAAAACATGAATACTATTAACGTACGTCTTAGGAAACTATTATTACACAATATTATATTATGCTCCCATATGATTTTTGTATAATAATTATTTTCCTAGCTGTGTATATAAAAAAAAGAAGTTCACGATGCCTTGCTTAAAGTGAAAATAACATGATCTCCTGGTAACGTCCACACTATTTTCACGTATTTGTCGTAAATATTACTTTTTAAATGGGGTGAGCATGATAAAAAGCATAATCTTGGTAAGTCGATTGCCAATATGGGCTGCAGAAACAAAACCCAGTTCCAATTCCCCGGTGTATATTTTATCAAAAAGAGTACAAGCGGGGGGGGGGGGGGGGACTTCTTAAGCGATATGTGATATCAAATTAAAGCCGTTTTTTTTTCCTTGCTAATATTCTTTACTTCAAATAATTATTTTGTTAAAAAAAAAAAAGTTAAGCTAAATTTTGTAACTATTAATTTCATAATAACATATTTTCCCAGTAAATTTATTGACACAGACTATTAAGGTAGGCCTAGGTTTAACTGAGTAAGCAAAAATATATCCCAGGGCTATAAGTCGTTGTGTATTCGTATGGACTGCAACAAAAGTCAACTCCTTCTTAACACATGGAAGAAGGCCAAGGAGTTAGCCCTAAACTCTTCCAAAACACACTGGGACCAAGCGTCAATCAACGTGTATGATGACGCACAGAATATAAACCCGACGGTTATTTACTTTTTCATCCTACATTTCAGAATGCATTAGAAGGAAGATGGCTATCTTTTGGGCTTCTGTCAATTCAATTTGACACCCTCAATTTCTCCCGGGTTGTGCTCTTGTTCATGACACTGAGAAAAAAAAAATCCCACCGTTCCTCAGCCCTCTAAACGATGTGTGTGCATTATTGTTGAGACCACAGACCAAATAAAACCTGACTGACCCCCAGATGACCAAGATACAGCCCTTTATCAGGTTTATCTGTCGGTTTGGGTTCTGTCAGACCATTGTGATTGAGGCTTATGTGTCAACTCACATGTTGCACTTTAATCTCGAAAAGTATTCTTTACAAAAAGTCCCAACATCTATAACTTTCTTTAAAAAATAAATATATACTTAAACTATTAGAGTGTATATAACATAAAACAAAATACGTATTGAATAGTTTCAGGATATATTCCTACATTTTGCAAGGATTATAAAATCTTACAATATCACTTTTTATTATACATTTATGTTGATTATATATTTCTCTCAAGTTTGAACCTTTTTTAGAAAATAAATATCAACGTTTTTATTTACGTTCTTGAAGAATACGATGTATTAGTTTATTCGCGCAAAAGCTACGACTAATTAGGCCCAATCGAAAATAATGTTTTTAATAGAATGAAAATATGCCTTAAATTGATTATTATAATCTAATTCCAATTGCTTGTATGGCACAATGAGTATAGGCTTTCGCTTTAAAAAAAAAGATCATTGTTTCCGGTAAATGTCTTGGATTAACAGAATAAAGACCATGTTGTTGTATTATATCTTTTATCATTTTTGTATACAGAATAAGAATCTATCCAGAATGAATCCCCTATCCTATGAAACATGCAACCTGTGTCTAATTCTGGAAGCAGGTCGGGTTTTATATAGAGCATTAAATTGAATTGATTGCAGTCCATTTGCAGCTATCAACCTCGTCATTGAATTACACGGCCAGCTTGCTGAATGATACGAGGAGATTGAACTCTACAGAAGAGGAAAGACCATGTGGTATCATCACTCACAAATAATTATATTGTGCAACAATTTGTCGCTATTATAGCTATACCCTATAGGGTGTAGATTTGCACCACAAATGACCCAAAATGTTCAATATTATACACAAAGGGTGAAGTTTGCACCTTAAATGTGTCATTTTGCACCCTATAAGAAGGGTAGGGCAATAACGACAAATTTGCCATATGGGGGTGCAAAGTTGAACCTTTATTATTTTTCAGTGTGTATACCCTCAAACCTGATTTAGTATACCACTTGTATATACCATCTATCTATAGACACTGAATTTGTGTTTTTCATTATCGTTTTTTTTTTTTTTTTTTGTCCTTCTTTGTAATCAAATCAATGAATTTGTCTTTATTATAAACCTGGCTTTAAAAATTGTAGGTCTAATTTCTCTCCTCCAATGAGCGACCATTAAACAGGTTTGAATATACCTCCTTAGTTTCCAAAAGATATTTTAACAAAAAGGCATTTCGATCGCTGCATGAATTTTACATTAAAGAAATAATCAGATCAAATAAATCATCTTTTAGGAATATGGCTGCAAAGGAAAGTGATTTAAATTAAGGCATGAATACATTCCTTATTGTAATGTCACCCTGACTTGACCTCAAACTTCTAAGTCCATTAGAAGAATTTGAATGTTTGACTTACCTGGAATGCACTTGTTTTTCTGTAGCTTCCAGCCTTCACAACACGTGTAGACCGACTCCCGACTGAAAGAAAAGATATAGACAAAATTTATGATTCGATTCCTATCGGTTTTAAGGTCTTTGAGTTAAAGATATCAAAATTCCAATCATTAAAACGGATGGCAGAATAATTTTCTTGCGCGCATGGTTCATTGAGACAGTAATAGTTCAACATCATGAGTAGATAGCACATGTTGAATGGATTCTTTTTTCACATAGCTTTCAATAAATCATACATAATTAGTAAACTGGTAGATTTGCTTTAATTACTTGAAAGAATTAAAGAAATCTTTACCAAAATACTTCAAGCGTTTACATTAATTTTTTTGCAAGATAGGCACGCGAGGTATATAATGCAGTGGCAGTAAATATATATATATATATTTTTTTTATAATTTTTTTTTTACTATAACTCTAAACGAGTTGTGCCTTACAGATGAAATTCTTTCTTGGGAAATCATCTAAGATGTGTCAGTATGTTTTACGAGTTTCCACAAATCTAATCAATCATCTACTTGTCTGATCAAGATTACACATTAGATTATCAAATTAGTAAAGCAATTTTATACAATTTATAATGGAATGGTACTAGAATGCTGATTGTGCATTGGTTCAGTATAGGCCGTGTTTAAGAACAATAAATCAGTGTTAAGTAATACTTTTTATCAATTTCTTATTCACGAATATCAATTAAGGAAGGTATTAGATGAACATTTCCTACGAAATCGAAGACGATCATGAGGGAAAAATATACGTTTTCAATCTTACGGAGGGAAATGACGATTAATAGTCAATTTGCCCCAGGAAATAAAGTGGAAGATGCCAAATTAATGACATCCTTGTCAAATTAATTAAATGTCTCTGATAACTGCCGATTGCAGAAGCCCCCAATATCTTATCATATGCTTAAACTGATTAAAAGATGATTACTTGTAACCTCAGATGATAATGATGTAAAAACATAGGCCTATAATTATTTCCCTAATTCTTTCCCATTTAATCTAATCAATCCAGATCATTGATATGAATAAAATAACTGCCCTGATTAAAGCATCTCCGATATAGAAGAATTACTTATAAGATTTTTAAATAATCACAATATGATGTTAATCTGCTCAGGATTTTCGTTACCCTGTAATTTTGTAACAATAATCATAACAGGATATAGCAATAATCCTCCTATTTAATAGATGCTCCCTTAACATTATCAAGTATAAATATTATGTCATACTATATACTTTGAAGTTGAAATTAAATCATACATGATTACCATTTTTTTGTTTTTTTTTGTTTTTTTTTTCTTTCAACGTATGACCTTTGAAGTATTTTATTTTATATTTTCTAATTTTGATAGAGTTTATTCAACAAAGTAATGGATAAATAGTATATCAAATGAGGAAATTAAAGATTGATGGATTAAATGTCTACTTCTTGTTCGCATTTTTTTAAATATCTTGTCCATTGTAAAACTTTAAGGAATACACCTTAGGCTTCTTGCCAAATACTATCGCATACATAAACTTTGACCTAAATTTTTAAACATCATCTTCTACATTGAACTGGTTGGATCAACATAGACCCCATACCAATCGAGGAATTGTCATAATTTGATTGCATTTTATTAAATTTGCTCCACCCCGGATACAATTCATCTATTCAATTTATACTTTTAAAACTACTACTTACGAATACCGACCGCGAAATATTACTATACTGCCAAGTAGAAGGCTCACCTGCCGTTAATAAGCTATTACAAAGAGGAAAGTTACTTTACATGGAGTGCTTATTTTCTGCAGGCAGGGGATTTGTTTTGATTCTTGACAAATTCCAATATTGCCTTGACTCCAGCCTAACTTTTGTTAGTACCTGTATAATCTTCCCGGAGAGTGACTCGGAGTATTGTGTAGTCTTTACATCTCAGACTCTTTTTTATAGGCAATACTCTGTGACTACAAACTTAAGAGGGAGTTACATGGTTCGCGAGGGAAACCCTCAGAAGATTTTGGATGTTTGCCATAAGGGGAAGAAGTGGAGGAGGAAGAGACTCCCTTGTTCACTGTTTATCCACACGTATATTTGTTCGTAGTATTTGACTATAGACATAAGATTCGTGGTTTTCTAAGTCTCTTTTTCTTTTGATGTGCATGCACGGCTGCTTCTTTTCTCTGATGTTGCAACATTGAAGACAAGAAAATGCATGCATAATTGGTGGTTAGATTTTTTTTTTTGGGGAGGGAGGGGTAAAATGTGGGGTAAGAAGCAAAACAAAACACATTATAAAAAAAAAACAACAACAACCAAACAAAACAAACGAGAAAAAGCACAACAAAAAAGTATTATCTATAATATCAGATATATTTGCTCTATACAGGATATATTGAAAATATTATCCATATTTCGAGATTTGCCTTTATAAGAGAAGCAGAAATAACAAAACAATGTCGCTAGCTATCAAAGGATATTAATAAGATATAAGCAATTAGGTTCACTGTCTCATCTGTTCAATTTTACATGATAAAAAGAAGACCTCTTCTCATATGATTAAACAGTAGTGGCAATTATAGTGGCACAAATCTTACTGTCACTCAATTCAACAGCTGATATTTTGTTTTAAACTTAAATACAATAGTCCTCAAAAAGATTATAAGATTGTCAAGATTAAATTGTTTGTTTTGGATGAGGAAATATAGTCAATAACAACAAGATTATCAAAACTGATTCTAAAAGACGATTTCTAAATTAATCAAAATCTCCTTGAAGAAGAAGAAGAAGAAGAAGAAGAAGAAGAAGAAGAAGGCCAAAAAAAAAAAAAAAAAAA
>CALNVZ010002100.1:57253003-57267617 GCA_940671915.1 Paracentrotus lividus | reverse complement strand
AAAAAAAAAAAAAAAACAACGATTTGCATGTTTTTTATATCTATCTCTCCTTCTGGATTTTCGATTGCTAAAAGTGAGGTAATATCTTCAAAATAAATCAAAAGTACACACGTTTCTGTCAATAATTAACTCCCACACGAAGAAACAATAGGGCCTTTTTAATGCACGATGACAGTGGCAAGAGCCAAAAATACAAATTCAAATGAATCATTACGAACTCCATATCTACCCTCGTTCAAGGTTGACTGACTATTTATGGACTAAAAGGGATTTTCTACTCTTGAATTAAAGTACATGCTTTTCGTGATATTATTTTCAAGACATCAATAGCGAGCCGTTTGTAATTGCACCCTTCCGAATGAGTAAGATCAATTAACATTAACATATTTGGCAGCAGACGAACATTGCGTTGCCCATACATGATTAATAAAATATTAATATTTTCCTTGATCTTTGGAGACTTTGTTCAGTAAAGTAATTTTAATTTAAACAAGTCAATAATGTAAACAATCTCACTTTACTACATTGAATTCCTACTCAATAAGGATGTGAAAAAAGTCGCCGCTATTAAATGGACATTAATCTCGATTTTGGCCGAACAATTTTATTAACCATAAATGCCTGTGCCAGACTATGGAATCAATAACCAAAGTAATGACAGACTTTTCTTGAATAAGCAACCCAAATTAAGATAGCACAATATTAGTCGTTTCATCCTTTAAGACATCACCCTGTAGATGAATTTCTAAAATATAAGATTATATCCAAGTTAAACGGTTTTGGTTTCAGAGGCGTGAACTGTTGCAGCCATGGTTAATGCACTCTTCTATATCATCTTATGACGATAAAACCATGTTCAAGTTGGAACTCGGTCGATGCACTTTTAGTCTAAAAAAAGTAGCAATTTATAATAAAGTTGATCTTGAATCGACTGTGAAACGTAAAACCACGTAAATTAAGAAAATTGTTACTCTTTGCTGTTCTGGTTTGAGGTAATTGATGTCAAATTGACAGTCTATACAGGAAATTAATGATTGTTTTTCATATTAATGTATATCAAAGTACTGGTATATAACAGTTTCAATATTTTGTTACATGTCTGACGATTAAAAGGCTGAGCAAAAACTACAACCAAAAAAAATCGTATAAAATAATTGTCACGGTTAAGATGAAAACTGGTAGCAAAATATTGATGCCCATTTGTTGTTTTAGGAGACAATATACCCCGGACAACTACCCACAGAAACAGGGTTAGGTGTACGGTAATGGGGAAGATTTTTGGCGGGAATAGATGTCCGGGGAGATTATTGTCTAGGAGGTAGCCTAGTTGTCCTGGAAAAAAGCAAGACACATTTAAACAATCCTGGTGTTTTGAGAAGCTTCGAAAAAATAATAATTCACCTGTAAAATTTAATAATTCCTTGTCTCAGGTCACTGCTACATGGTTTGACGACTGTTTTGAAGTAAACAACCATGTGTCTTCCTCCGCAACCGTGCTAAGTATGTTCAAGATGACTATCACTGTAGAAATACATGCACTTGACTTTCGATTCTGTTTAAGCTCATGCTGCATACTTGGTTACAGTCATCACATGAACTCTATCTATCTCTCTCTATTTTTTTAAAAAATAAACTTATAACATGTAAATTCAATAAGTACATTATAAAAATTGCCAGTTGCTTCCTCTCCCAATATTACTTTTACTACTGCTACTATTACTACTACAACAACTACTACCACTACTACTCACTAGTACTACTACTACAACTACTACTACTGCTGCTGCTACTTCTACTACTACTACTACTACTACTACTACTACTACTACTACTACTACTACTACTACTACTACTACTAGTACTACTACTACTATAATACTGCTACTGCTACTACTACTACTACTACTACTACTACTACTACTACTACTACTACTACTACTACTGCTACTACCACTACCACTACTACTACTATCTTCTCCTACATTTATCATTCTAAAATCAACTTCTATCACGCTTCATGTTCCACTCTTCATATAATAATATTATTGATATCCTTTAATAGAAACCACAAGAAGATTCATACTTGGGCTCGGTATTAGCCGACCTGGTATCGATTAAGTACTTATTATTAATTACATTATTATTTTTTGATGATTTTTCGATTATATACTTTATCATTAAGTACATCATTAATTTTTCGTTATCTAAACATAAAAAATGAAGAAAAAAAAAAACATTATCTGGAAATCCAATGTAGGTTAGAGGGTGCTGGGGTATGAATATATCAGTAACCAGTAATAATGAATCTTGGTCTATTCATCATAGATAAGGCGTTGGGGTCTGGCAAATGACCGTCTGCCCCTAGTTATTAAAATGCATTGTAATTTTTTTTATTTTAATGTTAGGGCATAATTCGATCTTGTCACGTATGCAGGAAATGTCCGCATGGAAGCATCCCATGGCTCTCTCCTGCATCAGATAGGGGCGCGTCACGAACGGAAGATCCCTTGATATTCCAACTTACATCTCACCCTCCCTCCGGGGGCTACCACTCCTGTTATTTGATACCATACCTGTCTCTTTGGGAAGCAGAACGAATTAAATCTCAATTGATACATCCCTTGGTCTCCAGAGAGCATCCCATGGCTAGATAGGTATCCTATTATTAAACCATGCATAACAGCCTCAGGGTATGTAGTTGGAAAGTTATAAAGGTGAGTTAAGATCAAAATGCGATAGTCAAAATGCTATAATCTGATAACAATTCCGATCATAATCTATGCTCTTTGCATATGTATATAATTTAGTTTTGATATTAATCTTTGGGGGAAGGGATTTTTAAATTCCACCAAGATTAATCTAACTAGTGTGATTTGCAACAATGCCGAGGGCAATGGCTCAACATTTTTATAATGATAAAAATAATATATTCTAGATATTTGTTCTAAGTGATATTAAGCACTAATATGTTCTGCATTTATTTAAGTTTAAAAACAAATCTTTGCATGGCCAAGATTGAAATTATAGAAATATTTGTACTTTTGTTGCGCGTATAACAATTTTACGGCGGTCTCCTGCAACTTTAAAGTACTTTGAGCAAAATAACGTATTTACCAAATAAATCCATATCTAATTGGTCTACAAATGATCTAATGATATGCGATACACTCATAACTCCCTAGATCCTTTGTGGTAGAAATGAATTGGTTGCTGTGGTTACCAGTAAGTCACTGACTCCAAGTGAATATTATTTTGAACCCATGTGAAAAAGAGGGAAAATTGATTAGTACAGCTATCAATTTGTGCGTGTGTGTGTGTGTGTGTTTGTGGAAATAGGGAAGTATATATGCACCAAAAATTGTGCAAAACAATCCTCCATGAATTAATTTCAATAAAAATCAATCTTAAACCCAAAAGACTGAGTCAGCAAGTAAGTAATTAATAAGAAATGAATCACTCCCTATAGGCCTACACATTATTGTCGGCGTGTTAATAAAATTCTTCACAGTAAAACTTTATCATACATTTTCTTAAGGTTCAAGGACCATAGAATTTTAAATATTAAAAAATACATGTAGCTTCAAGTGAATTAGAAAATGTTGAAAAAAAGGTTATTAGCCATACAAAATGAAATTATCCCCACATAATGTACGAGGGAATTGACTAAAAATTAATGTTACACATAACAAAGGTTTATTTATACATGTAATTATAGCAGACACTTTCATATTAGCATTAAACACACAAATTAAATCCAGACGTATTAAAAAGCCATATATTTGAAGTGACAAAGATGTTGGCAGATCGAAATTCTGTATTGAATTTTGTCAGAGTTAAAGAGAAACATAAATATATGTTGAACAACAATACATAAAAGAGTTTATGTAAATTTGTATAGTTTTTATTTTGTGAAGTTTACCTAATTTGGGGATTCCATAACTTTCTCCTTGTAATTGTGGAAGGATCTATTGCATCATAAGACGAGAGCCATGTGTCTACATACGTAAAATAATTCATATTCCTCTGAGAAGATGCCAAATTATGGAATTTACAGTTCTAAGAGCACCCCCAAGTGACGTCACAAAATTACCCCCCCCCCCAAAAAAAAAAAAAAAAAAAAAAAAAAAAAAAAAAAAAATCATTATTTTATCATACAATTTATCCTTAATCGGACTTTCGCCGAACTTTCACTGATAATATCCTTTTAAAAATATTCTGCTTTTATTGAAAACATCATTAAATTTTCAGGATGAGACTCCCTTGTAATATCGTTCAAGGATCACAAATATGGTTTATATAAAAGGACCATATTGTGCCTATTAAAGGCCCATATGAAAACTCTATAAATTTCTTGCATGATGGAATCGTGTGAATCATCCAAGTTAGGATTTATAGCTTGCTTGATGTCGTAACATCTTTCTAACCACCCTGTGCCATGTTTCTACCACCTTACTGTACCCCTCCCCTCTGTGCACCCCTTCCGATTGCCCCCGCATTAAAAAGTTTGGTCACGAACACTCAGCATGGTCTTTAAAGAGTATTGGGGAATGATAATTCCTGTCTTGACAATAAGGTAACAATACCCTCACATGGGGCATATTATAATCATTAACCACTAGAAAATAAAGTATTATCTCGATGTCTTGGGGTCCCAATTTCATATCTTGTTGGTTAACCAATGCGAATATTCTACCTTTATACTGCCCGATTTCATCGCTTGGTTTTTTACCGTGGTGACTAATTCCTCACCGAAGCAGACAGATTTTCCCCTTTCCTGTTCGCTGTCAATGTTCATTCCCTGAGTAGAAACACAATGTTGATTGTCCAGAAGATATAGCGACACCGAGGAAGGGGTTCTTGAAGTAGATTTCAAACGTATTATTTTGTTGTTATAGATTTTTTGTTGTTTATACATCTGTTAGAGTTTATATCAACAAATTCGTTAGTCATCACCTGCCTAAAAGTAGCGAGATATAACTTGAGACGATGTCTGTCCATATTTTATCACAATGATCGCGACCTCTCCTTGCATTTTCTCCCTCTCTGACTCTCTATCATGTCTATAATAGACATGCTGGAACAAAATAAACACCTTTGTTAGCATGAATAATCATCACGCAACTATATTGTCTTTTCTTGGGGCATATATGCATGAACCAGAGATTAAAACCCTCAGAATTTGTGTACTATGATATTATGAGGATGCTTCTATAAGTTCCTTTTATGATTACTATTGCTCATCCTATCCCGAGCATAGAGTAGGCCTGTAACCTTGCACCTCATCCTCCCATTTTCCTGCAAAAAATATAGCCTAATTAAATAAACTTACGTGCTATACTGACAATTATTTTCATGCATTATTCCCTTTTACGTTTATAAAGCAGTTATATATTTTATTTGTATTGGCGTCATGCTAACCACAATTAGGACAAGAGGGCCCCATGAAGATTCCACCCCCTCTATCAATCCCTTAACACTTTCCAAACTCTTTAAAGATGCACAGTTTCTACACCCACGCCCTTTGTTCCTCCAATCCTAATCGTTTAATTACATTGTCTCAGTTTGGGCTGTGAAGTCTTCGGTAAAGGAGAGAACAAATCTGTTTATCCCAGGGGACAAATTCTGGCTTCATTTCATAATACTCAAAGAATAAAATCAAGGGACTTTCTGAACTTTTCGATAAGTTTGTTCCAGATGTAGCATTCAGAGAAATAGATTTGGCAACATTAGATATTTTTTTTAATCAGTTAAAATGTATGCAATAACAAAATATACATGTACAAAAAGGGTGTATTATTAGATGCGCTAAATACGATTTAGTAGATGGGTAAATTAGCATGAAATTTTGATAAGAAGTCTAACTTGAAATCGGTTGCTTTACATCCCTCCACCACAATGTAGGTAGAATACTGTACATGAATGTCCATGATGTATACATTTGGTCAGAGTGTGCATACCAATTATGTATACAGTCATATACTGCACCAAATAGATTTTGAATAGTGCCTTGAATACCCCTCTCTTTCAACAAAAGTATTTGATTCTGACGATAGCTACATTAAACCCTTCCTGTAAGCGTGATTGCTGCAGTTTTTAATACAGAGAGCCAAGGGCATGCCTGAGATATACATCAGAAATTTCCAACAATATATGAAGAAAACGAATTTCCACTGAGTCGGTACTCTTCACATACTGTAACTTGGGATTCTGATGCCACAAGATATACAGATAGCTTCCGGATGACCCTAAACGTCACTTCCGTAGCAAATGAAACGTATCGCGTATGGTTTTGGACAGCGCTTCTTAAGACCACACTTATGTACTTTCTGCCCAGCGTATGTCTCGACGAAATGATATTGTGTGGAATAATAACATCTAATTAAGACAATGATTATCATTATACATGCATATCCTACATCACTAAAATACTAATGAAGGTAATCAATAACTAAAACCATCACTTCTAATAATTTTCAGGATGTGATATGCACATCTTAGTGAATAAATGAATTATTAATTTAAGTAAAACTATAATTATATCACAAAATATATATTATATCAATGTTCTATACCATATAATATTCTCCTCTATATGATAATGAATATATATATATTTTTTTTCTGCTGCAACTATTCTTAAACTTCAGCCATTCGGTGAGCTATTTTATTTGTTGATTCACTATTGCCTATATACACTGACATGATTGAAACTCGGATCATTTAATCAAATTTTATGCTCAAAACAAATTTTCTTTCATCAACATGGCCTCTCGCTGGTATTAAGCAGAATGACACTCGAATATACAACATTAATTGAGAATTCATCTCAGTGTCTAGTATTAATGGAATAAATCTCAATCGTTACATGAAACAGACTGGGTAGAGTGAGTAAGGGATGTTTGTCTTTCGTAGATAAAATGAAGGCCTCTTTGCCGACTACTTGCAGGGCCATTCAGAATCCAGCAAGGCCTCTTACCATAATTATCAACATGTTCCAACCAATGAGTGCTTCTTGAAGCTAAGAGGAAAAATTGGAACTTACACCGAAACTAATATTGGCCTATACATGTACACTTTTTGGTCTCCAATTACCATGGCACTTTTAATTGGATACAACACCAATATTTTTGCTAAAAACTAGCAGTTTATATTTAACACAATTAAAACATTGTTTATTTATTTGTCATATTTTTTTTGCACAGACCGAATAAATCAACAAGATCTCCATAATCTCTCATCAAGGGTGTAACGAAACTAAATTATCATGAGCCATTGCATATATACAACTTAATTGGAAAATGGAACCGCAGTGCCTTTCACTAGGCCTTATACAATCTTGGACATGCATAATTATTGTTAGTATAGTTGAACAGGTGTTTTAATTTGATCAGTCATTGATCTCTATTACACAATCACTGATGACCAATGTGGATGTACAGCTCTTAACCGGAAAGAAACTTGATCATATTGGCGCCAATTGATGACGTTCTTGATAAACACACAGGTGTTTCTGCGACACGCACCTGTAAGGTCTGTGCCGAAACCAAGAAAACTCTGCTGTATACAAGTAACGTTGCCTTATGGTGGTATCTCACTTCGCGGAAACTACTTTGAAACTACTTTGAGACGGATTTGGGACTACTTTGAAACGGTTTTGAAACTACTAGGACACAGTTTTGAAACTTCTTGCGAAGACGTCTCATGAGTCGCGGAAACTACTTTGAGACGGTTCTTTGAAACCGCTTTGAGACAGTTTTTGAATAAAGTATCGGAAAAGTCTCTAATACTTTTTATCCGTCGCGGAGATGATTCCGTCGCGGAGACGTCATTGCGAAGCGAGATCCCACCCTAATTCGAATCCCTTGTGCCATAGAAATCTGTTTGAATTAAAGGCAATTCGACTTATGAAAGGTGCTTCGACTTAGGTGATTTTACTCAAAAGATCGAATTATGCAGAGTTAACTGTAGGAATATTGTTAGTGCATGGAAATTATGGATATAAACGTGACGTATTCAAAGGTATCACAATTATATATAACGATGTCACATCGCATATTTTCACAAACCTGAAACCAATAATGTAACAGTCAAGGCAGCATTTATCCCAAAACAGAACTTTTAAAAATAATGCTCATAAATATATCCATTCAAATATTAGGCAACGTTGATGGTTCGTATACTTTTAAAGATTATAGTTTTTATCATACAAGTGCACACTAATTATAATGGAATACATTAATCATAATATTCTGCTTGTGCACAAGACATTAAGGGACTTGAACATTTCAGGGTTTAGACGAACACCATTGATGTAGATTAAGGTTGATGGGTGACTCTCACTAACTTCACTCCGCCACCACAATCTTAATCACAAAGATTAAACTCTTAGCAACAGGTATCTTGAAGCATTTGATCCTGGATATACTTGTACTTGCAATCACATATTTCTACCTGAGATATTGCGAAGAGTACATTATGTCATCAAGGGATATATCTTAATCTTGCTTTGAGGATATCTTGATAAAAAACGTGGCGAATATTATTTTGCAGTTTAATAACTTCAGTGATTAGGATACAGTTGTAAGTGTACATGTACCGGTATGTAGGATTTAAAAATGACTATGCTAAATTGGTTGATCCTTAATTACGTGCTATGCTAATTGCTTAAGTGTTATATAAATATTTAGGGACACGATCATGTTTATAGGTTATACAATGTGTAAGTTATCAGAAAACTGAATTTATCAGGAAACATTAACTTTAATAATGACGTCTTGTGAAAAATGATGTTTTCAGCTTCCTGTGAATTGAGAACACTACACAGCACAATACTACACAGCGATTTCAGAAATTTCAATACTGAAAAAGAGAAAATTGACAGAAAATATAACCCTTCCTGACGCTAAAGGCTGTAATTTCATCCAGTCGACCATCTCTTGCATGAAGCCCAAAAATTATTAGAATAAACAGTATATTTAAAATGATGTACAGTACATGTTTGTAGTAAATATCCTTCTGAATCTCAGAAAAAAACGATGAAATGGCGCCATGTTTCTGGTTGCATCCAGCGACGTTCTACAAGTTCTACGATTCCTTAATCCCTTTTGACCGAGGTCTTTAGCCTTCATCAAGCTAAGATATCACTTAATGAGGCCCAACGGAAGGATGTCCCTCTGATCCACAGCTTAGTGTCTCTCTTCAGCTACACCTGTCTTCATTTGATATGATCCGTCTTTTGGTGACACTTGTCACAAAGTTTCGTCATCTCTACCGTAAGGATAATACTTGCAGCCTACTTCTTACGAAGTGCATTCGGGATTTATTAATTTGACCTCTTATAAAGCATTTGTATTTTAATATAAAGATGATGGTGATATTGATGATGAAAAGAATTTGTAAAGCGCCATATATACCTGCAAAAACATGCAAAGTTTCATCAACTCTACCGTAAGTATAATATTTGTTGCTTGCTTCTTACGAAGTGCATCAAAGCTTTACTAATATGACATTTTATAAAATATTTCTATTATAAAGATGATGATGATAATAATGCAGCATTACTTTGTAATGCACTATATACGTGTATCTGTAAAAAACAAAAACAAAACAAAACATGCAAAGGCGACTACCTCCCGTAATATTTCACATACAATTCACAATGTTGCTGGGAAAATAGATTTTGAGATTCAATTCGAAGGTGTCAAATTGAAGATCATCGTAAATTGGCCTTACATGTATATAAGATAACGTTAAGATTTCACAGATCTCTACGAAAAGTGCTCAAAAATACAACGAAATAAAACTAACATTAGCTTATGGATTATTATCATCAGGTATTTTTCATGTCAACCACATACCATCATGACCATGGATTTATATCAGGTCTACTCATCCGAGTCTGTAATTGACGATATAGGCAGAACATTCTGAAAGACAAAATCGTTCTGCAGGAAGCGGAAGGCGTTTTCTTACCGGTCTGTGTGAAGGTGTGAATTTACATTCTGTAAATTCTGTAAACACCACGCGATCCATACACAAAGGCTTTTTTCATGTTATTTTTTTTTACCACAGCGAATTTACATTCTGTACGTCAATCTGTATACACATGACTATTATTCGCACATGTAATAAAGAGTGTGGGTGGATAGTTTGCGTGAGTGTAATAGTGTGTGTGCGTAGTTGAGTCGGAATGTGGGTTAAGCGTGTGAGCGTGTGAGTAGGATGCGTTCCACACACAAAGGCTTTGTCCTATTTTGGTTGAGAGGAAAGAGATAACTTTCGTTTTTCGTTCCTTTTATTTAAATTTATAATTCTGTACGTATCAACCTGTACCCATGACTCCTATTCGCACCTGCAATGTGGGTGGATAATGCCCGTGGTTTTTAATTGGTTCGTAATAGTGTGTGTGTGTGTGGTTGGTAATATATAGTGGGACCATGTCAATATGGTAAGAGACTAAGAGTACCTTATGATGCTATCCTTAAACAAAAAGCTTTGGTTTGATGGAAAATGAATGCCATTTAATACCAATGTTTTGTTCCATCTTTTTAAAAAGTTAACTAAAATGTTGTCCGATATCAAACTCCCTTTTTATTTCTTTTGAAGAGTACGGCACTTTCACCTTAAAAAATGTATGTTAATACATGAATTACGTTGATTTAGTTGATACCTTAGCAAAGTCAGTGACCAAAGTACATCAATCAGTTACTAGTAGTTTCATAATTACTTGATAAGATTATATTGTACAGGTGCTAATAGAGTTAGAATAGCTGTAACTAAGTGTGAAAGGTGTTGTGCAAGTGATGCACAAATCAGTTAACAACACGACAAAGGTAACAAAAATTGTATTCTTTTCAGATAACGCCTTTATTTTTTACATTAAAGTTGAATAGACTTCAGATATTGGTGGTGTCATTGTGTCGGCCTCCATGTGTAGTAATGGGTAGATGTAGGGAATACCGGCCACTTAAGCTCATTTGCTTAATTAGCACATGAAAACAATAAAATCACAAAAGAAAAAGATTCTCAATTGCTTAGCTACATCATTCACCATTAATTTTCAAAAAAATTGAGTAATCAAAATATATTTGTTGAGGGCAGTTACTATGCACAAATATGACGTCATCGTAAATTGTCCGGCATTCCCTACAGTGTAGGAAAATTACCGGAAGTTGTTTTTTACCTTTTTTTTTGTATAAAGATCTGTCTGGTCAATGATTTGAATGTAAACATCAAACGTTAACATTATTGTATTGATTTTTTATAAACATTTAATTCATTTTTAAAAGATTATGCATTTTATACTAAAATTTCAAAAAACCTCAGATATAAATTTTATGTACTATGTAGATCATACCATTATCACAATAATAATAAGAGAAATAGACATTTCAAAATTGTCAAACAAATTTAATAAATAAATATAATACATTATATTGCAAACTTACTATTTGATCTACATGCTTAGCAACTCAACACGGAAGTAAAACAACAACCGCAGCATGTGTGTCCGGTATTCCACTACACAAAAAAATGACTGATAGCACTTTTCAACACACTGCACACCCAATAACAGCTTTGGTAAACAGTGCAAACACTCATACACGTTTGGCCCACCTCCACACATTTCCATAATGCAGGAAACTTAGAGGGTCATCCCCAATTCTATTTTTATACCGATCACATTCTCTAAATGTCAATTTTTACATCAGGCCAATTTTCAGGCTGCAAATTTCTACCTTTGACAGATTGTGGTAGTTTCTCGGAGATTCTCACTTGTTGTTGTCGAATACAGCATTACAACCTTCCACAGCAGACACACCTGGTGCCGAATAGAGTGGCCTCGGTTTGTGTTATTTCAACTCAGTTTGATCTTATGTTGGCAGCTAGGGCTGGACATGTGGTGACCGTCCGATATTCCCTACTGTCCGGTATTCCCTACATCTACCCTATTATCCCATCAAATTAGGAGAAGAAATTTTTACAAAATTCCTTAATTTACAAATATAACTGGCGCTTTGGACCTTTATCACGATATTGTTCTACTAAAGTGTAGGCTAACATGTACATGAGGCTAATTATGCCTTGCACAAAAAAACAATTGGATTATCAAGGAACTGCTGTCTCCATTTACAAGACACATGATAAAGATTCAATTAACATAATCCACTCTACATCTGATTTAACACAATGTTTCCATTTCTTACAAAATTATTTTGGTCTTTCCAAAAAGGTTTACTCCTAAACTTAATGAACACCAGTCACGCCAATAATTACGATTCTTCTGACTGCAGATGTAGGTCATACTGTTAAGGTCACCAGGAAAAGGTGGTTTAGGAGAGGTAGTTGAAGCTTCATTGCCTTGTTTTCTTCTCAATCTTGCACTCCTCTATCACTCCTCTATTTTGAACTCCATGTCCCTACTTTCAACTCTCCTTGCGACGTCCAAACTTAGACTGCAAGGAAGCGAATAAGTATGCCTTCATGGGTATCAATTGCAACACGGAGGGGAAGTTCCTTAAAGGAATGCATTATTTCAACGGAAAGGGAAGAATATGATACAGAGATGAATGATTGAGATTCCCTAAACTCTACCAAACTTTTTTTAAATTTGCTGTTGAACCTCACAAGGAAAATTAACTTTCTTACAGTCTTTCCTATCAAAGTACTTTTATGAATAATAATAAAATATTGAAAACCATCTTCATCCCAACCGGCAGAAGTTAACTTGATAACCTATTATGTAGAAAATGATATCATTGTATGCAGGGAGATTCCATCTCCGTGTTAAATGCAAACAAAATTTCCATTTATACGGCTTTTGTTCCAATGGTACCCACATTGTAAAAAATATTTGTGTTTTTACAGCAAATCAGCTGTCAGCAGAGTCGCCATAAAAAAAAATGTAATTTAAAAAAACAATTTTGTTGTAAATTTCTTCTGCAAATAATTACTTGAGAAATACAAAATATACATCAGGAGTAACACATTTGTTCCGTTTTAACCAAATATGTAAGCTATAGAACTCTAATGATTTTTTTTCATCTCTTACATTAATTATTAGAGAAGAAATTTACAACAAAAATGTTATTTTAAATTACATTTTTGTATGGCGACTTTGCTGACATCACTTTTCCGCATTTTTTTTTTTTTTTACAGTGCAGTCAAAACGTTATTTGCAAGGAAATGGAAAGACTTTTAATGTCCAGCTCTTATTTCAAACACGAAGTCTTAAATCAGCTGAGCTGTTCTTGAAATGAATTCCAAAACACATATCAATTCTTCTTAAAATTCATGTTTAATTCAAATTTGCAATACATAATATATCAGGCGGTAGCAATAATTTCCACCATTTCCATGGCAGACTATTTAGTTTCGGACGGCTGTAAGATCCATATGATCAATCCTCAATCAGGTAAAGTCAATGAACTTTGTCAATCGAAGAAAGAAATTTCATATTCCTCAATCATGTCTATACCCCATTTCGTGTGTGACGTTACTGAACTCTCAACTATATAATGCTCTCAACTATAGCCTATAAAATAATTATAGACATTGTATCTGGGCGGAGGCTGCCGAAATTTTATTCACTTTTATGCTAACCGTAAGTAATAACGAAGCATCCAACATTTGCTCTGAACAGACTTGCCAAGACCCCTTGATCATATCCACCGATCTTTGGATACCTCTGTGACTCTGTCATCTCAGCTCAGATACCATTTTATGCTTGATTATAAAGTTCGATATTACATCTCAACCCCTGGAAGACAACGCCACTGAAATTCGATTTATAAGAAAACCTTTAAGTGTAAGAATGGATCAGTTAATATTCTGCTACATGAACTGAGTATAGCAACCTGGTGATTGGGTAGGACGGAAAGAACTCCTGCATGTCCAGAATCCCAGTAGGTTTGAAGGTTATTCACGCCTGCTTATGAGATTGGAGTAGACCTTCCAGACGTCTCATAGTTAGTTTAGGATACGATATCCCAACTTATGGGTTAGACTGCTACCGAACCCGTAAGTATTAGACAATAAAACTTATTCTGTTACTCTTAAATTTATATTTGATTTAAACCAACACAATAAATCAAGAAATGTATTGATTGAGAATTGGGAGAATTGAGACATGGTATCATGCCTGGAAATGTAGTTATTAAATGTCGGGGTGTGTCTTCATGTTTGGTCCATTACAAGTGTTGATGTTATCACTTGTCATTAACAATTATTGTTATCAGACAGTCTTACAGTTTTATATCAGGCGCGGATCCAAGAAAATCGAATTGAATGCATTTCGGGGGCCCAATTGTCTGGGGACAAAAGTGGCTCTATGTTTACGCATGGGCCCGGTAAGTTCATTTTGTGACTCTGGTCTGCGTCCGCTACTGTTATATATACATGTATTTCCTTTTTTTTTCTTTTGAGAGAGAGAATTTTTTCAATTTCTGTTGAAAATTAAAACGTGTTTCATGTTGCACAGCGCAATTGTATTCATTATACCTGTGCGTCTCTGAAATATCCCTGCTACTACCGTGTGTCTCAAAAAAAAACGTAACACTTTTGAAATGGTTGCCAAATTGAGCATATATAATTTTATGAAAAAATGTCGATATGT
>CALNVZ010002100.1:57230530-57249443 GCA_940671915.1 Paracentrotus lividus | reverse complement strand
TCTCTACCTTTGAAAGTTATAGGCGTCGCCAATTTAGGAATTATCTGAAGATTTTTTTCTTTTTAAAGAATTTTGATTGACATGCTTACCTTGGAGATCGCTTGTATAATCTGAGGCTGCGCTACAATCTCTTGGCAATCACCACCGACTGTTAACTGTCTGGTTGTGATTATCATTGCACCGGTCGAGACGAAGACGAGGTCAAAGCTAGTTCCATCTTGATAGCAAAGCAACATCCAAAGAAGTACGATCCACTTAGTGAGACATCATGGAGATACTTGCTAAATCAGGTGCCATTTCACAGCGCTAGATATATCCAGGGATTCTTATGAATTAGTATATTCCTCAAATGGGCAGTTGACATCATTGGTTGAATGTGTGGTCATATATGAAAAGCTTTTCATTTTACGAGAAATATTATTTCTTCTGTATCTGGTGATAACTTTTGAGGTTGATTGCTTTGGCCAGAAACAGATGTTATTCAACGTAGCACCATCAAAAATAATTAGAAAAACTCAATTCAATGAGCAAATGGTTATTCTTGATCATGTTGCCTCATGCGCAAGAAGTTACAGAATCATATTTGCCAATATTTTCCTCAAATGTTATAATCCAAATGCGACCGCGGAAACCACCTGAACAGGCGTTGAAACAAAAATATCCTTTTACACTTTGATAAGCTTGGAAATATACAAAATATTTTTCAAAACCTACAGACAGCGCACTTCCATTCCTCTTCCAGGCAATCGAAGTATACTCGGTCTGTAGGTACTAAAACAGATAGGACTTGTTAACCCCCAGACTTTGTACTTCACCTGCCCTCAACCGAGTTGATATGTATTCCGTTGCGTGAACTGTAAAAAGTGAACTGAGTTTAGTAGATTTGCTCTGTTCAGCCATACCCAAGCCAGTCATCTTAGTCTCTGAACTGCTATAGGAAACACATGCAGGCTGCTTGAGATGATACTGACTCATCCCACATCGACCTTCCGCTACAGTAGATGAGCCTAACTGCGCGTCACGTTCTCGCCCGCAACTGGTGGAAGGACAGAATTACATGGCATAAATCGCGCGGTAGGACAAATAGACGGACATAAATCGCGGTAGGACAGAATAGACCGACAATATATCACGGTTTAGACAGAATAGACGAAAAAGGATCGCGGGTAGGACAGATTAACGGACATAAATCCCGCGGTAGGACAGAATAGACGGACATATATTCACGGGACAGAATAGACGGAAAAGGATCGCGGGTGTAGGACAGATTAGACGGACATAAATCGCGGCTAGGACAGAAAGACGGAAAAGGATCGGCGCGTTAGGACAGAATAGACGGACATAAATCGCGGTAGGACAGAATAGAACGGACATAAATTGCGGGTAGGACAGAATAGACTGACACGGATCGGGTAGGACACGAATACACGGACATGGATCCGCGTCCTACTCCTACTCCCTCTCTCTCTCTCTCTCCCTCTCTCTCTCTCTCGTTCGAAAAGACCAATTTATCTGCGTGATCAACAAAAAAATAAAGGTCAGATCTAAACTCTAAATCGTCAAGGATGGATCTTCCGACTACAAATGAGTTGCTTTCCGCCAAAAATGAATGTTAACGAATAAACCTTTAGCGTTATTGTACTGCTTGATCATATTCGGATAATAACTGATCATATTATATACCCGTGGCCTTCATTTAGACAGAGTGTTGTTGACAAAAGTCAACGACTGTGTACTGAAAACTTTTTCAAGAGCAATTTGATGTTATATGTTTACAAGAAACTTGGTTGGCTAAACCAAGATTGAATTGGTATCAATACATTACCATCCTGATTATCATGGGGTAGGAATCTACAACTGATCTTAGTACTAGGTTAGTTCGCGGTCGGATACCAGGAGGTGTCGCTATCCTTTGGAATACTAAATATGAACATTTATTGTGAAATTAGGCTAAATGTAGACTGGTGCTATCGGCATAGAAATTAAGTATCTGTGGCAAGAAATTTGTTATTATTAATTTGTACACTCCTATGAGTGGTCCTGAGAATGAAAGTACATTATTGAGAAGATCGCATTCATTGCGCATTCATCTCTGAACTAGACACGACCAGTGTTTTTGTTGTTGGCGACTGGAATGCTGAATATTTCTAATGAAAATTCTCTATTCGCTTCATCATTTAAGAATCTTTGCAATGATAATGATATATATTTTTTCAAGTTTACATAATCTTCCAGCAGATAGTTACACTTACGTTAGTGAGCACATGGCATACTACATCCTGTGTAAATCATTGTATATGTACTGCAGATGCTAATGCGCTTTTAGAGAAAATGGAAATTTTTGTACCGATTTGCTACAACGGATCACATTCCTTTAATATATCTATAGATGTTGATAATCTTGCTGGCGCTATGTGACACAGCATGCGAAAAGATTTTAACAAAGGTAGACTGGATTGGTCAGTCATTGATCCAAAGCCTTAAGAAGGAATATTATCCCAAACAGAAATATTGCTCCAGTGGTGTAAATGTTCGGGTGACTCTTTTCATGCAGTGATCCTAACTGTGAGAATAAAGATCAGCCAGTGAGCTAAGTAGTGTTATGATACTATTGAAAATGCTATGTTCTTGCTAGTGAATCATTATTAAAAAACAAGAACAGAAAAGCTTAATATTAAGCCCGGGATGGAATGATCATGTTGCGGAAGCTGCACTCTTGTCTGCACGAGAGGCCATTTTACTTTGGGTTGATATCTGGTAAAAACAGAATGGGTCCCCTATTCGAATTAAAGAAAGGCCACAATGCTCGATTTAACTATGCCCTTCGTTTATAAAGAATAACGAAAATGCCTTATGCGAGCTGACTCTATTGCACATAAAATGCAGAAACATAGCTGTAACGAGTTCTGGAAAGAAATAAAACGTGTTAATAATAGTAAAACACACCTCATCCAACTAATATGAGGTGTAACGGGAGATGCGAAAATCTGTAATTGTGGCGTAATCAAATATAAAGACTTGTTCAATTTGGTACAAAGTAAGATGCAATGTTATTGACAACGTTGAATATAGATGCTAATATGATCTGTTACCCCAGAAGAGGTACAAGAAGCTATCAAACAATTAGATGATAACAAATCTTGTGGCTAGACAGCACTTACTGGAGAACATTACAAAAGTTGTGCGAGTTTGAGACTCATGCCTTACTTGCCATATGCATTTCAGGTTATTTTAATGCATAGGTATCTTGCCAGATAGTATGATTGCAGTTGTTCTAGTGCCCTGTTATTTAAGATTAAAGCTCTGGTCGCGATAACATAGTAAGGATAACTATAGACCCATAGCACTGGTCGTGTATTGTCCAAAGTGGTGGAAAAAAGTATGCTAAGTAGGTTAGAGGTGTTCATTTTAACCAAGATTAATCAGTTTGGCTTCAAAGCTAAACATGGTACAGATATGTGTATATTTGCTTGAAAGAAAATAATTGCCAGTTATCACAATAGGAACTCTTCAAATGTTTCTATCTTTTCTTGGATGCGTCAAAAGCATTTGATCGTATAAACCATGAAAAAGTGTTTATGAAAATGGCCTGATAGAAGAACACCTGGTTACTTGATTAGAGTTACTTGTGTTCTGGTATGCCCATCAAACCATGATGGTAAGATGGGGAAGTAGTGTTTCTGAATGTTTTCATGTCAGTAATGGTGTTAGACAAGGGGGATTTCTCTCTCCTTTCCTTTTCAATTTGGTACATGGATGGACTTTCTGAGAATTTAAATGCTTGTAATAACAGGTTGCTATAGTTGGTGTAAATTAGTGAATCACTTAATTATGCTGATGACCTGCGTAATTCTTAGTCCTTCCTCGGCTGGATTACAAAGTTTACTTCAGATTTGCTCTGATTATGGTGTTGATTATGATGTTAAATATAATGCAAAAAAGAGTAATGTTATGATTATTAGGTGTAAAGATCACAAGAGTTTAGTATTCCGCGATTTCTTTTTGGTGTGTGGTAAACTAATGTATGTGAAGAAGCCAAATATCTTGGCCATTTCTTTACTGAGGACCTCTGTGATGACAGAGACATTTATCGACAATGTCTGTAATTATATGCTCAGGCCAATATGTTAGTTCGGAAATTTCATATGTGCTCCCCGGATGTATGCGGTAGCATATTTAGAGCTTATTGTACCCCATTATACACTGCACATTTGTGGCTGTAACTTCAAAAAGAGGAGTATGCAACGGCTTACCGTGGCATTATAATGATGCTATGAGGTTGCTCCTACGAATACCTAGATACTTAAGTGCGAGTCAAATGTTCGCTGAATTGAATGTTCCAGCCTGTCAGGCCTGTCATGGAGAATCTGATGTTTAGATTCACTAAGAGGCTAGACAATTCTGATAACTCTATTGTTAATGTTCTAGTAAACCATAGTGTAAGTAGCGTCAGGTACCTATCAGATTTGGAAGTTTGGCTTCAAAGCCTTATGTGGCACACAACAGAAATTCTTAACATGTCTGTGCATGATTATTGTTTTGTTTAGTTATTAGTAGTTTTAGTCTGTTTTATGTTACTCATTGTTTGTTTTTCATCCTCTTGCTCATGTTCTTTTTTTTGTAAACTTGTTATGGACCTCTGCTTGGTACAGTTGCAGTCTGAAATAAAGTTTTGAATTGAATTGAATTGAAATGAAATATTTGATATAATGCTCAAACATAATACTAAACCCTACATGTCAGCAGACTAGCGAAATAATATGATGAATAACAACGTCAGTCCCTCTATTACCTTTCATGAAATCACCACAGTCTATAGCAGTGGCGACCTAGCCTAATTAGACACAATACTTACTGGGGATGCATTATTGTTTGTGCATAATAGTGCGCCCCAGTATAGTATTGTGTCTAATCAGGCTAGGTACGCCACTGTATAGTCATACCATTGAAAGATGTGAAAATAGTCCACTCAGAAAGACACATTAAAGTGAAAAAGAAAACAATTTGAGCTACTACCGCGCTGAGGAACAGGTGGAATAAAAGGACCCAACTCACTGCCCAGGCGCATCGAGTGTTCTTTTTTGTAAACTTGTTATGGACCTCTGCTTGGTACAGTTGAGTCTGAAATAAAGTTTTGAATTGAATTGAATTGAATTGAATATTTGAATAATGCTCAAACATAATACTAAACCCTACATGTCAGCAGACTAGGAAATAATATGATGAATAACAACGTCAGTCCGCTATTACCTTTCATGAAATCACACAGGTCTATAGCAGTGGCGTACCTAGCCTAATTAGACACAATACTTACTGGGGGATGCATTATTGTTTGTGCATAATAGTGCGCCCCAGTATAGTATTGTGTCTAATCAGGCTAGGTACGCCACTGTATAGTCATACCATTGAAAGATGAAAATAGTTCCACTCAGAAAGACATTAAGTGAAAAAGAAAAACAATTGAGGTAGAGAACAGTGGATAAGAGTATTCATGCAGGAAGAGGATGATCATTTTTTATCTCGGGAGGGGCTCCCTTTGCAACTTCTGCTGGCCTAAGGGGAAACGAACTAAGTTCCTAATACAATTACTTTAGCTAAGTGATGTTTATAAATACAATTACTCAAATTTGGGGGAGGTCCCCATGGACATAATTCTTTTAGTGTGCTATAAAAAGATTATGACGCAGTCACAAATTACGAAGTAAATGATAAACAGGACAAATCCATTACAAAAATAGTTTTGAGTTCGACGTAAAATTCACACGCCTATATCAAAATTGTTTACCAGTGTGATGTTTTTTTAATTGAAAATTAGTTAAGGGCTTTGACACTGATTCTTAAATTTGCACCACGGTTGTTAAAACAAAAGTAATAAACGGAAAATATACAATGTGTCAAAATTTGACAGTTATCTCTCTGAAAATTCCGCTGGGAATAAAAGCTTTTGACGCAATCGGTGTTAATATGAAGAGGCGTCATTCACAAGTAACGTAACACCTATACAAAGCAGTAGTGTGGTGTAATTAACACTCTTCGTGAACTAATCAAATATGGAAACGATTACTTCGCGGTTGCTTAAAACATAAATCATCAACGATACATGAACTTTCTCATTCATCAGCTTAATCCAACCCTTCCTCTTTTATTGTCTCAACTTGTCTGATGGTGGGATATCACAAAAAGTAGATAATCATCATATTTCATGTAAAGAGTATACAAGAAACCAGACAGGTTTGATCCGAATTATGATTAACCATTCAACTCGATTAAGATTGGGAAGAACGGATTTAATTCTTGCTTATTTTGTCGTCGCTCTGGAAAATATGAGAGTATTTGAATAGCGTATTAATCTCATGGCAAAATGTCTGCTATCATAGCGATAGAGCATTTTGATCAGCTAAACATGATCAGCAAAGTGACTTTCAGGAGGAAAGCAATTAGGAAATTACACATTTTTCATGTTCTCTGTCAATTTTGCTCAGTTAAAATCTGACACAAAAAACTTGACACTCTTGACGCTGGCTGCTACTAGGAATGATAACTAGTAATATTACTACTATTTCTACTTGTACTACTACTACTACTACTACTACTACTACTACTACTACTACTACTACTACTACTACTACTACTACTACTACTACTACTACTACTACTACTACTATTCATTATCAACATTATAAAACGAAATCTTTAATCTATTAAATGATACATACTGATTATAATGATAATACGGTTGCACTGACAGAACTATTTGGAATAGTGCTTCAACCAATAGTATTTTAAACTTCCTTAATTTAAAACAAAATAATTATTGTTGTAAATAATATAGCCTTCGGAATATGGCGTCATCTTTTTAATCTCATGTCAATGCCATTTGTTTACAGAAAAAACAATGCTAATAACGTACGCCTATTACAAAACGATTAAGGGCAGAATGCCAGTAAAATTAATATGTTTGGAAAGTTCTCAAGAAAGATAAAATATTCCCACGAGCATGAACTCATGGGCAAACGATAACCTATGAGGGTAAAATACTTAAAGTCATACCATGAAAGGTCTGAACATTAAAGTGACATTTATATCTTCATCGTAAATCATTTTAAAGCCACATGATTGGCCTATACACTTCCATTTTTCTTCGAGAAGTTGTGGTTAAAATATAGTTTGTTATTGTTTTCCGTTTACTTTAATTTAAAAGATCGTCGAATATGTGCGTGTCAAACATTAACCAACTCACACAATTTTTTTTTTCATGTTTTTTCTTTATGAAAAAAATGATTAAGCCACTTTAAAAGAATTTATGAAATTCCTGGAACCATATTAGCACATTATTTTTAATATATCCTGAATCAATAAATCCTTACAATTCTCTCAAAATTTTCGAAGATATATAGACATACACAGGGGCCGCGGAGCGTTATTGAAAGTGGATGGACTGAGCCGAAAGTGTGTGGGGGAGGGGGCTGAACAGGCTAAAATCCCGAATCTATTATAGTCATTTTCGCGATTTTGTACACTTTTGCTGAGAAAAGTGGGGGCTGAACCCCCCCCCCCCGCCTCCGCGGCCCATGATACAGAAGTTAATTTCATTGTGTATTTCAAACAAGTCAACATCTACATGTGACCAATCCAGAAATGTAATACGCACCATGGTCGAAAATATGACGTCATGAAACGTCATAATCTGTTAACCTTGAAGTTCATTGACACAATAGTGTAGTATCATGACGTAGTGCCAATTTATTGCCAAGTCATTAGAGAAAGAGACTAGGCCCTACAATTTTACGGAATGACAAAGTCAAGGTAATGGGGAGAATTTTTTTTTTTTTTTGTCTGTATGTCAAATGTTCAATTTTGTTGTCAATGTCAAGCTTTAGTTGGCCTATCAAAAGTTTTACACGATAGTTCAGGGAAAAAGTGGGAAAATGTTTTTTAACTCATAATTATAAATGTTTAATTGTTTGTACTATCCTTTAAAAAAATAACACTATTGTGATGTGTTGTTGAATAGTTTCATTTGATGATGATTCAAAATCATTTCTTTTCTATTCATGTTTTGTTTTGTTATGTTTTTGTTTTTGTTTTTGGCGGGGGGGGGGTGGATTTGCTCTACCCCGTCTCTATAAAGGGCCTGTCCCACTGGAGGCGATCGTTGTTGCGACAACTGGCGATCTTGCTATTGTGAGTGTGGCAGCAAGTTGTTGTTGTAACCAAAAGTAGATAGAGTTGTATGTAGGTTTATAATCGCCTTTTTAAAGCCGAACTCCTTACAATGATGATATTATCAGGTTGTCGCCACAACGATCGCCGCTTGTGGGACAGGCCCTTTAGAAGTCCTCTGAAATCCAGACTTCTTCGACATCCATCATCATTAAACAAAATTTATCTTCAACATTTTACCAAAAACACTTTCAAAGTTGTTTTCTTTTCCTCATGATTTTCAAATACGAGTCAATTATTTGTACCTGTGCTTGGCAATTATGACACAGCAAATATATTGCTCCTTCGAAGTGACGGGTTCAATAAATTACAGGTATGGTTTTACATCGTTGATCCACTAGGCTTACATCTCATATCTGATGATGGACCCGAGTGGATTTCCGCCAAATCTCCATATCGTCCTAACACCCGTAAACATGGGATCCAGGGACGGATCTTGGATCTCAAAGGATAAATCCAAGATAGTCTTAAAACACAGGCCAGAGCACGAGAAGAGTTTGAGTGAGAAACAGATATTTTTATAAAGCAAGACGCCAAAAGGAAAAGTCCCTCAATGATTTATGACTTAAATAATTGATACAGGTTAATTATGATCCTACTCAACAGATGCATGTGTTTATGGTGGTATCTCACTTCGCGGAGATATCTCTGCGCCTCGGACATTCAGAGACGTCTGCGATACTTTTTTTCCCGTCGCGGAGACGTCTCCGATACTTTTTTCCGTCGCAGAGACGTCTCCAATAACTTTTTTTTTTGCGTCGCGGAGACGTTGGTGAGGCGTCTCTGCACAAGTTCAAAACCGTCTCGAACCCGTCTTAAAGTAGTCCCATATCCGTCTCATGTTAAGTGAGATACCAACATAAGATTTCATGAATGAAATACTTTGAATATCTCTAGAATCTCAATTTTTCTTCGACTGAACTCATACGAGATAATTGCCTTAAAGAGACTTTGACTTGAATGGGTGATATGATCGATTGAAACAAAGGTCTACCTTTCCCTGATTATTTCATGTCATTCATGGTCATGAATAATTGATTAGATCAGACAAAATGTTAATAATCGTCGACCAAATATGTTCCAGGTCCCATCTATCATAGACGTTTCATGATTTACCAGCAATGCTTAAACTCAGCAAAATAGTTTTGCTTCCCTCGATAACCCCAATCTGCCCGCCATTGAACTCTTAAGAACATCTCCAAATCAGACAAAATATTAACCGGGTGGTCCGTCTCGCTAGCGTAGGCTAGTCATCAGCACACGACGTAAACGTAGAGACATCCGTCGGTTACGGGAAACCCAGTAATTTACTGGAATATTCATGAGACTGCAATAACTCTTACAGGACAATGATGATTGAGACCTAACTACCATGACAGTCCAAAGCATGCGATTGTAATTAGATTTACTAGATATAATAGATGTAGACCACTCGAAAATGACCGTTGGTATACTTTAGAGATTCATATGCTACTAGGCCTAATTATTATTGAAAAAAGGGAGAGAAAAAAAAAAGAAGAAAAAAGATCACTTATGTGGGTCTAAGGATGTACACATATTAGTCTACTTTATCAAAACCAAAGGACAACACTGTTCTTAGGCTTAAGTTCGAAGAAAAGACCCAGGGCTGTGCTTCACCAAGTCGTTCGTAAGTTACGAAGGACTTTGCGAACGACTGGTGATCAGTTCTTGAGCTAAATTATAAAGCATGTGATTAGTATAGCACCCAAGACCATGTTCCAGTCGTTCGTAACTTTAAGAACGATTTGGTGAAACACCACCCTGCTATACAGTGCGTCCCAGATAAAAGTCTACCCAACTTTGAAAGCCTCATATTAAAATTGTATAACTTTGTAATAAATTTTAATTTCAAATATGAAAAAATGAGCAAAGAAAATGGTATACCATCAGGATTCGAACCAGTGACCTCCTGGTTACTAGTCAGGCGCTCTACCATCTGAGCTATAGTAAGCCCCGGATGGTCCGACAAAGAGTAACTCATATTCTATCTAATGATACCAAAATCATACCGATACTGTCATGGATGACTGAAAAATCGAGTGTTTAAAAACATTGGTCAAAAGTGATCTGTACCAAGTTGTCTGAGCAGCAGCCCTGGCTTTCTGATCATTAATTGTTTGTTTGAGATCAGCCTTCCTGAGTCCATTAGGCACAAAGGATGACTTGATCTATTGAAATGCAAGGGCTGCTTTTGCTCAAACTTGGGACAGTGTACTTTTTATGCTTGTTTTTTAAAGCCCATCTGCTTAGTCATCCGTCACAACA
Organism: Paracentrotus lividus; assembly: GCA_940671915.1. Taxonomy (NCBI): domain Eukaryota; kingdom Metazoa; phylum Echinodermata; class Echinoidea; order Camarodonta; family Echinidae; genus Paracentrotus; species Paracentrotus lividus. Next base: position 57,238,934 of record CALNVZ010002100.1, on the reverse strand, counting down.
CAGGTATAAGTTTGGTATCATTGGAAAGAATATGAGTTGCTCTTTATCATGATATATATTTCAAGGTCACACAAGCTGTAAAATTTTGACAAGAGGCTCTCAAAGTTGGGTATACTTTTTTCTGGGACGCACTGTATATTCCAGTTGAATCTAGATGTAGCGAGAATCAACATTATATCTGAGGCAAAATATGAAAAAGGAAGTAACACACTGTACTCACACGCATGTTTTAATGCGATGACAGGTTCCATTTATGAATGTGGTGAGCAAATCTAGATCATGTTTTAATACATTACGTGTGATGTAGTTTCTCATTAATATCAACTGTGAATACATTTAACTTGTCTAAGGCAGTAAGATCCAGCACATTTACAGAGTGCGTATTACTTTAGAATAAATGTACACCAATTTTAGAGGAGTCATATTCCAAGCTCATTTATTTAGGAAATCTGCTGACATCTGTGATGAAAGAAATGTATCATCAAAAGGGCGAGAAATTCTTCTTCATGTTGCACATAACATTGCCAAAATAAATGAGCTTGCAATACTGACTATCTAAAATTGAAGTACCTTTATTTTGATATGCACTACATGACATTCCTTCATTTTTTCCCCTTCAAATTCTTTATTCAGAATGAAACATTTTTATCAGTCTTACAAGCTCACTTCATTAAAAAATTTACCCACTAACTCTTTATAACATTTACATCGATTCAATTCAATTTTATCAAATAACAAATAACAAAATGAGTTCAATGCCCTTCCAAGCACTCCTGTGTTCCAATATTAATCCAATTATATTTCTACTGTAATATACATTGTGCTGGTTGACTCCTCGTTTTTGAGAATGATTTATACTGATATATACATGCATATTGGCAATAGTTGTATAAAAAGGAATTATCTTCAGAAGGCTCTCAAGTACATAGCCTACCACAGACCACCCACGAGGTAGTCAGAGATCAATTTGGGATGGGAAAATGAAAGAGACAATCACATACAGATTGAAAAACGATCAAGATGAAGGCAAGAGATAAAATAGTATAGATCTAGGATTTTGATATATTTTTTGATACATTGATTTAGATATATTGATATTATGACTTTTTGTGAAGCTTGATTTATCCTTGCCCTAATTGTTGAACTGTTATCTGATTTCCGTCTGTGAGCTAAGCTTTCCACAAAGTATGATGTAAAACAAAACTCATATTTCCATGACACAGAAAACACCATCTTTGATAATTGAATCATTTCAAAGTCTCTTTATTATTTTTATGCAAGATATACACAAACCATTTCTCCCATAAAAGAATTTAACAGTTACATTAAACTTTATAGACAACACATGTATGGTGATGTTCAAACAAATATGGGAACTCAGATAGTTTATATTTATATTTCTGATAAATTTATTATTATTATTATAAATTAATCAATAGCCTTCTGTTTTTTGGAAAGGTGCATTATCATGAAAAACTTCCCTCATGCTGGTTCATGTGACGACAAAATGATCAATTTTTAGAATTTCAATTGTGGGGCCAGACCAAATAGTCGTCTAACGTCAGACCTGCTTTTACCATAATTATAATTATCATAACAAATGGTGTATCACTGAACAGGGACATAAACAGGATTAATAAATGTGATAATATATCAACATTAGCAATATTGTAGATCAAACCCCGAAAAGTTTCTGGGTTTTTTATATAAATAATTCTATGCTACATCTGTGTTTGCTTTATGTGTAACAATATATTGTGCACACAAATATAATATGACATCAGTGTAAGCAGGCATTGCCCTGTATGATTTATCCCTCCCCCTCCCATAAATATATGATGATACAATTTATTTCCAGAAACTAACAACTGTTCATTTGGCTTCAGCATTGTATTAAAAGAAAACTGTGCAAATAACAGCCACTTTGAATTAAACCTCCTGAATAGCGCCATCTTGACAAAGGACTTTGGCAAAAGTGACGTGACTTTTTCTCCCATCATGCTTCCTTATACAATTTTAAAGCAAATGTGTACTAGCAGGTAGTTTATCTATTTCGGAGAAAGTCAAAAGAAAAGGTTTAAAGAACAGGTGATTAGTTTCTTTTCCCCTTTTCAAATGATAAAATGACATAAGAGAACTGAGAATAGTCATTATGGATGTATTAAATTCAAAGATGCAAGTAAATGTATGAACCAAAACATACAGGCTAAACTGGTGGAATGATCCCCTGGATAGAAAGGTTACCTGCCCATTAAGGTATTTGATAACAAGTTTAATTCCTTACAGCTAATCTACATATTATCAGGCATGTATTTTTTTTTTTAATGACAAGTGGCAAGTGTTTTGGGTTCAAATGAATAGAAATGAAGATGATAGCACAGATGTGTAGAGACAAGATTTCATGCAAGCAGTGCGCTTTTAACATCCCCCTATAGAAGAGGGGAAAAGGGGGGGTCTACTAAATAACAGTTAGACGGGGGCTAGAGAGGGTTGCTGAAAGGGGGGGGGGGCTGAACATGCAAAGAATCTCAATTAGATTGTCATTCATTAATTGCTGCTATGTGTGACAAGCTTCTGGCAAGCTTCCAGGTAATTGACAGCAATTCTTATTCAAAAGTAGGCATAACATCAAAATTAATTAGTTATGTTTTGTGCACTAGTCTATTTTTGTTCTAAATTGAAAGTCATGTTCATATGCTACTTTACTACTTGTGAACATAAAAAGCTATCCAACAATGAAAGCCAAAATGTAGTTCAATGTAGTGCACTTTTGTTTATCACACAATTTCAACTGTGTATGCTGTACCATATACGTATATAGCCACAGCCATCTCCTATATGCTACTTCTATGTCAAGACTTATAAAAATATGCAAAGGAATCCAAATTCTGCTCAAATTTCAATAAAAAAGAGTGAATTTTGAAATAATAATTTAAGACCTCATTTAGAGTTTTGCCATTCTGTGACCCAGAATGAACATGGTCATTTCCTTCATTTAATTCAAAATAACTCATGCATGTTATATTCACCATCAACATTGTAACAGTTCTTAATTCATTATTGCACCAATATAATACACGTATGCTCGCGCGTTGCATTAGTTGGGCGCTGACATTTTGCGCACTAAATTTCACATTTCCGAACGTGTAAACGTTCTTTCTCTCTTCTCATCTCATGCATATTCATTCACTCCTGAGCAACTGTCGAATCGAATATCGATGTTTCCGATTGTACCTCTAGATTCAGTTACCCAAGCTCGTTCCAAAAATATATTATTTGTCCTGATTTTTTTTAAATAAAAGTATTCGCAAATCGCTTTAAAAATGACCTTGTTTCACATATTTTCAAACCGGAAATTAAGCTTTTAGTTTTGTTGCCATGGTAAAATTATTTGAATTTTTATGGTACCCCCAACCACTTATATTGTCTTATTATCATTTGATCTTCAAATTGTTCATTTGGTTCTGCAAGTCTTATTGGGCAGAATTTTTTCTATTTTCACTCAAAGTTCATGCAGTTTGACACGATTTTAGTATTTTGCAAAAATTTGCTGACATCGATCCGAAAATTTGGCTGAAATTGTTCACCACGGAGCTCAGTCACGTTATGTTTGATTATTTTTCATTCATTGGGTTATTATCGACTGTTAGATAATATTATTTTATAGATTTTAACAGGTTGCGATTGATTTTGAAGAGTTTGTAATCATAGTAAAAGCAGCAGTCTACAATTTTATACGAGACTCGACTGTGCCGTGTACCGCGCCCATCGGGCTACCGTCTCTGCCCCACCCTGTCGCGAGTGTAGTGTTTCATGCTGGTTTCAACCTAGAAGTCATAAAAACACCGTCAACGTCACTTTCAAATCAATCCTAAAAATTCATTTAAATTCATGGTGACTTTACTGTTACAATTTCTGTCTCCTTAATATACATTTGTTTTATTTATATGATGTTTCTGATCTGATATTCAGCGATTTTTGATAAATAAGAAATTTTGGAGTAAGTTGTATGACGGTGACCTTGTCGATTGCTTGTCCGTGTATTATGTATGGAGCAAAAACGTGACGTTGGCAAAAGTAAAATTTATTACAAAATTCCTTATTTATCAAAGTTCATGGGGAAAAAAAATCAAAAATATTTTAAAAATTAAATCCCCATATATTTAGGAGACGGAATATGTAACAGTAAAGTCACCATGAATTTAAATGAATTTTTAGGATTGATTTGAAAATGACGTTGACGGTGTTTTTATGACTTCTAGGCGGAAAGCAGCATGAAACACTACACGCGCGATCGGGTGGGGCAGAGACGGTAGCCCGATGGGCACGGTACACGGCACAGTCAAGTCTCGTATAAACTTGTAGACTGCTGCTTTTACTATGATTACAAACTCTTCAAAATCAATCGCAACCAGTTAAAATCTATAAAATAATATTATCTAACAGTCGATAATTACCCAATGAATGACAAATAATCAAACATAACGTGACTGAGCTCCGTGGTGAATAATTTCAGCCAAATTTTCGGATCGATGTCAGCAAATTTTTGCCAAATACTAAAATCGTGTCAAACTCCATGAACTTTGAGTGAAAATAGAAAAAATTCTGCCCAATAAGACTTGCAGAACCAATGAACAATTTGAAGATCAAATGATAATAAGACAATATAAGTGGCTGGGGGTACCATAAAAATTCAAATAATTTTACCATGGCAACAAAACTAAAAGCTTAATTTCCAGTGTGAAAATATGTGAAACAAGGTCATTTTTAAAGCGATTTGCGAATACTTTTATTTTAAAAAAATCAGGACAAATAATATATTTTTGGAACGAGCTTGGGTAACTGAATCTAGAGGTACAATCGGAAACATCGATATTTGATTCGACAGTTGCTCAGGAGTGAATGAATATGCATGAGATAAGCTAGAGAGAAAGAACGTTTTCACGTTCGGAAATGTTAAATTTAGTGCGCAAAATGTCAGCGCCCATCTTATGTTGCAAAGTGCGTGTATAACGAGAGGCGAGCGCATACGTGAATATGTGCTAATAATATCCTTCTTTTGCAGAAATGTATTACATAACTATGTCAATAGGAGTGCGGCATATACATGGTCGCTTATTGGTCACTTCATTTCAGGCTACATTTGTTGAGTAGAGTTGCCGTTCCATGTGTTATTCTCATCGTCATCTTCTTGTTGCGTGTTTAACCGATGAACGTTACCCTCTCGACGAGAAAAGTTATCAGCATTACCTCCAGTAGCTGGTGTTCTTCTTCTGGCATATGAGCTGCAGATTAGGTAAAAATGAAGCCAGATTTTAGTACAATATTGTTAAAGTCAACTTAATATTGACTATAACTTAAGTAAACAGTTGAATTTATCAAATGCCAAGAGGCGCTAGTACTGTCATACGAGACATTAGATTATTGAAATTTGAACTGAATGAAAGCATTTAAAATTTCATCTTAGTTTTCAAGAAAACTAAGATTGAATGATGTCACAAATTAACACAGCATTCATGAGAACAGTATACTATTCTAAATATTGGATAGTCTCTTTACTTCACCATTTACTGGTAAAAAGGTATTAACTTTGTGTGAAGTGATTTAAGTTTAAACCTTGAAAAGCAACCTTTCAGGATGAATACAGTCTCGGGGTTACACCCCAATTAACTCCGAGAAACCTATCGCCGGGTCTGCCTAATTTGCATAAAGAAAACAAGTTTTGCACGAAAAAACCGCCTACAATTTTCTAGGCGCTGAACTGCGATTTATCTCGCCTTTAAAACCACCAAATGAAACAAATCCAACGACTATTTACAATAAAGAGTCATTTTAACCTCTCGATGTTAATTATGGTTGAAATCAGTTATAAATTGTGAAAAAAAAGGCCTTTTCGGGCACCCCGAAAAAACAAACCAGAAATCGGTAAAAAAGTTGATTATTTTCACCTTTCTTGAAAATTTGCCCAAGAACGAAACTTGATTATGATTTACAATAGTCATATCATATCGAATTACTGTACGAATATCTTTCATATATGTGTCCCACGTATGCGGAAATCCGTCATCAAAGTCATTAAAAAAAAACCCTCCCATCAAGTTACATTGTGGCCATCCACACATGTGGTTCGTGATGTAGGCATATTTTGACCGTATGTATAGCCCCACGAAAAAAATATTCCGCTCTTCTCCCAGCGTCAGATGGCAAGAAAACGTGTTGAAATCGAGCAATGAAAATTACAAATGTCAAATATAGAACTAATTCATGGAAAAATAATTGAGGATTATAAACAAAATAAAGTGGTTTACTGTCCTTAAAACTTGCGAGTAGGCGTCATCGCAGCAGGTTCTCATGGATATTGGCGAGTGTTTGCAAACCCGGAAGTTGAGGTCGCGAAATCGCCATGCGCAAAAGAGCGGTTTGTCGTTGATAGATGCAGTTTCCAGCGAAATACTCAACATTTGAAGGAAGATTTAGACAAAACTACTGATTGCCCAAACACCAAAATGCGCAGGAAGTGAGACTGTGTGTACTGTACAGTATCATGTCTTTGTTTTCGTTTTCATTTCGTCCCAGACTTGTGTCGGGAAAAAATGAAACCTCTCGAAAAACAGAAATATACCCGTATTTCCAAAAGAATACACAACCATTTCAAGATATTTTTGATATGTGCTTAATATTATTATTCTTTAAGGTTCTCTGAGAGTATCATGAACTTTGGATCAAGAAATGAGAGATATAAGCAGACAGTGAAGTTTTGTGACGGATTTTTGGCTCTACACTCAGCGCACGGCATCCGTAGCCGTACGAATTCAAAAGCTTTTACGACTTTACGAGCATATAATTGGGGTCTTCCCCCGGGACTGAATACATATAGTTTTTGCCATGAAGAGTTAGATTTAATTTTACTCGAATATAAATTAGCACTACATATCATGTATACAGAGCATGACTCTTTACAAAGTAAGAAGTAGTTCCAAAATCCTTTATAGATTTTACCTCCATTCAAAGGAAAAAGGGTTAATCCTTTATGAATAGTTAAATCGAAATCAACAATACCCTTTTTGGCCTTAGCACCTGCACCTCTGCTGCACCACTTCCGATCTCCCTGCGGGTGTCTCTGCCCCAGGTGGGTGTCTGTTGATGGTGATGGGTGGGGCTCGATGAGCCTCGAGGTGAAGCCAAACCATGACATGTAGAAGATGTATAGAGTGAAGAGAATGCGTTGCTAGGATCAGGAGACGGATACCCCATCACTGGATGCGAGATACCTCCGTTGCTTGATGTTCCGGCGATGATGTAGGCGTTATCTTCCCCTAAAGTAAATATAATTAATGACGGAAAAATGTGAATTCCTGATTGATGTACGGTGTTAATCTCTACAGTACATGATATTAATAAGACGTAATATTGAATAAATGCTTGATGGCCCTTAGTATATAAGCATGTGGACAGTTTACATATAATTGTTAATACTTTGCGTAATTTTTTGTTTTAATATGGCTTATCATGTCATAATGACAAAGTTAAAGTAAAACATATCTCATATTTTGATTCAAATAAAAGTATGTAAAATTTAATTTATGCATAAATTTATTGTTAAAAATTCGCTATATTCATATTCCAGTTGGTCTCTTTGAAAGTTTTTTAGGCAAGTGCTGAAGAATATGCCGTCAATAATTCCTTATAATGTCCAAAAGTATTGCTCCATGGAATCCTATGCAGTGGTAAAAATAACAAAACAAAACAAGGAAAATCACTGGAAGTAACATCTATTGTGCTCTAGGCAGATAGACCAAGATCCATGAAGTTAGCTCTGCATTCATTAGGTCCAAAGTTCTCTCTTGGATAGGTTCATGATAGTGTGAACTCTGAAGGGCTGCTCCAACATTCTATAAAGCAAAAAAACCCAAATAAACAAACAAACATGAATGCTGTTCCTGGTGCATAAATATACATTTCCATTTAGATGCACGAGATTTGCTCCAGCAACAATTTCTCTGCAAGCATTGTCTCAGATTATAGAATCAGGGTTAAGGTTTCATAGGGTTTATGTTTAAAGGATTTAGTAACTTTCAAAACAGAGCAATTTAGGATTCAAGATTAATAAAATTATACTGTTCCAACAGTATTAAAAAACAAACTAGTGGAAGTTTCAGATCAAACAGAAGGTCATTTACTACCTTAAAAACGGGGTTAACAACAATGCCAAGCATACAGCCCAAAACACCAGTACCCCGCTGCTAGCTCAGCAGCCGCTTAGGATGGGGGACTATACAAAGAAATGGGAAGTGTGTGTGCTATGCGGAAACAGCACATGGTTTTTATAAACCATCCGGTGATTGGTTGATATAACATTGAGTATGAAATCATTGATATCTCGAAGTAAAGCAGCCATTACCTT
>CALNVZ010002100.1:57125802-57230505 GCA_940671915.1 Paracentrotus lividus | reverse complement strand
CTCAGCGCACGGCTTCCGTAGCCGTTACGAATTCAAAAGCTTTTACGACTTTACGAGCATATAATTGGGGTCTGCCCCCGGGACTGAATACATATAGTTTTGCCATGAAGAGTTAGATTTAATTTACTCAATATAAATAGCACATACATATCATGTATACAGAGCATTGACTCTTTACAAAGTAAGAGTAGTTCAAATCCTTATAGATTTTACCTCATTCAAAGGAAAAAGGGGCCTTAATCCTTTATGAATAGTTAAATCAAATCAACAATTACCTTTTTGGCCTAGCACCTGCACCTCTGCTGCTACCACTCCTATCTCCCGCGGGTGTCTCTGCCCCAGTGGGTGTCTGTGATGGTGATGGGGTGGGGCTCGATGATGCCTCGGTAGGTGAACCAAACATGACATTGTAGAAGATGTTATAGATGAAGAGGAATGGTGCTAGGATCCAGGAGACGATACCACCATCACTGGATGCGGATACCTCCGTCTTGGATGTTCCGGATGATGTAGGCGTTAATCTCCCCTAAAGTAAATATAATTAATTGAGGGAAAAATGTAAATTCCTGATGATGTAGGTGTTAATTTTCTTACAGTACATATATTAATAGACGTAATATTGAATAATGCTTGATGCCCTTAGTATATAAGCATGTGACAGTTTCATATATTTTAATATCTTTGCGTATTTTTTGTTTTAATACTAGGCTTATCATGTCATATGACAAAGTAAAGTTAAAACTATATCTCTATTTATCAAAATAAAAGTATGGTAAAAATTTAATTTTGCATAAATATTTTGTAAAAATATCGCTATTCATATTCCAGTTGGTCTTTTGAAGTTTTTTAGCAAAGGTGCTGAAGAAATGGTCAATAATTCCTTTACATGTCCAAAAGTATTGCTCCATGGGATCCTATGCAGTGGTAAAAAACAAAACAAAACAAGGAGAACTCACTGGAAGTACAACTATTGCTGCTCTAGGAGATAGACCAAGATCCATGAAGTTAGTCTGCATGTCATTAGGTCCAAAGTTTCTTCTTGGATAGGTCATTGATAGTGTGAACTCTGGAAGGGCTGCTCCAACATTCTATAAAGCAAAAAAACCCAAATAAACAAACAAACATGAATGCTGTTCCTTGGTGCATAAATATACATTTCCATTAGATGACACGACATTTGCTCCAGCAACAATTTCTCCTGCAACAATTGTCTAAGATATAGAATCAGGGTTAGGGTTGCAATAGGGTTTAATGTTTAAAGGGATTTAGTAACTTTCAAAAACAAGAGCAATTAGATCAAGATTAATAAAATTATACTGTTCCAACAGTATTAAAAAACAAACTAGTGAAAGTTTCAGATCAAACAGAAGTCATTTACTACCTTAAAACAGGGTAACAAACAATGCCAAGCATACAGCCAAACACCAGTACCCTCTGCTGCTAGCTCAGCAGGCCGCTAGGGATGGGGGACTATACAACAGGAAATGGGTGTGTGTTGTGCTATGCGGAAAAGCACATGGTTTTATAAACCATCCGGTGTTGGTTTATAACATTTGAGTATGAAATCATTGATATCTCGAAGGTAAAGCAAGCAATTACCTTGCAATTTTGAAGAGATACCAGACTGACCTAAGTGTTTATAATTATGTTGGCAAAATAAGCTAAATCGAATAAAATGTGATTTGAATATCATTCAATGTTACTGCATCCCTTTAAGGTTAGGCTGAGGGTAGGGTATAGTGTTAAGTCCTGTGTTGAAGTTAGGCATTCGATAAGTGCATGGAATTTGCAGCGGAGCAATTTTTGCAAAAGCAGATTTCATGGAATCTTCAATTAATAAGTGATAAAATACAGGGTGTTACATTTCATGTATAAAAAATAACACGTTAACAAGCAAAATCAAGTCAAATGGATGTAACTAAGTTTATTATTATACTCAAAAGTACATCATTACGAAAATGTTTTCCTGCTTTATCAATAAGTTTTACAGGTCCAAATTGACTTGAGAACCAACAGATATTTAAAAAAAATCAACACATTTAATCCCTTGAATATTAGCTAGCATAGTTGTATGCATACAAAAGTCTTCATTACCTTCAATACAAAATGAGTCGTAAATGGTGTGATTATAAAGAAAGTTTATGATAGCGGATAACCAGAGTTGTACAAAGATCCAGCCTTTGAGCATTGGCCTCCTCAATTGCGTATTTCTTGGATTGCCAATGCAAAATATGAAGGGTAAAAAAGTACATTACTTATCAGGATTCGACAAGACAACTTTCTGCCTCAAAGCCAAGATGGTAATATCCTTAGACTATTCTTATGACCATGACTTTTAAAGGTTAAAAATAACATTGTGTGATAGATCCAAGTGCTTTGTCTAAAATACACATCATATTTTGAGGGGAAAATATATACCTGTTTGACAAAATCTTGAGCTTCTTGTAGGGGTGCTTTAGACTCAAACTGATTGGTCATAGTGGAACCATCTGGTAGACGGAATTGTATCCGAGCTGTATCGCTACGGAAAAGAGAGGAATGGAAAAGATGTTACTCCAACAAAAATGTATGAATTCAATTTTTAAAATGTTTTTTACTTTTCTTGTGCTATTAAATAATAATAATACTATCATTCATTAAGCACTTTTCCTGTAGTGGCCCAAAGTGCTTTATGGTATATTTTTACCTCATTCTATGGATTCTATTCCACGCTTTGTGTCTGCCAACACCAAGGACTGTATGGAAACATCCTCCTGGGTACCCATTTGCACCAGGGTGGAGTGGACATAAGTGCTGGTGCTTCGAATCGAACTCACGACCTTTACATCCCTAGTCAAGTGATACGACCACTAGACTACGACACTTACAACTATCGTTTAAAGATCAAATGATGTAAAGGATGCTTTCCAACTTCAAATTCAAATTCTAATTCTATTAATCATTTGTAAATCTATATTGTAAAGTTTCTACACAAATATGCTCTACTGCCCTTCACAACATTTAACAATTATTACCCAGATTTAGCCTGGACTCAAAACATACATTTCAAGAAATTAATACCTGCATTGCAGCATGTTACCCAATTACTTCACCTGGGTCGTGTATGGCAAATATAAAGTCTTATCCTAAAACATTAATTAACTGACCAGGATCTAATCCGTGTAACTTGTGACTGACAGTTTGCAACTTGTCTAACAAAATATAACACCTCTGCAAAATTTCTTTATTAGATATCAATCACATATATTTTTCCAACTACAAAATATAGAAAAACAAGATTTAAGTTAGGGGATAGGGCTAAACTACACGCCTTAAAAACTAAGCCTCATTATGTCACGTTTTAAATCACTGGAAAATGTGCTGAACATAATAGAATTAGTTACCAAAAGGTAAAATAAATAGCTGAATTTAAGACAAGAGGCACGCCTTTATTAACAATTTCAATGGTTTTTCTGAAATAGTAAAAAAAATTGCCATTATAAAACGTATCATTAGTCTGTGTAAAGAAGGGAAAATACAACAGCTAACTTACAGTTTGGCGGATTCCTGCTGGGCTTGTGTTGCTTTAGCTGCGTCTTCCTTTTCTTTCTGGGCACGCATCTTCTGCTGTTCTCTTTGCTCCTTCTCGGATCTGAACTTGGCTTCCTTTTCTGCTTTATCTTTGGCTAGCTGACTCAGAACCTATCCCAAAGAAACGAGGGAGAGGTAACCTCACATTATCATCATAGGCAGGTGGTCTTGTCTTTTTCATGCAGGTTTAAAGGGAAATGTAGTTGTTCCTCTCCACTAGTCATTGTTTGGAATGCACAAGTTCTTTAAAATGTTTCCAAAATGCACTTTGGGGTAAACCCCTCAATTACATATTGCCAAATTGTCATGTCTTATCAATGTTTACTCCAGTAATAGAAATCATCAATCATTGTACAGAGGTTAGCACAATGATAATTTGCGGTAAATTTGGTAACTGAATATCAAAGATAATCAAACACCTTGCCTGCTTTCAAACCTGTTTTTTAATTTTTTTATTGTTGATATTACAAAAGCACATCTTTCGATATTCTACACTCTCCAGTGTATTGACTGATCAATAGCTTTGCGGATGCACTACATACATATGAAGTGCTGGAGAGTACGCTTGAAGAGCTACACTTTCCTGGTTGCTGGAAGAGGCAGGGATACAACTGTTAGATTAAAAATCCTATCCAATATCTTACCTTTTCCCTGGCTATTTTGTCATCAAGACGTTGCTTGCGAAGTTCTTCAGCTGCCTGCTTTGCTTGTACATCAGCCCTCTGTTGGTCGGCTTTCTGAATGCTTTGCCCGACCTTGCGTCTCTCTAGCTCCTTTTGTTTTTCAGCCTTTATAAGGAAAATTGTAGAAGTGTATTAAAATTGTTACTGTATAATTGGTTATTTTCGTGGTGGTTCAATGTATATTTATACTAACAAAAACATTACAAAAGTGGCAAAATTAAGCTCTCACGAATAACCCCACCTAAACCAAAATCGCACCTTTGACCTTTGCCTTCCCAATCAAGTGATACCATCCCTAGACCATGACAAGTCTTATCTGTTTTCATAAATAATAAATTGTTGTGCTATAAATACTATGTCACATGCCACCTCCTGAAATTTCTGAGACGGAATGTACTTTTCACTTCGAAGCAACCTATTCAATATATTCACAACAATATGGCCCGTATTCACAAAGGTGGCCTAAAATCTGTGGTTTAAGTATGGCTAGCAGAATGGGACACAATCTCGAAAAGTAGATGTTCGATTTACCAGAATTTTTGGTAGTGAAACTAATAAAACTGTCTGGAATTGATATATGACAAATGTCTTCCTTACATTTAAACACAATTCCAGAATTTAGTCAACTTTTAAGGAACATGCAACATAGATAGATTGTGCCCCATTTCACTTGCCATATTTAAACCACAGATTTATTAAAGCTAGGCTTAACTTTAGACCTTTGTGAATACGTGCCTATATGTTGAATGCAATGTGTACTTACATCTTTTCTTTGCTGTTCCTTCTTCCGATGAACCTCCTCCATCTTGTGTCTCATTCTAGCTGCTCTCTCTTGGGCACTCTCCTTCTGGGAACCAGATGATGATCCTGCTGCTGCTGCTGAGGAAGCCTGTGAAAAATTGAAAGATGGATACCTTAAGTCTGGAGTTATGTTTTCATGACAGATATTTTAGGATGGATAAAATGTGTTTTGAAAAAGAATAAAATCAACTTGCTTTTTCTCCTCCAACTTCAAGAGTCACTTACAAAATGTTAATACAGCTACATGTCATGTAACAGACCCCAAATAAAAGTAATCATATGCCATTTCTCTTCATAAAGAAGGCTTGTGTAAGATAAAATATCCAACAAGAAGCATGGAAGAAGTCTGATACTTAATTCACCAACCTGTGGTGTTGTGCTTGATGGTGCAGGAGGACTTGCTGAAGTTTGGGGTGCTGACACAGGACTGGGCACTACATCATTCCCTTGTGGTGTGGTGGGTGGAGATACAGTCTGAGCTTGTTTCACAGCCTGTGTAAGCAAATAATTATAAGGTTTAGTTCAGGTTGTTATGAATTTTGAAACCTCATGTCTAAACTATGACAAATGATAAACAATATTGATGTACTATCCAGATAAATTATATGTGTACCACTTCATTTTTATCATGCAAGCACCCCTGTCCCTCAGACTTGGTGAAATCTTTTTGACATACAAATGTAAATAATAAGACAAACAACATGCCAAAAGTAACTTAAAATCCTCAATATTAAATACCACCTTGTGTACTGTACAAGTGTCTATCATACCATGCTAATAGTACAGAAACATAAACTGTTCTCTACAGGAAGTGGTTTAGTTTATTTGTACTAAGTCTATAGAATATGACAACTTAGTAGTCGTCAAAGTATGAACAATTAAAAAAATCTAAGCTCATTTAGCTAAATTGATGTTACAATATGTTCTGATCTGTCTCAGATCTTGCAACTCCATGTCATGTTAAAGTGTCATATGGCCTAGCTCTAGAGTATAGCACAAGCATTGTGATCATATTTAGCACAGATTGAAAATTTCGGCCAATAAACTGAGATGTTCATTTTCCTTACCTCAAAGACTTTCTTAATTTTCTGTACCAAGTCTGAAGATGATGCAAACCCTGCGATACTCTCAATCAATACTCCCGTCTCACCAGAGATAAGGTATACACAGGGAACACAAATAACAGGATCTTAATACAATATGTGTTAAGGAAATGATATTTCAAACAGATATTATTTAATTAAACACAGGTATGTTTAATGATTACTAAAGGTCAAGTACAAATTATTATCATTATCACTGCCATTTGTCCTGTAAACCTACATGTGCATTGTAACAAGATACATATAATGTCATGTAACAGACTAAAGATGGAGAATATGTTTTGCAGATCTAAAATAAAAGTTGTGTTATCCATTGGGAGTAATTGCCAGAATACATTACAACCTGACTATTCATTCAACAAATTTATTATCTAAAATGCAGTAACATATAACTATGTCACCGAAAATCTTAAACATCTTACAATTAAGCTCATTTAGAATAAACCCAATACACATTTCATTGTGCGGCTGAAGAAGGGCGTAAGAGTTTGTTTATATGAAGTCATATAAAGGCATACTGTATAAAAACTCTAATGAAATTCTGGCAGTCACAAAACAATTTAAGCTTCGATATCAAATCAAAATACAATGTATGGTCCATATCATACTTGCTTTAAAAAAGCAGTTGTTGATATTTAAAGGATACAATAAACAGAAAACTGTTTGCACTCATCACTGCAAAGGAAAGACACAGAAAATATTTTTGACGTAATAATAGATTTAATACAAACATGTATTTGCCTGTATTAGCAACTGATTACTGGATTACACATATTTTGATTCAGTACAAAAATTAAAACTGGTTCTAAAGTAATAAAAAGACAACTTAAGAAGTAAATTGCAATGATCTCGCAGACCAAATTCAAAGAGATTATATGAAACTGATAAAAATCAACACTTGTTTCTTGACAATACAAAGAAATAAAAGCATCTTTCAAAAATTTGCAAAATGTCTTTTCTAGGAGAACAAATTGAGGGATCATAATAGTAATAATAATAATGATTTTTTTTTTTTTTTTTTATATATAGCAATGTACGAGTTAAAAAGAGATCATCATATTTGGGCAATTCCATGTCAAGTGGGACATACAGTGCCAAAATTTCAACAATTTTCAAGATGGGAGATGTGTTGTTGATGTAAATTAAGGTAAGGATTAACATTTGCGTTCTGTAGAGCATTCCATGTTAGTAAATAGTTCCACTATTTAGACTTACCTGTCTGCCTGGAATTTCATGACAACTATCCCTGCTTCTTCACAGCTTTTGCTCACTGCATCCTCTTCCCACGTTGCATCCATCTTCTCAGAGTCCTCATTGGATCCTAGTATAGAAAATCACAGATATTCAACATTATTTTGGGCTGAACGGCCTTCCCGTCTCCTGGATTAAGACCACAAGAACCCGATTATTTCTTTTTTAAAACACCACAAAAAACATGGTAGAAGTCTAGATCTATGATAAATCCATGAAGTGATATTTATAAAATAGATCTTGAGGTCTAGCTAAAATCTGGCTTACCTATAGAATACCCAGCCTTTAAACAGAGGGGTGTAGCCTACCAATGACCAACATCCATCCATCCAACGACCAACGACCAACTTTCTCAGTCGATTGCTCTCAGAACTGGAAGATGTTGGAACGTTGGTCGTTGATTGCTGGTTGGAACCAGAATACGAGTATAATTCTTCTCTTATTACAGGGATATCATAAAGTATAATCATTCGTTGGTCGTTGGCTTTCAGAAGGAGAATATTTGCCATTCTAAATATTGTAATAAATAATTTGTTAGTTGGACATACATTAATCGTTGGTGGGTCGTTTCTAGAATCTATCTCTAACGTTAGAACGTGTAGAACATGACTTGTTTCTCTCTCCAAATTTTATTAAGTCTACATAATCAAACATTGGACGTTGGTCGTTTGTTTTCAGAATCAGAACATATGTGTAATATTCTGTTACATATTGGTCCCACAATAATAATTGTACGAGGACGAGTTGTGCATAGGAGCTATAGAGTAAAGTAGCCCCGGGACGCCGCCACGAAGTGGCGGCGTCCTGAAGTAAACATATACATCTGGCCCAAGCTCACCGTCTTCCCCAATAAAACGATGAAATTCAACCCCCCAAAAAATGTTTATAACAAATGATACACATACATGCAATGCCACTTACCTGAGCATACCAACCGGAATATGGTGAATAAAAACAAACGTGAATAGCTCCAAGAATAAGAAGATTTTTGGGGGGTTTTCGTCAGTATCGTAAATTTGCCCGATTCGCCATATTGATAAAGCTGGAATAAAAGGGGACCCTGGATTAGCCTTAATCAAGACGTTCTTTTTGTATAGTTTGTAAGTTTTGTTACGAAAAATAGGCTGATGAAGGAAAAATGGGCTCAAAAACTAAAATAACAAATAATTCATGACTACTAATGTAAGTAATCTCTTTTGTTTTGGTTAATTACCATGTAATGGAATAAAAATAAAATTATTATTGTAATGACTTGTCTAAAGACTAATCATGGCAATATCCATGACGCATGCGTATTACAAAGACAAACCTACGATCACGAATTGTTCTACTCGAGAAGTTTGGAAATTTTGACCCCCAAATTACATATAAGAAGATTCACCAACAAAGACGATAGTTTTCCGGAACGATTCGTAAGTATATATTGCAATAATATAAAGCTGTTTTTATAACTAGAAGTAAGGTATCGTCCGGAAATTTATGTAAATTCGAAGTCACATCGCCGTCGGATTTCGATAAAGCGTAGCCCGCACACTTTGTGTGCGGGCTAATCGTAGTAATAGAGTATAGTAGATCTATAGCCATAGATTCTAGGTCTAGATCTACCCGTGCACGCACTCATAGCTACTAATGCAAAGTATTGTATGAATAACCAAACACCTTGATGAATGATTCAATACTAGACATTAATACAACATTAGGCCCTAACGTTAGACCCTAATTTTTTTATTAAAAAAAAACAAATTGGGGGGGGGGGGTTTCTTTCACCTTGCAAATAAAAAATGATTTGTGGAAGCCAGGTTCGACAACTTAGATCTACATGAACATGTTTCATATTTTCATTCAGTCAAATGCTTAGGGTTGCAGACATAATTGTGATGTCTGATGTACAAGTTAGGGACCACAAATCATATTAAAAGATCCTACTTTCCGACCCTCAACTCAAACAAAAGCCAGGCCCGTGGACCCCCATGGATGTTCGATGCCGTGCCGCTGGCAAGCGATGACATGCAAAAATTTTGACCGGCAGCGGCTGAACTTGATTGTAAAGTTATGCGCTTACCCCTGATGTAAACCATAAATACACTCTTTTGTTGTCTGGCCTTAGCAATGGCATTTGAAATTTGTCCTTCAAACCACTTCATGATTGTTCTCGGTCCCAGTTTCGTCAAAGAGTTAAATTATAAAAGTCTTTTTGAAGTTCCAACCTTCAACTCATCAGGATCGACACGTAATTATTAGACTTGCAACAAGACGTTTCCATATATTATTTCTGATTACTGAAATCAATAGCCTGGGCTCAATAATGACATTAAATATAGGGGCCCATGCAATGAAACGAGGATGATTTGCCGGTAATACTATGTCGCTGGGCATTTCTAGCATAAAACATTGTAGATAAATGTGTATCATAGACCCTATTTAGTATCCGCGAGCGCGAAGCACGAGCTGAAAATTATTAGAGTTAATTGTGCATTATAAGTCCTACTGAATTGGTATCTGTGAGCGCGAAGCCCGAGCTGAAATTTTTTAAAGCTAAAAATGGGAGTTATGTGTGCATTATGGTTTAGTATCCGCGAGCGCGAAGCGCGAGCCGAAATTTTTTAGCTAAAAATGGGAGTTATGTGTGCATTTATGGTTTAGTATCCGCGAGCGCGAAGCGCGATCCGAGAATTTGGGGTTTTAAAAGATATATGGAATGTATAAAGGGGCATTTCTAGCATAAAAAATGTAGATAATTGTGTATCAAAGACCCTATTTAGTATCCGCGAGCGCGAAGCACGAGCTGAAAATTTTGAGTTAATTGTGCATTATATATCCTCCTGAATTGGTATCTGCGAGCGCGAAGCGCGAGCCAAAATTTTTTAGCTAAAAATGGGAGTTATGTGTGCATTATGGTATAGTATCCGCGAGCGCGAAGCGCGATCCGAGAATTTGGGGTTTTAAAAGATATAAAGGGTCATTTCTAGCATTAAAAAATTGTAGATAATTGCCGGTAGGCATGGTAGGGGGCGGGTATGGAAGTTACACGGGTCAGTTGTTACAGTTCTCAGTGTACTAAGATGGAACAAGAGAGGATGTGCTAACTGGCATCTATATACAGCCTACACATTGCTGTGATGAACTGACGGTCGTGAGGTTTCTCCGTTGTTTTATTAAAAAGTAAATCAACAAAAACCATTTTTAACAGTTCAAAGTAAATTTTTGACAAAAATTGAAATTTGTAATAGCTCTTTCAACTGAAGGCACATGATGATAGTCTGGTATTGTAAATATGTACATGTATGTCACTAATATACCCCCTAGCCATGCCCTGTAATTCTGCCTAATGACTGTGCTACAGTTGATTTCTGTGTGTAAAATCACCCATGGGGTAGGTTGTTACAACAACCTACCCCATGTTGATGTAACAACTTACCCGAATTACATTACATATGTAAAATTACATTTTTTTCTCAATTTTCAGGTGTTAATATTTTTATTTTTCTATTATCACTTGTGTCTATTCTATACATGTAGAGCTCTACTTGATCTACTGTTAACGATGTCAAGAAACTGGAAAGTTGAAATTAAAGTATGGTATAAGAGATTTACACATTGTCAACTTACCCCGTATGTTTACATATTGTAACAATTGACCCCGTATGGTGTAACAACCTACCCCGTATATGGGGTAGGTTGTTACAAAAAAATGTCTTCACTAATTAAGCTGTAGTTAATAAGTGTTTACATGTTTTCAAGTTGTATATGCCTCAGGTTTTAGCCAAGATAATAGGCTAACTACAGACCCAATATGGAGTGCGTGAGTTCTTTCATTAGAATTATCTGGCCCAAAATGTGAATTTTGTAACGTCCATACCCGGTCTCCCCTATCATAAACCCTATTTAGTATCCGCGAGCGCGAAGCGCGAGCTGAAATGTTTGAGTTAATTGTGCATTATATACCCTACTGAATTAATATCTGCGAGCCGAAAATTTTGAGCCCAAAATTGTGCATTATGGTTTAGTATCGGCGAGCGCGAAGCGCGAGCCGAAAATTTGGGGTTTTAAAAGATTATAGAATAAATAAAGGCGCACTTTCTATAGTATAAAAAATTGTAGATAGTTGTGCATTATATACCCTTCTGAATTGGAATCTGCAAGCTCAAAGCGCGAGTCGAAAATTTTGAGGTTTTAAAAGTTACGTGGAATAAATAAAGGGGCATTTACTAGTACTAGAAAATGGTAGATGATTGTGTATTATAGACACTATTTAGTATCCGCGAGCGCGAAGCGCGAGCTGAAAAATTTTAAAGGTAAAAATTGGAGTTACCAATTGTGCATTATGACTTGGTATCAGCGAGCGCGAAGCGCGAGCCGAAAATTTGGGGTAAAAAAAAAGATATTTTGAATAAATAAAGGGGCACTTTTTAGTATACCCATGAGGCCGACTATTTTTCCCAGGAGGCCAAGGGCCCAGGAGGCAGAGGGTCCACGAGGCCTCTTTTCTTTGTAAAATTTTGAAACTTTAGTTTCAAACATTTTTCTTATTTTTACTTTTCGTCGCTTATGTATTTCTTTTTCTTTAAAAAAGGCGTTTGAGCAAGAATTCCAAAATACAATATGAGAAAAATCGGCCTCGTGGGCCCTCCCCACATTAAAGGCCTTATTTATGGTCGTTTAGAACCAAATAAAGCCTATTTCGCGCTTCTTATTGAATAAAGTTGGGCGAAAATTGTACAAGCATCGGGCTTTACTCCCTTCTCTTTCTTTCTTTTTCTTCTTTTCTTTCCCTTTTTCCTTCTTTCTCCCTTTTTCTCCTCGTTTTTTTTTTTTTTTTTGTGGGGGCGAGGGGCGGGTGGGGCCGGGGCCCGTCAGCCCCCCCCTGGATCCGCACCTGCACTTGAAGTGCTAAATCAGCACCTGAAGTGCTGTTTTAACACACATCCAAGTGCTATTATATCAGCCAGAGGCGGCGGAACCAGGGGGGTAGGGGGGCACTGTGACCCCCCACTTTTTCATCCACCCTCAAAGTGCCCTTTTTCATGACTAAAAAGTGCCCCTTTTCTTAGCTAATAACAAATCATTTTATACTAAAAAGGGGCACTTTATTACTAAAAAGGGGCACTTTTAATACAAAAAAGTGCCCCTTGTTACTCCATATGTCTTTTAAAACCAAAATTTTCGGCTCGCGCTTCGCGCTCGCAGATACTAAATAGGGTGTATATAGGGTGGCGCAGATAAGTATGCATACCCTATGGCATTAACTTGAAAAAGTGTCCATAATTTCCATATTTTTTAACGAAACTTCATCATTTTTTTTTTTACAACAAGGAACAGATACTATAGAATTGAATCCATAATCTTACTTTAGTATTTTTGGGGGTATTCTTAATATATTTATATATTTTTTATGTTTGGATAGTCAATTTGCTCTTTCTTGCCTTACGCTTGATGCCTGGGGGATGAGGACATTTCTTCTTAGCCAAGGTGGCTGCAAAAATTCTTTTACTTTTGTTTAATATCTGAAACTTCTCTGATGCTTTACTTGCTTCAGTTCAATTACCCTCTTTCTCTTTTTTCTTTTCCCTCTTCTTTTTACCCCCTTGTTTCATGCCATTTTTGACGATCCAGCAGGATGACACTGAAAATTCCAATCCTGCAAAAACAACCTCAAAGTACTGGCAAAAGAAAAACAGCTGTAAATCCATGAAAATTTCCCCCAAATTTAACAAATTTTCATGTCATGTATGCAGACACGTCAGAATTAATAGTCCATATTTTCAGACTGATTGGATTTATAGTTATGGATAGAGAGCAGCATTGCCCAATGCATAGGGTATGCATACTTAAGTGCATCACCCTATAGTGCACAATAAACTCAAATTTTAAGCTCATAATTTTCAACTTGCGCTTCGCGCTCGCGGATACTTAATAGGGTCTATAATGCACAATAACCTCCATTTTTAAGCTCATAATTTTCAATTCGAGCTTCGCGATCGCGGATATTTAATAGGGTATAATGATGCACAATTAACTCCAATTTTGAGCCCAAAATTTTCGGCTCGAGCTTCGCGCTCGCGGATACTAAATAAGTTATATAATGCACAATTAGCTCAAAATTTTCAGATAAAAAATTTCAGCTCGCGCTTCGCCCTTACGGATACTAAATAGGGTATATAGAATGAACAATTATCTGGAAATTTTCGGCTCGCGCTTCGCGCTCGCATTCTTTTAGTTTATCATTAATAAAATACAAATCCATTAAAATTTTGGTGGACAAATTTATAGGCAAATTTTCTGCACACCCCTACTTTTCTGAATACTTGTCTCTTTGAGCCTTTGGTCTCAGGTGCCCCCCTTTTTAGAAAAAGTGCCCCTTTGTCGTCGTGACCCCCCACTTTCAAATTCGTTCCGCCGCCTCTGATATCAGCAAACAAAATGTTCATGGTCGGTATGGGATTCGAACCGGGTTCACTTAGACATGATGGAAGAGTACCGCAGGCACGGATCCAGGATTTTCCAGAGGGGGGGGGGGGGGGCCAACTTTGAAAAAAAATCTTGAAAGCGGAGCGAGCAAACGAGCGCAAAGCGCGAGTCTAAAGGCGGGCTCACACTATGCGACTTGCTGCGGTGCGATTTTTCAGTAAAACTTTTATATTTTTTCATACAAACATTTAAACAAGGAAATTGATAATGTAAAAAGTTGTGGGTATTCCTATGAACATCAAAATTGAATTTCAAGGCGATTGCGAACCCCGTTCTATGTATAAAATCTAATTGTTTCCAAATCGCAGTGACGTCACTGCGGTCTTGCGATTTTAAGGAAAATTGGCCTTTACTCCTAATTAAAGACTCGCATTGGAACAAAATTTTGATTAAATTGTTCCTTTACAATTTTTACATCTCATAAGAGAACTTTTCATGTTTCAAATGTCGCATTAATAATGCAAACTACCATTTGTTTTAAAAATCGCACCGCAGCAAGTCTTATAGTGTGAGCCCGCCTTTAAGCATTCCCCGATATATAGGCCTATACCGACCTAAAACGAAGAATTTAAACAATTTCATTTTTACTCCTATGAAAACAACATAATAATACATGTATATACTAGCAAAAAAAAAAAAAATCGGAATATTTGAAACAAAACTTTAGTGGTTTGATCATGACTTGTATTTTAAATTGCCACCACTAATACGATTTTGCCCCCATCATAATCACACCATACGTTGCGAGCACAAACTTTGCCATTTAATTACCTGGAAGAACGGCATTGTTATGCCAGAGGCGATGGAACAAATTTGAAAGTGGGGGGTCACGATGGAAAAGGGGCATTTTCCTGAATAGGGGGCAATTGAGACCAGAGGCATGAAGAGAAATGTATTCGGATAGTGGTGCGCCCCCAAAAGTGCATTTTAATTGATGCTTGTAAGAATGTGTTTTGTATTTCCTTAATGAAAAAGACCAAAGCGAGCGCGAAGCGCGAGCCGAAAATTTTACCTAAGAATTTGAGATAATTGTGCATAATAGACCCTATTTATTTGGAACTTGCGAGCGCGAAGCGCGAGCTGAAAATTTGGGGTTTTAAAAAATACATGGAATAAATAAAGGGACACTTTCTAGTATTAAAAAAAATTATTGTGTACTATAGACCCTATTTAGTAGCCGCGAGCGCGAAGCGCAACCAGAAAATTTTGAGGTAAAAATTGGAGGTATTTGTACATTATGATTCAGTAGGCCTATCAGCGAGCGCGAAGCGTGAGCCGAAAATTTTGGCTTTCAAAAGATATATTGAATAAATAAAGGGGCACTTTCTAGTATCAAAAAATTGTAGATAATTGTGTATTATAGTCCCTATTTAGTATCCGCGAGCGCTAAGCGCAGGATGAAAATTTTTAGTTAATTGTGCATTATATACCCTTATGATGAATTGGTATCTGCGAGCACGAAGCGCGAACCGAAAGTTTTGATGTAAAAAGTGTAGTCATATGAAAACGTTGGGGCTTCTTTCTAGGAAAACCATTTTCACGCACCGATTGTCAATGGAAGGAATGCCCGAAAAACGGGAGTTTTGTTGGATATTACTGATAAAAAAAATCGAGAAGATCATATACTTGTACACAGGTTTATGAGGTTAATGTATAAAAACAAGATAAAACCTTGGAAGAATATTTACCCCTAACCCTCGCTTTTGAGCTTTAAAATCTCCCATTTTAGTCATTTGGTCGTTCTTGTGTGAAAATGATATTTGGTCAAACAGCAGTCACTAAAAGCTTTCTGTAAAATTCAGCAGCGCATCGATTTCCTATTACGCTGAAGTAAATATATTAATTCTCTTTCCAATGATTTTAACTTCTTTGTGATTGGTCAATATTTTCCCCGCGTTTTGATATCATAAAAAAAAATATCATGTAAAATACTTCCGATCCTGACTGCACAGCTTGCACTCTCCTTTTACACGGTCTTTATTCAGGGCATGTTATCGCGATATCGACGGTCAGACGGATGTTAAGCTGCTAGAGTGTAACCACTGCGAGTGTAACTCGCCCGCCTAAGTGACTGATAAGTAGTCAGTGTGTTTAGAATTAACGACTTTCATCTCTTGCAGACAGGCTATGATCGGCATTTGCTTTCTTCGCAAATCATGCTAAATGTCCACAAAAGCTTGTGTATTTTATGTAGTACTTTCATACATTTACAATTAACAATATCTGAAAGTAAAGAGAAATAGAATTCATCTACTATCTATAACAACAGATATAGCTGCATGATAGCATTTGCAATTCACGAATCGTCCACTCGAACAGAGCTGTTACGGCTAGCTACCGCTTCCCAGCCGATTGGGCCCGCTAACATTCGCTTTGATCGCCTTGACGTACAGTTGCTTTGAACTTGTTTTGTGCCCTAGGCCTATATTAGTTTGATCTTATTTCTAATCATTAAATTTTCTTTACACCTATAATCAATCAGCCTATAAGAACAAAGGCGTCTCGATCCGGTTTTACCACAAGCCATTATTTAATTTTTGATTTAAATTTTTTTTCAACTAATTTTAATTCATGATTATTGAATAATTCGTTATTATAATGATAACAAACAACAATTGCGGGTGTCATGATCTAATTTGTAGCCAGGCACTGCGAGGTGCGAAGCGCCCGAAGGGACGGGGAGTGTGTGAAGGGGGGGGGTATCCCCTTGCACGGTAGCTTTTTCAATTTGACGCTGTGCAATCTGATGCAGAGTTGTAAGAATGGGTGTTAGAGTTTGGAAACCCCTTTCCAGTGGCGTAGACAGGTCCTCAATGTGGGGGGGGGAATGATGATTCGTGGTCCAGGAGACTCATATTGCCAAAATAAAAGACATTCAAATTACAGTCTCGGGTAACTAAAATATTAAAACCGCTTAACCTAGCTGTTACACACTCGAGTTAATTTAGTGAGGCCTATTTTTTTTTTTTTATTATTTTTATTTATTTATTTTTTTTTTGGGGGGGGGAGGTGCGCCGACCTCTCAGCAATAGTAGGCAATTTCAAGCGAGCGAAAATTTTTGAGGTAACCGAGAGGAATTTTTTGTTTCTATACACACAAAGAAAGGCGAAATGTCTTTTTCGGGGGGAGGGTGCGCCGGATTTCCTCAGCAAATATACAATCGAGCCGGAAGCGGAAAATTTCGAGGTAAACGAGATGCATGTGTTGTTTTTTATATACACACAAGGAAGTGGCAAAAAAAAGGCCGTTTTTTTTTTTTTTTTTGGGGGGGGGTTGCATCGAATTCCTCAGCAAATATACAATTTGGGGGTTGCGCCAACTTCCTCAGCAAGTATACAAGGCGACGGCGAAGCGCGAGAGGAAAATTTTAAGGTTAAATGTGAAAGCTTGACTTGTACTTTCATTCATAGATGTTTAACCCACCAGAACTGTGATAATAATAGAAGATAAAGATTAATCAGTTAACATTAACAAACTTCCCCTATTTCTTTTTATGAACAATGTAAATGATTATATACAAATGGAAGATAAGGTATGAAACAAGTACAAAGTCATAAACAATGGATTCAAAATGCATGCAAAGAAGGGTTTAACAAGAACATTAAAACAAAAAAAATATAAAGGTCCTCCCTCTCAATAAGGTCCATAGATTGTTATTTAAAGTTCAGTTTATGATATAATCTTCGTCTCAATAAAGTCCAGTCTTTCATTTCTTAAGACTTTCAATCAGTCACGAATCTCTTGGAAGTTGACCATCGTGCAATAACTCAAGAAGTCCTCCACTGTCGACACCCCGCTTGGTAAGCAGTTGGCCAGTTGAAGTTCGCTAGGGAGCCATTCAATGGCTTGCACATCTCCAGTTGTTAGCATTCGTTGTATCTCTGCAATGTTGATTCTGAGTCTTTTCTCATTGACCTGCTTGTTGAGTGAATGCTTGATGCAGAACTTATGTCTGTATGGACTCTGAGGTATCTACTGTCACCAAGTTTATTTCTGTACACCTCTGTGATCAAAGTTCCAAGATATACAGCTTCATCAGAGCATCTTGCATGGCCAAAGTCTCAGCTGCCAGTGTACTCGAAACCTTTCGCTTGATTTTGTTGGATGTCCAAGCAAGTGGGCAGCTCTTCCAATCACCATGCAGTAAGATGACATTGCCCTGGGCACTGGATACTCCATCTGGAAGATTTCCCCACGATGCATCACAAAATATTGGAGTTCCACTTTGCAGGTGTTCAAGATTGGAAAGAGCAGACCTCCTTTGCTCTTCTTGCAGAACAACAGCCTTGTTCGCTTTCAGAAGCTGGTCTACAGTAGGATGATTGCGAGACATATTCAGTTCCAAAGCATCATAACTGAGACAGGTCTAGTTTGAGTGGCAATCCAGTTCAATTGACCAGCTGTAGCTCTGAGTTGCTCAATTTCTCTCTTGTTCAAGGAGATGACCTCTCAGACTTTCTCTTCTGAGTAATGGGATTTCCTTCATCTCGTTCTCATAGTGTTCTTGTTGGACTCTAATTCCCTTTTCCTCCTGCAAGATTTCCAATCCAACAATTGAAATTATTGGCTTGTCTCTTGCCAACTTTGTACTTCTCAGAGAGGGATCAATGACTTGCTTCTGAAAACCATCTGTACCAGCAAATAGGAATCATCACATGCATAACGAATACTCCTTCCATCTTGCCAGAGCATACCAAAAAACAGAGCTTTGTCTAGCTGGATTGTTTGCAGCCTAATCTCAAAGATCATCCCTGACACTGAGATACCAATTGCGTGATGCATCTCCTAGTCATAGGCTGTCTTGTTCAATTTCCAGAGTATGCCATCTTGTCTTGCTTCATCAGGTGGCAGAAGGAAGATATCTCTCTTGATGTTCTCCTTGGAGAAACGCTGCCTTGATGTCAATGCTCTCGCAGCCCAGGCCTCACTAGCTGCTATTGCTATGACATGTTCTCAGGTTGATTTTGCAGCTGTTGTGGAATCGAAGTAACTACTTCCAAAACCCCTACAACGAGCCTTGCTTTACCTTCTGACACCGACCACAGACGCCCAACGTGTTGATAAGGTGTTTGCCTTGTCAGGCACCATGTAACTCCAAAGTCATTCCAATTTTGCAGCTCCCTTTTGAGCTTCACGAACTCGGCATATCATGACGACTAATGGGAATGAAGACTAACACGGCTCAACATCATCATAGCTGGTGGATCCTCATTCTGGCTCCGCGCTCTGTATGAATTGGATCTCAACACCTCAAAGGTATTGATTTAGGTAAACTCCAATTTCGTGGTGTCACTATTCATAATATTCACATAGTATTTTTCCTTTCCTGATGCCTTTTCCTCCCCTACTATGTACACGAGCAGTGATCCATTCATCTTCTCTGCGGACGTTGGCCTTGTATCACAGGAGGAATTTCAATGGGATTGTTTGGTCTTGGTGCTGCCCTCATTCTGACCAGTCTGGGAAACTGTACATGTGGGTGCATCTTACCTCATCACAAACTACCCGGGGTGGTGGACACTCAGATATCTTGTCATTTCCAGAACTTCTTAGCCTGAAATTGATGATCCACTTTATTCCTATCTCCCCTGTTCAGGATTAGTACATTGCGTGATGACAGTCACTACCCTACAAGATGCCACCGGACAATTTACTGCCATGTGCTTGAAAGACAATTACCACTGACCGATAACTTTGCCAGGTCACCGCCAGTACTGTCGTCACGTGTTTGTAAACACAGACTCACCAGATTGCAGGGGGACTTCTGCAACTCTGACATGTGTCGGTAATGCCCTGCGGATCCGTTGCAAAGCTCGCGTTGTGTAATCCCCTTCTAGCAGCATGAAGAGCATTCAATGCTTTGAGACTGGTCACGTCTCTGCATCTTCCAGAGCAGGTGGAGTTAACCAGACTGAAGGAGATTAGGATTCGTGCCCAGTACAATGGATAGGACTTAACCATTGTGATTCTGCATACTGTTCTGTCATTCACAGCCCAAGCTAGTGCAACCTCTGCACTCATGTGAGGGTCATCTTCAACATCTTCTGCACGCATACATCAATACATGATGGTTCGTCTCACAAATACCATCGACATGGTGGAGTATGCTGCAGTAGAGCATTCAACGCGTGAACTGTTCAGCAAAGCTCCCTGACCCGTTAAGCAACCCCCCATGTCAACCAAACTTCTGGGTGACCCAAATCCAGCGGCAATCCATTCTGTGCCACGTCAACGATCACTCGGTTCGGTTCTCCTACATGACCGTGCTCTTTACTGAACTTGTGAAGAGCGAGAAATGCAAGAAATATAGTCTCCAACTTGGTCAAATCCATTGCGATGACACATTGAACTGCCTAGCCATTGGCATTGCTACTGCTGGGCGAGCAGGCGTCTGCTACCCAAGCACACATCACAGGCTTTACTTGTTTCATCAATAAGAGTCATGATGTCTTTATCCAGCTTTTCTTTCATCAGTGCATCTTTCACAATAGCCTTCAAACTTCTGCGAAGGGATGTGCAAACTGACGATGAAGCTTGACAATCATCTTCTTTTTCGCTTAGGTGACTTGTCTCAATGACAGCACCTTCTCCAGTGAGAGTTCACATGCCTTTAGGTAGGTAGTAATGACCAGAGGATGTTGTATCAAGATCAAGATTTGTCCATCACCTCAAGGGCATCTGTCAAGTCAGCTTGAACCCAAGACGCTTCAGTCTGGTTTGCTCATAGGAGAGAATGTCACTGTCAACAACCATCGAACAACTACCGTCTCTGACCACAACATGCAAGGAACCTCCAGCGTAGTCATCCGATTTACCATCGGTTTCAAACCGCCAAGAATTAACTTTGTGTCACACTGGGTGAGCTGGATCGGTGTCCGTGCAGCAGGTGTGAGAGAAGCCAGATACAATATCGTTCCAAAGTGTCCAGTTAACGGCTGACAAGCCGGTCCAGAGAGCTGCATGGGCTACTGCTTCATAAGGACCTGCGGCTGCTCATTGAAATAAGCCTGTACGTTGAGCCCTCATCTGCTCAAATTATGTCGTTCTTGTGTGCATGTCCAGGGGACAGTCGGTCCGAAAGGCAGTGTGAGACAACACATGACAGTCTTAGGTATTCCGCTCACTGCGTCAGGGGTTCGTGTAAACCAGCAACCTCCGTCTTCCCTTTGGGGCTGACCTACCTCTCGTCAGGGATCGGCCGACAGCTTCTCTTCCAATTGAAGTTACTCCTGCACCCTGAAGCACCAAACGCGATGAGAACGGCGCCAACCCGGCACAGAACCCTCTGAATACACTGCTTCCACGAGCAAATAGGCGCTCGACTGGGAATACGCGTGAGCTGTGGAAGCTGCCTCGGGACCTGGGGAATAAGCTGCACCGAAACTTGTCTAGCTGCCGGTCTCACTGGCTCAGACAGTATCCCTCGAAAAGCGCGCGGCAAAGAGTCGGGATCTCCGCCAATGCCACACGTCGAGACGGCAGACCAAGACAACATCAGGAGACAACTCGCGCGGAAGCCTGACCCGCAAGCAGCAGAATCTGCCAGGCTGTCAGCTCGTGCAGCTGGAGTGAGACCACAGCACAGACAGCTCAGAGCCGTGCGGGACAGGGCGAGACTGAAAGATCGCTCGACGCATTCACTCCGTCAGTGGAGGCTCCAGGCTTGCAGTGCCAAGCGCGTCATTGACACTCTCGGAGGCAAAACCTGTACAAAAGGACCCATGCTCTGCTTCTCCCGGAAACGGGCCAAAGAGGGCAGTGCAACCCCGGTGTTCGGAGCGTATTATCCACGGTCCACACGGGGGCCACATAGCGTCGCGGTCACCTAACTGGCGCAGCACCTGGCTAGACAAAGGTCTGCTCCTTATACGCGCTTCGCACCATTGAAAGGGCGACTGTACTCTAGCAAGATGGGTAACCCCACCAGAACTGTGATAATAATAGAAGATAAAGATTAATCAGTTAACATTAACAAAATGAACCAAATCTTGCATAATAAAAATAGTAAATACTGAATTGATTATTAAAGAAACTAAACAAACATGCCGTACTAGAAGGGTTTATATGGCAACATTTTATTTCCTCTAAGCCTATAAGGCCTATTTAATTCTAAGCGAGCGCGAAGCGCAAGCAAAACAAAAACAAAAAAAAACAAAAAAAGAAAAGAAAGAAAAGAAAAAAATAAGCCCGATTTCGTACCCACAAAGGTGTTATTCTGCAAAATATACCGACAGCTACATACACCTTTAACAGATTAAAGTAATTTAAGACCATTTATTTTATGTTAAAGATTATATCATTTTGCAGATATTGTTATATTAAAAATACAATTATTAAAATAAACATGCTCTAGGAAGAAAAACAAAATAATTTCCCTGAAAATAATAAAAATGAGAATAGGCCTAAATATAAATAAAAAATATAATAGAAAGATATAGAAAATTAATCTGGATTTAATAATAATAATAATAATAATAATAATAATAATAATAATAATAATAATATGCGAGCGCGAAGCGGGAGCGAAATTTTTGGAGCTCCATGGAAGAAAAAAAGGAGTGTGCAAAGCCTATTTCTGCTTTTAAAAAAAACACACATATCACCCGTGAAAAGTGGGGGGGGGGGGAGGGGATGATTGTACATACCATCCCCCCATCTTTTGAGTTGAGGGGACGCATCCCCCAACCCCCCCCCCCACCCCCCGCTGTCTACGCCCCTCCCCCTCCCCTATTTTTTATTTTATTATTTTTTTTAAGGAGCTTAAGGGGGGGGGTTAATATCCCTAACCCCCGTAGATCCGCCACTGATAGGTTAAGGAACAGAGAGAGAGAGAGAGGGTGGGGAGCTGATGAGTGTTGGGGTTCCGTTCCCTTCTCTGTTCCTTAATATAGCGGCTAATATCGGTTGTATGACATTTTTTTCGTAATAATGTTCCGCTTAAAACCCGTTCCTGATCGGTTAGAGAAAATGTTACCCCCCGCCCCTCCCCTAATGAATAATTATTGGGGCTCAGAATATTACAATCGCAGCTTTGTTATAATCCAACGATAGCTGTTCCGCTGCTAACGCTTATAGGTACAATCAGAATTGACCAAAAAAATTTAATTGTTGTTCCAGATATCAATGAAATAATTTGCAAGATCCCCCCCCCAAAAAAAAGAAATAAAACAAAAGGCAGCTCAGATATTTCTTGTTGACACTGCATATCAAACCGACAAGATCGTGCCATTAAAATTATATGGTTAACTTTCCGCACCCACCACCTATCCCCCCCCCAAGAAAAGAAATAATTAATCTTTTTTTTTTAAATAATTAAAAGTGAGGGGCGGAGATTCAGGTACTATGCCTGAGGCTTTATAGATATTATTGTGTCAAAGACGCATGTCGTCATTGAACAGCTGAGCACGTTATACCCACAACATTGAATGATAAAAGTTAGATGAAAATCGCCTGGCGACATACGCAAAAAACAAATTTGAGCACATCAACTTAGATGGTTACCAGTACACAATTAATTAGCATTTAAAATAATTGTGCGCTGGCATGGCCGCCTACTTCCACTCCCCGGTGGGCGGAAAGCCTAATCCGACAGCCGCACCCCCTACCCGGCGCCTCCGTCACCCCCGCCCCCCCCCCCTCTGTCATCCAGACCGCCCCCGAGCCAATCGCACCCACGACCCCCACCCACGGACCCCACAGACCCCGACAGCCGCGCCCGCCCCCATCCCGCCCGGCGCCGCCCATCGCCGAAAACCGCCCCCTCCGCTCCCCCCAAAAAAAAAAAAAAACATGTATCGGTTTAGCTCAGATGACTGTTGTACAAAATTTGCTTGATGCGCAATCGTTCCGATCCGCGAGTCAACATCTTTAAATGTTGGAGTATGTACCATACATCATTGATAATTTTGTGTGCACCCGCCCCCCCCCCCAAAAAAAAAATATGTGGGCTCAGATATCTATTGTACGACATTGCTTCATTAACAATTGTTCTGCTCTAAATCCCTCCACAAATCGGTTGGAGAAAATGCGTGCAAGAGAAATTATATCTTAGCCGCTAGCTTCCACAATTATTTTCTTTTAGGGGCTGCATGCCCCCCCCCTCAAAAAAAAAAATCAATGATAATATTTGGGTGCACCGATATTTTCTCGATTCGATTTGCTGAGGCTTAACAGCGAACAATTGTCAGTGTAAAAATGTCGTTCAACTGACACGAGCCCCCCAATTATTTTTTTTCGGGGGGGGGGTGGGGCTGCTCACTTAAAATGCAATCGTTATATGATACGGGTAGGCCTTCACCAATTTTCTCCAACCGATTAGGGAAGGTTTAAGCGGAAGAATCAGCGCGTATCCAGGATTTGGCACCCCGGGGGGCCCGATGTGATTTTCATTTTGGCGCCTCCCAGTGGTGGATCCAGAAAGGTACATCCTATTTCTTTTCCGTTACACCGGGCGAGCCAAAAGGTACACTCAAGGGGGGGGGCGGGTAATTGAGGTGTTGAAATTTTTTCGGCCTTCGGCCAACCAAAAGGTCAGATATCAGCTGTAGGTTCAAGAAGTCTATTGGCTGAAATCATATACATTTTTTTTTTTCTGTTTTTTTTTTTTTTTTTTTTTTATATCTTTTTCACGATTTGGCGCCCCTGAGGGATTTTAGGCGCCCCTTTTTGGTCATTTTTAGCGCCCCTTTTTGGTCATTTTGGCGCCCTTTCGGGCGCCCACCCGGTCCGGGCCGTAAAGCCCCCCCCCCCCCAAGAATACGCGCATGAGAATTGTCAGCGAAGAAAATGTCGTACAACCGATATGAGCGAGGTGAACGAAACCCCAACCTCCCAGCCCCCCACCTCTGTTCCTCAAAATACTGTTGCTATCATTATAATACCGTATAACGAATTATTCAATAATCTTTTAAAAAAATATTTAAAAACTCAATGAAAAAAAAAAAAGGATAAATATCAAAAATTAGATAACTGGCATGGCTTATGGTCAAACCGGATCGAGACGACTTTGTCCTAATAGGCTGATCGATTATAGGTTGAAAGAGAGAATTAATAAGATCAAACCAACTAATATAGGTATAGGGCACAAAACAAGTTCAAGCGACAACTGCACGTCAGCAAGGCGGTCAACAACGAATGTGTATAGCGGGCGCAGTCGGCTGGAGAAGTGGTAGCTAGCCGTAAACATAATTGTTTGAGTGGACGATTCGTGAATTGGAAGTGCGATCAATGCAGCTATATTTAATATTTTAAGATAGTAAATGAGTTCTATTTTCTCTGATACTTTCAGATATTGTTAAGTGTGAATGTATTGAAGTACTACATAAAATTCACAAGCTTTTGTGGATATTTAGCATAATTTTGTGCAGAAAGCAAATGCCGATCATTACCGTGACTGCAAGAGATGAAAGACGTTCATTCTAAACAAACTGACTACTTATCAGTCACTTAGGCGGGCGAGTTACGCTCTAGCAGCGGGTTACACTCTAGCAGCTTAACAGACGTAGAGAGAGTCTATACCCAGTACACACATTTCCCGTAAGATTCTTTCTGGTCGTTAGTGCACTGTAGTGGAACTGTGCGTGTTTGGTATAAAATAACACTGTCCTTTTTGATTGTTCACGTTTTCATATGTATGTGTGCATTATGATTTAGTATCAGCGAGCGCGAAGCGCGAGCTGAAAATTTGGGGTTTTAAAAGTTATAAGGAATAAATAAAGGGGCACTTTCTTTTCATAATATTTTAGATAATTAATTGTATTAATGGCCATATTTAGTATCCTCACGCGCGAAGAAGCGAGCTGAAAATTTTGAGGTAAAAATTGGAGTTATTTGTACATTATGATTTAGTATCAGCGAGCGCGAAGCGCGAGCCAAAAAATCGGGGTTTTAAAAGATATAGGGAATAAATAAAGGGCACTTTCTAGTATTCCCACGAGATCGACTACCTTTCCCACGAGGCCGAGGGCCCACGAGGCCAAGGGTCTACGAGGCCTCTTTTCTTTGTGAAATTTTTAAACCTTAGTTTGAACTATTTTCCTTATTTTTACTTTTCGTCAGAAATGTATTTCTCTTTATTTAAAAACGGCGTTTGGGTAATATATTGCAAAATAGACAATGAGAAAAAACGGCCTTGTGGACCCTCCTCACATTAAAGGCCTTTGGTCGTTTAGAACCCAATTAGGCCTATTTCGCGCTTCTTATTGAATAAAGTTGGGCGAAAATTGTACAAGCATCGGGCCTTAATCCCTTCTCTTTCTTTCTTTTTCTTCTTCTTCTTCTTCTTCTTCTTTTCTCTCTCTTTTTTCTTCTTTCTCCCCTTTTCTCCTTTTTTTTTTTTTTTTTTTTTTTTTTTTTTTTTGGGGGGGGGGGGGCGCCGGGCCCGTCGGCCCCCCCCCCCTGGATCCGCGCCTGGTACTGCTGACGTTACCAATAGCCTCTCCCTAACTCGATTGAATTATGAAGGCATAGTAGATAATTATTATGGCAACTTTGAAGAAAGTTCATAATGAAACAAAATGATCTGCTAGCAATCGTGAGATGTGAATTGGTCTAACGTGCTCGTAAGCGCTTCTCATCCAGGGGACGGTATCGAATCCTAACGAAGTCACGCCATTTTTGCCCATTTTTGCTGGTATTTCAGCTCACGTGAACGTGCTGAAACAACACTTTGAGTGCAGTCACTATACAAGCTCTTAAAAAGTGCTGATTTTAGCCTCTGAAGTGCTAAAAACAGCACTTCAGTTTTTAGAGTGTAACACCCCCCCCCCCGGAGCTTAGGTCTCCAAGCAGTTGATCGAGGAAAATTTTGATGAACAATTTTCCGCCCCCCCCCTACTGGAAAATGCTGAATCAGCCCCTGGCCCTGCGTATGCTCGTTCCAGATTTTTAGAGATACCCCTATCAGTATCAGTCGGGGAAGCCGTGTAACCGTCTACAGGTTTCGTTTATTTATTTATTTATTTATTTTAATGCCCCTGTCTGGGTATTTACTGCTCTCAGGAATAAAAAGGGATAAGTTTCATTTTTTAAATTGTAATGATCTTCAGCACTTAATGCACCTTTGCAAGGTCTATATTGCTTCGATAATTCCTAAGCTTTTTTTGGAGATTTCCATAATAATAAGGATTGCAAAATAACGCGGCCCGTTACGCGTATACGAAGATAAAAAGTGGATATAGGAGGAGTGCAGACACACATGAGCTCGAAAATGGTCAATATGGCGGCAATTTTGTTTATGCAAAATTAGGTGGTGAAAACGTGAGAAATCGGATTGGGAACCGGTCTCAACAGACTCAGTACACTTGAATTATGTGAAATAGACCAGTTCCCAACTTTTACCTAAAAATCATAGTGCCTAAATAATGGCTATCTACACTGTTCGTCATAAAGGTGGAATATTTTTTTCAGGCTCAAGCGACAAGAGACCTAAGCCTGTCCCCAGAAATATAGATTTAACTTAAAGAACAATATAATACAGTACACCTCAGTCGCGTTTCCTGGGGGTAGGACTGAGGGGGGCTTGATTGGCGGGGAAAACAAAAAGGGGCCCCAAAATGAGAAAAAATGACAAAAATGGGCATCACGGGGGTTGACCAAACCATTTTGGAGAGAGATCCACGTGAAGGGTTGGGAGAATGTCCAAGATATAACCAGGGTCCCAAAAAGTAAAAGCAGGGACAAACATATTCAAGAAATTAAAGTTAGAGCAAAGTCATGTCGCTATAGCGGCAAAAAATATTCCACCTTTATGACGGACAGTGCAACTTCGATCTCTCTATTCGAAATCACAAGTCACGAAACTGTTGACGCCCTCTACGTTCTCTCACGGTATGTTGTGTGCAGCTAGTAAGCTAGCTAGCTAGCTAGAGCTAGCTCTGCAGCGCGCGCCGCTAGCCTAGCCCGGCCGCGCCCGGTGCTGATCGAGCTGTGTACCGTACCTCGGGTCGCGTCGCGTCGTCGAGTGAAGTCGCTGTAGGCTGAGATTCATTTACAGCGCGTCCGATGGGAGCCGATTATGCCGATGGTGACTCTGCTCTGGTGAGTTTTACTAGACATAAGACTCTAACTTTAGATTTAATTCAGTTCCAGTAGTTTTATCAGATGTTTTCCCTTAAAAAACAAAACAAATCTAACAGTTAGATCTAACGTTAGACAGAGTCATAGAGCAATGTTAATTTTGTATGAAGGAAGTGCCTAAGCAGCTTCCCTTAACTCTTTGCCCGCCACATTGATTTCAAGCATAAAAAAGAAGACTTTTCTCTTTAATTATTAAAAATAGTATAACAATATTTGCTTAGTATGAACTAGAAGAAATTAAGCCTCAGACCCGGCACTAGCATTATCAGTGATTTTCAGATCTTTTTGCCCAGCCATTACAGAGAAAAGGAATTATTACCATTGTATAGTTAATAAGTACAATTGTGACTATAGTCGAATTTGGCAGGCAAAGAGTTAACGTTAGATCTATGCATGGTCAATTCATAATTGACCTTGCACTGGGAAGTACCATCCATACTGCAGCAGTTTACATCCAATGGAAAGTCAATGCAGAAAACTGTCTTGAGCAGCTCATGCCTAGTCAAGGTGGCATATCCTTTTGGCAAAGGGTCTAAAAATTCTACTAAAGAAAATTAAAAATATCTAACTGTTAGAATCTAATGCCTGGAAGAATTATATTGCAATGAGACTATAGATTATCTTAATTTATTTTGAGGTAGGTTTAACGTTAAACATGGTTTCGCTAATTATTATTGAGAAGTTTCCTCATCAACCAAGAGGGCGACATACAGCCATTTTTCAGTACTGACTGATGTTGGTTTGCAGCTAGATCTATATGTGGTGCCTAAGTTATGTCGAGGTCAGGAGGACCGACGGTGAGTATGAAAAAAGTGGCCAAGTCTGCGCACCTAAAATTTGACCTAAATTTCAATAAAAAGTAAAATATGATTTTAAGATTCATCAATGTCATTCCATTCTTCATATTCTAATAATCAATGAAGCAAAAAAAATCAACAGATCATATTCAAGAACAATGTTTTTTACGATTTTTCGACGGGCTTGTCATTTTGTGCAGCAAAATTGGATAGAGGATCTAACTTTAACGTTAGTGCCCACGTCTAGTCTGCGCACTAACTCATTTTGCACGCAAATCAAACGCACGCAAGATTTTGACTTTCTCTTTTTGACAATTTTTTGTCAATGGTTAGAATTTCAGGGTTACTGCTAATACTAGTGGTAGCAAATAAACCTTGCTGAAAATTATTGTTGATTAATTATTTTCACAGTTTTTAGTATCAAAATGGAATGTTGAGGTTAAGATTCGGTATTGATGGGTGAAGGGTGAGGACTCTGAGGAGACGGAAGGATGAAGAGGAGGGGAAGGGTGAGAAGAAAGATGAAGATGATGAAGGATGACTGAGGAAAAGGGGATGAGGTGGTGCATGTGTCTGACTGGATGTCACCAGGAAATTCATGAAATATGGAAATTTATCATTCCAAATTTGTATGTCATCTAGATAATTTATCATTCCAAATTTATATGTCATCTAGATCTATAGCATCTTTTCCAGGATTTTGGGGTCAAATTTCAGGATTCTTGAATTATAGTAGGTGAAATATCTTGAGTAGTGGGTGAAATCACTGAGTTAAACACATAAATCTACAGAATGTACATGTGGAACTATACAAAATTTGTGCAGCAGTCGACGTTATGAGTTCATTTTCCCAAGGTTGCGGCCGTGTGCAAATTTAAAGGTCTGTGAATATATTATCAAACCAAGCTAAGAAAAATAAAGACTCTTTTGATTTTGAATTCAACATTAAATATCAAAAATTATATATAGTTGTAAAAATTCCTTCTTTGTAGTAATAATGTCTGAAATTTGATATTTGAAACTTGAAATATTCCTTGCAAATTTTTGAAATTTTTGCTTTGTCCAAATTCATACATTACATGTAGGAACTCACAACACGATGTCAATACATTTAGTATTGACCTCACAGTGCAAGTGGCTAGTGGGACTATGGGTGGCATGTTTTATAACCTGGTCCAATGTTTTTTCTCCAAGGGCTTTCCACCTTTTGCATTAGATAGTGACTTTAAGTTTAAAGGGGACCAATACCCAAGGAAATAATCATTTTTATATAAGAAAGAGCACAATCAGCTAGAGGAGCAATTTAAAAAAAGTTTCATCAAAATCGGTTATAAAATAGAAAGTTATGGAAGTTTGAAAAGTCTCGTTTTACCTTCTATGGGGATCCTCAAACTGGCAACATCGGCTTCAAAATGGCCGATTTTATGGACAACTCTCCATTGGTTTTGTACACAAATTTTCAGATTTTCCACATTTTCTTTCAAAATATGTCTTACCTCCTGAGCTGAACATATGTTGTGTTAAATATATTTTTCCATGACATATTTTGAGCTCAGAAGTAAATAAGACATATTTTGAAAGAAAACGGGGAAAATCTGAAAATTTGTGTACAAAACCAAAGTTGTCCACAAAATCTGCCATTTTGAAGCTGACGTTGCCAATTTGATGATCCCCATCGATGGTAAAACAAGACTTTTCAAACTTCCATAACTCTCTTATTTTATAACCGATTTTGATGAAACTTTTTTTAAATTGCTCCTCTCATTATGCTCTTTCCTATGAAAGTGATTATTTCCTTGGGTATTGGTTTCCTTTAAGTCCTATTTCTATGTAGAGGTTGTGCCCCTCTGCCCTCCCCTTTGATCCACCACTGATTGGGATATATCCTTAGAGTACAGATTGAAGTTTGGTACGTATCAGCTGCATACATGTTTTCTTCTGCCTGAACCACACAGATATGCATGTTTGCAGACAACAGCACTTTAAGGCAGAGGCACTCCTGCAATCGAAAGATTTTCTCGATTGATGACCCCCACCCCCTCTCCCCCTTTCTCTCTAAAAAAAAAAATTATATACATATAAATAAGACAACGGAACACCCTAGGCCCCCTACACACTATCATGTAGAGTCATCCGCCATAAATATGCTCTCAACCGTACTCCCCGAGATGAAAACGCTGCAACCTCTGCCTACAATGTATGGGGAAAATACCACATCATCACTGCGGCGAAATCCACCATCCTGACCTCTAGAACTGAATTAATTTCCACATGTAAACACAAGAAAAGGTTTCTACTCTCTGAATATGGTTAAGCCACCCCTCCCCCCTCATCTCAATTTTGACCCTTATTTTTCAACTTGAATTTTAGGTACTTTTGCTTTGCATGTCTTAAAGCCCAAGTATAGTTGTAGTAGAAAACATTGATTTTTTAAAAAACTTGCTCAACTTGTCCTCATAGTGTTCTAATGACATAAAAATATATGGGCAAAGGATATAATCATGTTCCATGCATGTCTTTCCATGATATGTAATAGTTTGCATGAGCACGGGGAGATGTTCATCAAAATAAGGCCATACTTCCTTCATTCTCAACCCAGAACTCTGGGCATGCCAACCAGCAGCTGATTGGTATAGCGTGAGTGAATTCTGTGTGTACAGTCTGTGTATGGAAGAGCATATGCTTTGCACACAAACCGCTGTATGCTGGCATTGTGCCTGTGAGGTCCTATCGATTGTGGCACTGTCAATTGGTATATTTACACAGTTTTGTTGCTAAATTCAGGTGTTAGAGTGGATTTTATAACAAATCCGTTTGCACACTTAGGTTAATTGAGGTATTCATTCATATTATTCTTCTTTGGAAACAAAACAAAAAATCTATTCTCCCAAAACTATACATGACCTTTAATCTGTTAATACCACTATTGTGTATACCCTTGCTATAGTATTATGTCTCTTTGGTATTCTTGCCTGACTGCACACGAATGTATTTGAAAGTGCCTTGTATAATATGTGTTCAGTTGCTGAAGAACCCTCC
This sequence comes from Paracentrotus lividus, assembly GCA_940671915.1. Lineage (NCBI taxonomy): Eukaryota > Metazoa > Echinodermata > Echinoidea > Camarodonta > Echinidae > Paracentrotus > Paracentrotus lividus. The sequence continues at coordinate 57,198,716 of CALNVZ010002100.1, read as the reverse complement.
TCGGGAGAAACCTTCTGTAGGCCTACAGCTTAAAGTAGACTTTTCCTATCTTTAACAATTTCACATTGAGCACTTTCAGCCATTGCAATTTTGATATGGGCAGTTCCAAGCAAAACAGGACATGACCCCCCAAATTTCAAATTCATGGTTCCATGACAAATTTGGTATCATATGACAGCTAAAAGTCCAAATTTTCAATATCTGTGGATGGTTTAGCCTTTTTAGGGCATTTTGGGTTTAAAAATGGCATTAATATTCAATATTACTAAAATTGTCAAATTTATATCTTTTTTAATTTAAATTTCATGTAAGAGAAATGTACCTAGAAAATGAAAATATACTTTGATCATATTTTATTATGAAAGCAGGATATATAAAAAATAAAGTTTTCACATAATATTTTGCTTCGCGATCTTTGTTCCCCATCAGTGAGCACAAAAATGAAGTTACCTAAAAATGTCACTCCGTAACCACAAAAACACATATTTTTAAAATATTTTTAGAATAATTGGGTTTAATGCAACAAAAATTTATTTGCAAATCTGGAACACCCATACCTATCAATTACATAAACTTTTTATATTTGAATGGATTTTGTTTGAGAAATACGGCCTCATAAAATGTGTCACTCCGTAACCATTATGGTTACGGAGTGACATCCCATTGCATTGCATGTACAATGTACATGTACAATTTGATCAAAGCTCACTCTACACTAGAACTTTTTTTTCAGAATTCTTTTAGTGAAGTGCCCAAGAAAGACACCGGGGTGTCATGCTTTGAGGATATGAGATCATAAATATGCAAATGAGCCCTTTGTCAGCAATTAATTGCACAACTCAGGCATTTGTGTGAATTGATATGAGCTCCTTTGAGGACTTTGCAGCAGATTATTTTGGAAGAATGTGGATGAGGCTGTGAACTCAATCATTTGGTTACATGTATACCATCCAAGTAAGTTTAAATAGTAGTTTAAAGAAGACACTGACCTGTACATATAAATAAAAGTAAGACAATGGGTTTGAAAATTACCCTACCTTGTGCTATCATATAAAGCATGACAGAATTGAAATTCATCAACAAATGAAGGAGAAGAAGCATTAAAAAAAAAAATTAGCATAAATTAGCATAGATTATTTTCTAGTCAAAATTTCAAAATTCTGTGTAGAAGTTTAGTGAACATTGTGGAGCTTTACCAGATTAGGAAAAAAATTCTGTCAAAAGATTTATAAAAAAAAAAATTGTTTGTGAATTTTGAAAAAATTTGCATAAATTAGCATACTTAATGAGTTTCAAAATTCTGTGTGAAATTTTTGCATCTCCCACCTAGTGCTATCATATAAAGCAAATGGAATTGAAAATGATCGACAAATAAAGGAGAAGAAGCATTTATTGTTATTTTTTAAGAATTTTGCATAAATTAGCATATATAATGTAGACAATTTTCAAAACAAAATTTCAAAATTCTGTGTAGAAGTTTGGTAAACCTCATGTAGCTCTACTAGATGGAACAAAAAAGAAAAAAATATCAAAATCGTTCGACAAATAAAGAAAATCCATTATTTATGAATTTTGAAAAATGCGCATAAATTAGCATACTTAATGAGTTTCAAAATTCTGTGTAGAAGTTTTGAATCCCCCACCTAGAGCTATCATACAGAGCAAGCAGAATTAAAATTGAAACAATCAAGGATGTTTTTTTTTATTTAGCAAGGGAGACATAGTCCATTTACATTGCCATTGTGTGAATGATTCAGAGGTCACTCCGTAACCGGACATGGGTTCAAGTTTTAAGTCATAATTAACAAAATATTCAACCAATTTTCTCATGCAAGGCGGCATATTATACCTAATATAACATAGAATCCAATCAATTACTCAAAATTATGATAGCCATTTAAAGTTCACAGAGTTTAAGCAAAATGTTTTATGCTCAAATATGCATGTCCATTTTGCGTCACTCCGTAACCGTGATTATGAATATTCATATCTCATTAATTAGTCAGATCACTATAACAAATGTTATCATTTTGAAAAGAGGTATCATCAGCCATTGTCATGAACCATTTCTTTGTAAATAAAGATTAAAGTATGGATGATAAATGTGTTTGAATGCTGAAATGTTGCTTCTGAATGTCACTCTGTTACCTTGGAACTGCCCATATACAAATGTACTGTATAAGTGGTTATTTTCACAGTAAATTTATTTTTGCAAGTCGGTCATCGCGAAAATTTCCACTTCAGTTTAAGACTATTTATAGTAATTAAGTCATCACCAATTTCCCCAACTAGTCCAAAATCGCGAAAATATCTGCAGACCTACCAAGTCTCATGCATCTTGCGTGAGAATCACGCATTTCGAGTCTGTCTCACGATCTCACGCAGAACACCCCATTTCTCACGCAAAATGAGAAAAAGTAGCAATATTATAGACTTTTTTTTAACCATTTTGGAGTATCGGCAGTCACTATCTATCAGTATCTAACTATCAGTATCTAGTCACTTTTCGCCGATTTTCTTTTTGGCTTAATGCAATTATCATGGACTACTTTAACAAACTTTGGTATAAATATTTCTTTATAATGCATTTCTCCTCATAAAAAACACCAGGAGAGCGTTTCATGAAAGGACTTGTCGGACGTTTTATCCGACAAACTGTTACAAGCTACTGAAATGCTTGCATCTGATTGGCTGAGAGCAAATTTGTCGGATAAAATGTCTGACAAGTCCTTTGATGAAATGCCCTCCAGGAAACCAGATGTCACTCCGTTACCGGGCATGGGATCAAGTTTTAAGTCATAACTAACAAAATAATCAAACAATTTTCTTATGAAAGGTGGCATATTATACCTAGAACATCAATTACTCAAAGTTGTGATAGCCATTTAAAGTAATTAATTATGCGTATCACTATAAGAAATGTTATCATTTTGAAAAGAGGGTACCATCAGCTATTGTCATGAAGCATTTCTTTGTAAATAAAGATTAAAGTAAGGATGATAAATTTGTTTGAATGCTGAAATGTTGCTTCTGAATGTCACTCCATTACTTTCCAATATGACAAATTATGATCATAAATATGTACACAATAGATTTTAAGTACAAGGTAAGTGCAATTCTGACATTGATAATATCCAACTATCAAGGGAATTGTTGATACATTTTCCAAAAAAACGAGATCCACTGTTTATTGTTTCTTTATATAATTAGAAGCTTTGCATCTTATGACATCTACATGTATTTGTACATGTTATTTCAATGAATGTCAACCAAAATATTTACATCTTTTTAAGAATGTAATTTGTTTTTAATTTTATTTTCTCAACTCCTGTACAGACCTACTAGTACTAGATTGATTTCCCTATAAAGGGATCACTTCCAGTCTGCCTATTGCATCCATGCCATGACTCGCTACATGTAGGTCTGTGCTTTAGAGCAGGAAGGAAACTATCAACAATAATTTCCAGAGCCCTTGTTCTCCTACAAAAGACTCGTGTGACATAGACAGTCTTTCAGAGTTAGTAGCCGTTTACTAGAGTATGTTAAAAGCTGTGCATTCTATACGTCTGCTGGGATGTCAATAAACACTGTAAGTAACGTATACACAAATTTGAATTATTTAGTTGCAATGGAATGAAGAGTTATTTTGTATTGATACATGTAAATGTAGAATTCTGGAATGCATGGTGTTTGTACAATGCACTGTACACATGTACTCAATCTATTTTGGAGAATTGGTGTATGACAGGAACTATGCACATGCATGCTATTTGATACTTTTTATTTTGTTACTTTGCACTTGATATGGATCATGAACATATTATCCATCTGATATGCATACATTTCTTACATGGCTGAACTAGGTAAACTACAAAATTGATTATAAATATTTCTAATGATGTGTCAATGCACTTTGAGATAAAATAATGTGATTATGTTTAATCATCAATGTGTAATTTCACAACTTTAAAATGGTTTTACTACATGTGTGTCGAGATGCATCTAGACTGTGGAGTTAAAAATCATGTACTATAGTAGAGCATAGTCCCTTTGCATTTAAAAGTAAAAAACAAAAACAAGTAAAATATGTCTTCCTTCCCCACACAGCCTGGCACCCGTCCTTTGCTTGATGTTGCAGCTACTTCAAACAATGCAAGTTGCATCTTACTCTTCATAATTATATTCATTTCCATCCTATCTATTTTCCATTCTTTTAGACTAACTACATTTCATTACTAGCTGGGATCATCCATGCAGTTCATGTTATTAAGCTACATGTACTCATAGTTTTCTACTGTCAACTACTGCTCCCCCTATAATTTATGTGTACATGTAGCGCCAGGGCAGAGTTTCATGAAATTGTGCAATTCTGACAACATCCTGTTGAAACGTGTGTTACAAAAATTAACACATAAACTTGTAAATGATGGTGAAAATACAATCCAGATTATACATTCATTCAAGAGTTTGTAAATTTCAAAAGCTGGCTGAAAATGATGCTACATAACCAATTTCAAATATTTCAAAAGATCATATTTTAAAAGCTAATATCTTTCTGCCTGTATAGAAAGAACAATTTTTGAGTAGTAATTTTGTAGAAATTCTTTGTAATTATTACTCTTGTCAAATGATTCATAAATGTTGATTTCAAATAAAATTCATTGACTGAATGTCAACATTAACCAGAATTAGAAGAGATCTGTGTTCTTTGATGCCTTATGACAGATTATCACCAATTCCTTCATTACTTTATCAAAATGACAGAAAAGATCATTGAAAGATAATCTGATTAAAATAGACCTTTACCCCTTTTTGCTGATACAGACTGGAGTATTTATTTTGAAAAATGCACAAACATACATGTACTTCTGATAATTTGAGTGTTCAACTTGAGTGAGATTAACAAGTCATTAATTACGGAGCTCTAGATCTAGTCAATAGGCTACTTCTCTTTAAAGTTCACTGACCCCCACCATATCTGTGATTCACAATTATAGAAATAGGACAAAGATATGAAGCAAAGGTATACTTTTAAAGGCATGCATTAGTATTGATAGACTCCATTGTACATTAATTGTTTGCTTAGTTTCATGAATGCTTTGACTTCATATTCAATTCAATTTTCAATTCGGTTCATGGTTTATTTGGAAAAAATATAATGCAGACACATACATGTACAGCAGCCAAAAGGCTGAAATAAATGTGTTTACATTGAATAAAATGAGTGTTGCATGGAAATACATGTAGGACAGCAAAATACACACAAATTTGATAGCTCTGATACAAATTATTATTGAATTAAAAGGTGTTGTACATGTATGTATTTGTTTATACAGTCTGTGTCAAATAAAATGGTAAGTGGAAAACATTTTTTTATAGTATCAAGATTAATCTCAGCCTGCTATTGTTTGGTATTTTCAAAAAGCAGGAAGATCAGGCTTTCACCTGCAATTTTTTTCATCACACTTGGTGTTGTAATTTTTTAAATATAACTAGTTTTCTACAACCAAGAAAAATCCATTTTTTGCACGCCGTCCCATGCCTTTGTGTATAGGTTTCGCATAATGTCCATAAAGTGCTCAATTTTGATTTGTTCCTCGTCGCACAAAATTTAGCATAACTTTTGTTTTACGTAAGCAAATTATACCGAACAAAGCGCATCAGCAAGGAAAATTATTTGGCTTTATTTTGTATCACATACACACATTATTTGAAAATATTTCACACCTAAATATTTTTTTTCCGACTGTACCATTTTTTTTTTTACCAGACTGTAGATTGGTAATTGAGTCCTCACAGAGTGAAACTGAAAGTATTTTTGTTTTAATTGTGAAAATACAGTAAAAAATACAGTAAAAAAAGTATAAGCAATATTTTGTTTCTATTCTTCTAAAGCAAGACAATCACGTGAATACATGTGTTACTGTTTTTTTTACATTGCACGAAGCAAGAGATAATACACTCTGCATACAACATAGTTATCAATTGCTTTCATTCTGCTATACCAGTATACTTATCATGTACTTAAAGTTTCTCTCAAGGACATTTTAAATGGCTCAATTAATTAGTTAGAGGACTAGTGTCTGTCAAAGTTGAACTGTGTGAATAGAGGCGTTTCACCTCCAGGTAGAGGAGAAGATCATGGACTTTGTTTAAATAAATATAAATCATACTACTGTTATGACTTGCTCTCTGCTCGATCAGAGTTCATCTGAGGCCCGGTCACATTGGAAAGATCAACTCCAAACAGACACTAGTCCATAACGTGTTAAAGGTTGACGTACAGGGTAAATTCCCATTTGGTCTAAACCCCCTTTGATTAATGCCCATTTAGTCTCATCCCACATGGTCTATTTCCATTTTATCTACAACCAGTTCATCTAATTGCTATGTGGTCTTATTGCCACTTCGCCTATTTACCAAATATTCATTTCAAAATTAAACAAAAAAGCAATTAGTCCAAAAGGTTATTTCATGTAGATGAATTGGGAATTGTACCAAGTGGTCATTCAACCAAGTAAGAAAGTGACCAAGTATGTATTAAACGAAGCAGAAATTAAACCAAATTGTTAGTAGACCGAGTAGAGATAAACTGACATATTGTTGGTCTGGAATCAGTTTGTGCAGTATGACTGGGTTATTATGGAAAGCTTACAATCACTTGTCGATAACATGTTCTATGAGCTTCAGTTATTCACCAGGATACATTACGCTATTAAGTTATGATAGTGTGTACATGTACTTCTTGGACTAATATTTGCAATTATGGCTAAACTTCCTCATAATGATTCGTACATCGTAAGTGATAATTTGTTTTTCCTAGGAGTTGTCTTTCACTCCTTTGTGTCAAATATCCAGGATGTAATGTGTGTTGTCTTGTTTATTCTGGCTGTTATAATTACCACACATTCTCTTCCATTATTTCATCTTTACCTCATGTTTCATTCTCAGTACTTTGTCTAAACAGCTTTTAACATCTATTTCTATGAAGGATGCTACATAAATTAACATTACACATATCTCATTTGTTTGTTGTAACATGTTTTAACATGAATACTACCTAAACAAAGTAATATTGAGTTTGATAATGTATACTGCATTTGTACTACTAATCACAGAACCATATGTGATGGAAAAAAAGTTGATTGTTTTATTTAGAGTAAAAATTGACTTGTGGTGAACTCATTAGAAATCTTACCTAAAGTTAACGTCTTATAAAAGAGCTCTCATATGTGCTTCTTAATAATGATTGATTTAATTACATTTTGCTTGCATGGTATTCAGATTTGACAAGCCTGTTAATCAATATTCACCCTTTGACCTCATATCATTCTTCCTACAGTACATCATGCCGAGGGGTGACGTGGAGAGAGAGCAGGAAGCCAGAGCGGCTGCTCAACTGATGTACAATGCTTCCGCAAACGACCCTCCCCCTATCGTCCGATCACCCACCCAATCCAATGGAAACTACCCACCCATCCCGGAGAACCAGTTACCCTCTGTTCAGACGAGTTTCTCATCGGTCCGCAGAGTCTTCTGTCTGCTTGCAACATTTGATGTCTTACTCATAGCAGTTCTATGGTTTATTTTCATCCAGGTATGTTGGATATTTTGTGGTTTCAGTTTTGGGAGAAATATTTTGTTGCTTTCAAAAGTTATAAACATTCAGCATGAGTACTTTTACTAATACACAATAGAGCTGTTTATATAAAATAGATTGAAAACAAAAAAAAAATGAAACAAATGTAATTCCTGTTCATTCTTAGATATCTTAAAATAGTTCTGCTTACTGCTTACTGCGCCCATAACCCTCCTGGGTCGTAGGGGCACTGCTTGAGAGAACGGTGTACCGTATTCCTCCATCTATCCCGGTTGTGAGCTAGGGCCTGGCTTTGGACAAAAGATAGCTTGGTCCACTCTTTTATGTTATCAGTCCATCTTTTCTTTTGTCTTCCTCTTCTCCTCTTCCCCTGAACAGTTCCTTGTAGGATGGTTTTTGAAAGGCCATTTGATCTTGTTACATGGCCATACCATTTAAGCTTCCTCTTCTTTATAGTGGACAGCAGATCTTGGTAGTTCTTCATGTGACGGCCCACTCTTCTGCGTACCTCTTCATTGGTCACATGGTCTGTATATGAGATGCCCAGTAGTCTCCTAAAGCATCTCATTTCTGCTGCTTGAATTTTCCTCTCAAGTTTGGCAGTCAAAGTCCAGGATTCACATGCATATAGCATGATAGAGAGCACAAGAACGTGCAAAAGTCTCAGTTTAGATTTTGTTGTGATGTATTGGTCTTTCTAAACAATTTTCAGTTTTGATAGCACTGCTGTTGTTTGTGCTATTCTGGCATGGATTTCCAGCTTAGACCCTTCCTCATTGATGATCGCACCAAGGTACTTAAACTGCTGGACTGAATCAAGTTGTTTGCCATTGACTGTGATCCTTGTTGGATGGGTTCATCACCATTTCTCATCATTTTCGTTTTCTCAGCGCTGATCTCCATTCCATAACTGGTTGAGGTTTCATCCAAGCGTTTCACCAGGTTACTTAGTTCGTCTTCGCTACCTGCTAGGCCATCAATGTCATCGGCAAACCGAATGTTGGTGATTGTTCGCCCTCCTATGCTGACAGTGCCTACATGGCCTTCTAACGCATCAGTCATGATTTGTTCGAGAAAGATGTTGAAAAGGGTCGGTGATAGCAAGCAGCCTTGCCGGACACCAACTGATGTGTGGAACCACTTTCCCAGCTTGCCTTGGAAGAGAACTGCACTGCTGGCTTTGTTGTACAGTTGTTGGATTGACTGTATCAGTTTTTTCCCCTTGTTGTAGTTCTTCATTGTTGCCCACAGAGCATCATGCCACACATGGTCGAAGGCCTTTTTAAAGTCAATGAAGACGTGGAAGATATCTTGTTGGTGTTGATTGTACTTTTCGAGCAGAACTCTGAGATTGAATATTTGCTCTGTTGTGCTTCTCCTACTTCTGAAACCAGCTTGTTCTTCTGCGATAACCTCCTCTGCATGAGGTCTCAGGCGGATCAGTAGTACTTTAAGCATCACTTTACTTGCATGACTAATCAGGCTTATAGTTCGATAGTTTTGGCATTGCTGAAGGTTTCCTTTCTTCGGGAGAGTGATGATGAGAGAACGTGTCCAGGGTGTCGGCCAAACACCAGTCTCCCAGATCTTGTTGCAGATCCTAGTAAGAATGTCAATCACTGCCTCTCCTCCGTGTTTGATAAGTTCTGCAGGAACGTTGTCATCACCTGCAGCTTTCCCAGTTTTCAGTGCTTTAATGGCTGATTCTATTTCTTCTCTCAGGATCGGAAAGTCATCGTCATTTGATGGTTCACGGCACTGGGTTACCCTGGGATCTCCGTTAGTCTGGTGGTTGTAAAGGTCAGAACAGAACTCTGTCCATCTCTTCAGAATGTTATCTTCTTCAGTGAGGGTATTACCCTCCTTGTCTTGGATGGTACTGACTCGAGCTTGCTTAGGTTTGGTGAGATCCTTCACAAGTTGGAATGCTCTTCTGCTGTTGTTGTTCTTGAGGCTTTCCTCTATCTCTGAGCACTGTTTCCCTATTCAATTTTCTTTGGCTTGTTTCATGCATTTTCTGATCTTTTTGTTGGCTTCTCTGTATTTTGAAGCTCCAGTGGGGGTGTTGTTGTTGCTCTTCAATTCTCTTCTCTTATCACACATCACCAAGATCTCGTTGGTAACCCACGGTTGAGTCTTCTTGCGGGATTTCCCCAGAGTGTCCTTTGCTGTTTCAGTCATGATTTCGTTGAAATGCTCTGTCAATGATTCTGCATTGGTGTCGTCAAGAGTGAGTAGTGGTGCAAACTTTCCTCCAATTGCTGCCTTGAAGGCACCTGCAATTATGGGGTCTTTCAGTTTGTCCAGGTTGAACTTGATTCTGGTATTTCCATGCTTTTTTGACTTCCTCAGTTTGACTTTGAAGTTCAGCATCACCATGTCATGATCACTTCCAATGTCTGCACCAGGATAGTTCTGCCTACATGTTAATTAAAACAAAAATTTGAATAAGCTGAAATAGGAAATCATGTCAGTCGAAGTATATATGTTTTGAGTGAGGAAAATAAAACAAACAGATTGCAATATGTTTGTGTAAGGTGCATTTTTTTTGGGTAAGTCGCTGGATGTAGTGAATTGTTGCATGTTCTTGTTAAAAAGTTCTTTCTGTATTCTAATTCCCAGCTTACCAGTCTTGGTGCAAGACAAGGCTTCTACTGTCAGGTGGAGAAGTACAACTTTAGCTACTCACTGTTTGACATTGTTGCCATGGCGTTCTTCCGTTGGGTCGTTCTCCTCTTGGCTTACGCCCTCTTCAAGTGCAAGCACTGGATCTTTGCAGCGGTAAGAGTCTACTTTTTATATATAGGGGAAACTGGGCTCTCTTAAACTTTTGAATGAATGCAGCCTCTTGTATTTGCACTCTTTGAAGTCTAGGTTGATAGAACAGCAGCTACATGTATGTGACTTTCAATTAAACTACGAGGTACCAGTATCTGTGTATTGGAACACATGGGAAGGAACTCTACATTAACAAACTGAACATCTGCCAGTGCATCTCTGCTACATGTGATTTCTATAAGCAGGGGTACCCAAAAGAGTACCCATTTGCACACACACACAAAAAAAAACAAAAACATATTTAATGAATTTTGAACAAATATGTAGGCTACTGAAGCACATCAAAATTTACAGGGCCATTTTTTTATATTCTTGAATGATTATGGTCGTGTGTCACATGTTGGGGTATAGTAAAAGGGTGGAGGCGTTACATTTTGGAAGAAAAATTATTACATTTTTTTCACATAGCATGAAAATGATGTACAGTCATGAGCTGTGCAATAACTCATATTGTAGATACTTTATCAGGCTACATGTCTGTGAAGTTTCAGCTTTGTTTTGTTCACAGTTTTATTACAATGATAATTTGAGTGGAGTAGGGTAAGGGGTGGAGGATCGTACGGTGGAGGATCCTACGGTGGAGGCACGTGTTAAAGCATACATGTAGGGAATTCCTATTTTTGTTACTTTCTTATTCTTTGTTGCGTTATATCTTTGCAGCCAATTGGTCTTATGTGTTGAGTGATATATCATTCTCTTTGGAATGTACCTGATTTTAGATAAATGTGAAGTAGCTTTTTCAAAAGTCATTTTATCACTTAATTAATCAATTAAAACATACTTAATGCACACATCCTCATAGACAATGCATTGCAGGCATAAATAATTGCCACATGCAATTTTATGACAATATTTGTGATTTTTTTTTTTTTCGCCATTTTCTTTGCATGCATGTAGATACACAATTAATTGGAAACATATTACTTGCAATAAACTTTGAGTTGTAATCCAAGTGTAAAAGACATGATTTCTGCCATTTTTGCACTATTTTTTCTCCTTTTTTGACACCATCCAGCACGGCTAGAAAAAATAATTTTGCACTACAAGTTTATATTTTTTAGAAGAATATGGTCTTATTAACACAATCCAAGAAAATTCATTTCATTTGGAGCAAAGATTAAGAAATTATTTGCCAGTAAAATTTTGAAGTTTTTAAAACCATTTTTCCTGTAACACTCTGTATAGCTTTTATGACACACCCTAGACAGGCACAAAAATATGTTAATCATCTGCCTTTTGATCTCTGCTTTCAATATATATATATATATATACTTTTATACATATCTGACTTACTACTAAGAAACTAGAGATGTTTGATTGTGACAATGTACATTTCTACAAATTTTTGGACATGTAACACGTTTTCCACCCAACTCATGACATGTCGCCTTATCCATTTCAATGACTTAGTTTATTCTCAATTTGGTCAATTTTCCAAGTCGGGCCTTTTTGCTGTTAGTTGAAAGCCAATCCTGAAATTTCACCATGTACATGTACTGTAATCCCATATCATTATAAGGTTAATTACCCCCTTTGTTTTGGATTGTCTTTCTATTTGTTGAATATTCATTTAAAAAATATGAACTGTAATATGATTTCAGTTTTTTTTGTCAAGTATGCATTTGTATTCATGCTTCAAGTAATTTGGTTTCTCGCTTCATTTTCAGATTACAACTATAGCTACAAGTGGATTACTAGTGAGCAAGATCTTCCTTTATAATCTTGTGGTAAGATTATCACTTGTAAAGTTACTGTAAATTGATATGGTTATGACTACATGTTTATATTTTGTGTCCAAGAAAAAAAAAGGAAATGATTTTTAGACATTCATAAGCACTTATGATCTGGTTTATAACTTAAAACTAATACAGTAGATGTCTCATCTTCCATTTGAAACCAAATATTTTGTAAATCTGTGCTTTTGATAAAAGCAGAAAATGAGAGAAACGTGTGGGCAATTCCATGGTAACTGACGTAACAAACACGTAACCATTTCTAAATTGTTTGTACTGTAATTACATTGATTTCAAATTAATACAGTTTAATAAGTTGATGATAGAGAAAGATTTTGGAAAAAAAAATTCTATCCAAACTCCACTTGTATGAAACGGCAAGCAAAATTGTGTTGGTAAATGACATTACATTTTTTGTAACATCAGTTACTAACAACTTTTTGCTTGCCGTTTGATAGCAAATGCAGTTTGGGTAAAACTTTTTACACCATTCCTTTCCTATCTTCAACTCATTTAGGTGTATTAATTTGAAAACCAATGTATTCTTATCTATGTAATTACACTACAAGCAGGTTAGGAATGGTTGTGTTTTTGTAACATCAGTTACCATGGAATTGCCCGTGTCAGTAAAGAGATGACAAAAAATCCATCAAAGGGTACTAAAGCTATTGATCGTAATTTTATTGTAATTTTGTGATATCACTTCAACTGAACACCAAATCTGTACTCTGATATAGTTGATGATGGTGATAAATCATATCATTTATATTGCGCCATATTTCTATCAAAAACATTGTTGATCAGTGATACAAATGCAGATTTGTCACTGCTTTCTTCCAGATCAAATTGTATCACCCTTTAATAGTTCTTCCTTTATTATATTTTTTTCCTGTTCATCCAGAATTCACATTACCCAGAAGATTGTGCTCCCAAAGGGTCTTCCTGGGTCTTGATGGCTATTGTAATGCTAATCTGTAGTCTTCTGATAGCCTGGCTAGAGTTGTGGGTCTTTGACTTCCAAGTTATACCTAAAGAAAAGAAACTACTTGAGGAAGGTAAGTGTCCAGGAAGCTGAAGGAACTTCTCAGGAATTTGACCGCTCTATGATTTTGTCAGAACCAGTCGGGATTGTAGGCTGGTATCAAAAACTGAGCTTTAAATCATGATATTTAAGTAAATGTCTACCAGGGTATAAAAATAGATAGAAGTAAAAGAAGAAAGAATAATATATACATTCATTTTGTTTTTTTTTGCACATTATTCTCTTCATTTACTGCTCACTTGGCATAGATATTCATATTATGAATGACAGCGCCTTAAAAACTACAAACAATAACAGCAACTTTTAAAAGGAACCCTATGAAGTCTTTTCGTTACAAAAGATCCACCTGAAAAGCAACTTCAGAAATTGCCAAAATTGAAGGCATTCCAAATGATTATCTGTGTTTATGTTGAACCTTTATTTGTCAATTTTGGTGACTTAAGTTTTTGGTTGAATTACTGTGCTTATGATGCTATCTCACTTCACGGAGATGTTTCTGCGACTCGGACACTCGGAGATGTCTCTGATACTTTTTTTTCGGCGTCTCCGAGATACCATCTCAAAGCCTTCTCAAATTAGTCCCAAATTCATCTCTAATCCATGTCATGGCAAGTGAGATACCACCATTAAGTTTTTAAATGTACAATTGTTATTCAAAACAAGTGTTTATGATTTGCTGAAAAGAATTTCAGTGTGCAAGAAATACAGTAATCAATCTAAATCCTTGTTTACCTCCCAACTTATCACCTTACAGCTTTGATGGCTCGCTCCTTAGAGACTGGTGAAAGGCGCCCTCTATTGGATCCATATAATGCCAGGAGGTACGACCTTCCTGGAGGACAAGCCTTCTATTCACCTTATGATTCACCTAGAGGTTTGTTGTCTTTTCATTCCAGTTATCTTCTTATTGTTATTTGCATTCATTGTTGAGAATTTTCTCAGTTTTAAAAAGGATATGGGGAGATTGATATACAGATTTTAGTGCCTGATTCAAATTCACTCCATTTGCCATGAAACCTGATCCTGGTAATTATAAGAGCATTTTTATATATTTTGTTAAATGAACATTATGTAACAGTAAAGAAAATTGCCTAGGAAAGCCTTTCATTGAGTATTATGTGTAAATTGTTTAAATGCAGCAATTAGAAATGCTGCCTTTCAGAAGCAGTTCCTACAATTTGGAGCATGTGAAAGAGATGATTATTGGTGTGGTTTACTTTGTAATCCCTTGTTGATCAGAAGCCTTGTTTCTCTCATAATTACCATTTATATACATCATACATCCAGGATACCACCTGATATTAGCTGCTATTTTGCAGTTATTTTGGCTTCTTACCAATATGCACCAACCTAATCGGGTATTCAGATTTTATATTGCATATCAGATCATCACAGTATCTTTGATACCGTCATAAAAGTTTTATATGTTTTTGTTTATATGCAACAGGTTCTGATACAGAGTCAATCACAAGTGAACAGTCCAGTGCCAGCTTTAAATCCTCAAGAACAGCAGACTTCCAGTCCTTACCAAACAGTCAACGAGGAAGCACAGTAGATCTAGCAGGATCCACTGGGGTAGGCTAATCTCTAGTCTGTATTTTAAAATAAATAAATAAATAAATAAAAATGGTACAACCGGGAAAAAAATGAATTAGGAATAAAATCTTCTCAAGCATTCTGTGTATATGGTATCAAATTGAAGCCAAAAGATGTTTCTTGTTGATATACTTTATTTCATATAATTTGCTTTTGTTAAACAAAAGTTATGCTAAATTTTTATGCAATGACTACGTAATCGAAATTACCATAACCTTTTGTTTTATTTGTGGCCTTTTTGGTTGTATTATTTTTTAAACATAAACGAAGGCATGGGACAGCATGTAAAAAATTGATTTTTCTTGTTTGTAGAAAACTAATCACATATCAAGATCTACAGCATCCAAATGAGATTTTTGTTTTTAAGGTGCAGAGGAAAAAAACTGATTTTCCTGCTTTGTGGAAATACCAAACAAAACTAGTTTTTGATTAATTTCCCTACTATAAAATTAAAAAAGATGTTTCCCATTTGGAACATTTTATTTGATGCAGACTGTTATGATTCGTGGGCCCTGTGGGTAGAAAATTGTATGTATTGTGACATAAAGATATGATAGGGGAGTTATGTCATAATATTATCACATGATTTTTGACATAAAGTTTTTAACAGTGGATTTATGTCACACGACTTAAATCATGACATAAGAGTTCCTAGCAACAGGACCCATAGCTTCATAACACAAAGGTTTGCAATTAATCACAAAATGGCAATCAAGATCAATGTTACATGCATTTTCAATCTGAAGACTGACCACTAACCAGTGAAAATTATTTTTTTCAAATTTCTAATTGATTAGAAACCTATGTGGTGGGGTCCCTAGTTGTTCTAATGTTATCACATTCTCGATTTGTTCAACTTGGTGTACTTGCTCCACTTGTGCAAAGTTCTCACTATCTACTGGAGTCCTATGGGGACTCAAAGTGCCTCATGCAGCTGGTACAATGTCTTAACCAAACTGTTAAAACTGTGCTGCAAGTTTAGTTTCTAATCCATGATATATTGTTAAAGAATATAGTATTAAAAAAAAGTATTGTATGAGTGAATAGTAATCAATAGCATTTGAAAGTTAATGTAGATACATGTAGGCATCATGAACACTCAGTGTAAATATGATTAATCTAGATAGTTCCTTTTCATGATTGTATTTCTCAACTTTACTTGGTTCATTGTTGATGTAAGGCCATAAATGGGGCCCGGTGAAATTTGGACTTTGGAATGTTTGGCTCTGCATTTAACTTGTGTAAATACCACATGAATTACAGCGTACTGTAAAATATCATTTTGCTGATCATGTGATCTATTTGGGGGATCTCATCTTCATATAAGTTTTTAAGGCTTAACCAGTTAAATGTAAGGCCACAAATAAGATGGAATAAAACCTTTTGGAACTACATGTACTTGATATGTGAATCTGTTATTATCTCCAATGGGTTACTCACAGTGCAAAGTTTTATGGGGGTCAGAATTCCACAGAAAATAGTATATAAAAGTGCATGCAGAAAGTCATATACATGTAGATATGGTATAATTGTGTCAAAGTGTGTATTATATCAAAAATCCTTCATGCTTTTTTACTGGTCACAGACTGTTTATTCTTAAATGTATAAACTCATTTTGGAACTACCCATATGATTATTTCCATTCTTATGCATTAACCCTTTGAACCCGATAGGCCGGTTTACCGGCCATATGATCAGAGATAGTAAATTATCCCGAAAGGTCACTTTCCATGTGCCTTCGAGAAATTTTTAAAATTAGGATTCATGGTCTAAAACTTTTGCAAGTCATCGAAAGATGGCACTATTGCAAACAACTTATAAGAGTACCTTTAGTTCACATTTTAATAATGCATACCTGTTTCAACCTAGTGAATAAAACTTGTACATTATGGATTTCACATAATGTGCAAATAATTCAGGGTTCAAAGGGTTAAAATGGTGATCACAACTCATTATAGATTTTGGGGCATATGCATGCTTGCTTTGCCCATGGGCCAATTTTTGTGATTCCTAAGGTTTTTATATGGCTGGAGGAAAGGTACTGCAGAAAACCACTGTGCCCTGTCTGCTAGAAGAAAAAAAATGTGTGTGCAATATAGGACTTTTCTATGAAATTCAACTTAGATGCACATAAATAAATAAATGCAAATAATTTTTTGACTGCTGAATTCTGTAATTCCACATTATTTTCTTGTGTTTTTCTAAATTTTACCAAACAATCCTTATTAGCAATTCATTATCAAAATTTATAGAAAGAAAAATTTGTTGGTTCCAAAAATTTTGTTTTTATTAGATGTAGAGCACTTGCAGTTTTTGAGGCATGATAGATAGTTGAATATTCCAAATTGGAAGGGGGTCATTTTAAACCATTTACTAACCCAACCATCTTCCTAAAACTTATTACAAACTTTTTAATACTTCTTGAACCTATTATTGAAATGACCTATTCAAAGTTATTGTATATCACAGGATCTTATTAATGGCAAAATCTTGTAAATATAATATTTTTTCTTTTCTTTATAAACAGGAGCAAGAGTACATTCAGAAGGCCAAAGATGCACTGGTTCAACTCCAAGGTATCCTAGACAACACAGAGATATGGAAGAAAGAATGTGGTGAAGAAGAGGCTACAGTATACTGTGGAACATACCCAGGAATATCACAAAGACTCTACAAATTAGATGTAAGTAGAGAACAGTAATGGACCCTGCATTACGTCACTCAAAAAGAAATATTGGCCCATGCCCAAATATACAGTAATAGTCCCCAGACAATTGGGCCTGCACGATCTATTGAAATTCAAAATCTTGGATCCGTGCCTGGAGAGAGATAAGTAGAGGTGTGTTTTGGCTCATACCCAGGGATATCACAGAGACTCTACAAATGAGATCTAAGTAAGAGAGATATAGAGGTGTGGTTTCTACAGTGATACCTACCCAGGGATAAACAGAGACTCTACGATGTAAAGTAGCGAGAGAGAACTGCGACGACTCAAGTCTATGAATGAAAAAGGTTCATTGCATGGCATAAAGTTAAGATATCAGATATTTGCTCTGGCAAGATTACTTTATTTTTTCAAATTTTTTATCCCAACTTTTTCACCACAGGGCCATGATGATCTTAGACTTTGCCCCAGCCCTTCAGGGGGCAATATTTAAAAGCAATGTTTGTCCACCCTCTTTACTCATATTGCACCCCCATCCACTTTTTGGAACCCCTATTTGTTGACCCAGGGTAAACGGCCCTCAGCCCTACCTCAGGATACTAATGTCTAAAGATAAGGATTGCCAATTTGTTTTAAGCTTCATTTGGGCCTTTTGAGTTGGGGCATTTGACTGGTTTTCAAAATGTATGTTATTAGCCCTTGATAAAAATTTTTTATTTTTTATTTTCTCAAAATATATTGTTACATCTCAGCCAAACATCATAATGAGAACTAGAGGGGCCGTCAAAGGCGGCAGACCCACGCCTTGGTGGCGCTACTACTATGGGGTCAAAACTGAAATCTACATTATGTGTACTAACCCCGGATGATTTTGTCTTAACACATGGCTTTACACAACTCGAAATTTATGTACTGAAAAAACATGACCCCTATGTCAGCGAATGTTAGCGAACGACCCAATCGTCTCCACGCTGACCTGTCCCCGGCCTATGTGTGACCGCACGTTCGTTAACCCTGCTCAAGGCCAGGTCACCGGCATTGGAGCTTCCTAAAAAAAATCGCTTGGGATCCTTGCCCCACTACACTGTGGTAGCGTGTCCCAGCAGTTAAGGAAGATGAATATTAATGTACTGATCATAAAAATAGTCTGCAAAACCTCCTACCTTATGACCTGGCGAGAAGATGTGCTTTATACACCTTGTTTCGAAATTCAATAATGTTAGTGTTACGTTTGTGTGCGCATGGGATATGGGCTGGGGATATGGCTGCCGCAGTATTAAAGCGAACTCCTAGATCCTAGCATGATATCTAGTACTGCGCTTTACCTTTGGAAAAGACCAATTTAAGAGCTACTGCGCACTTGGACTTTTGGTGAGTTTGTTTGCGCTATTGCCACTGAGCTATCGCCACTAAGGCCCTCATCGCGGATAGGAAAAACTAGACGGTCCAGAGTAAAAACAAAAAAGTCACACAGAATCTGCAGGGATCAACCAATCATCACCTAAATCTAATCGATTCTTTCCTTTCACTATCCAAACAATCCCTGAAAATTTGGTGCAAATCCGTTCACCCGTTCTCTAGTTATCTTGTACACAAACAAACAAACAAACAAACAAACAAACAAACAAACAAACAAACAAACAAACATACAGAACCCTTTACAATACCCTGCCGATTTCATCGGCGAGGGTAATCAAACAAAAAAATACATTTAACAATCTTATTATATGGGTAGATCATGGGCTTGTGGGTGTCCTGGGTTTCAATTGTCATTAATGGGAACTAAAAATCATGTATACCAATCTTACACCAGGCCAATGCCCTACTGCAACCCTTGACCAAAGAACTACACCTACTATGAACCCAATCTCCCCAAAAGAAAAAAGAGATGCAAAATGAATACAGAGGGAGGAGGTGTGGGGAAGGGGAGCAAGATCTGAGATGATGACAAAATAAAGGCATAATTGAATTCCAACTTGATGGCGATCAGTGTCTGTGGAACTCGCTCCCTTCTTTGCTTTGTGAAATTGACAGCATCAAACTCTTCAAATCATGCCTCAAAACTCACTTATTTTGGCAGATGTGTAGTAATGAATTTATGATGATAATTAATTTAATTGGATGAGCCTGCACCTTTGAATGTTTTCAACAGAAATATGGCGCAAGATAAATGCTGTGGATCATCATCGTCAATGTATAATAGTAATAGTATATATTTATGTGCACAAGGAAATATATAGATAAAACAGACTCTAAATGAATTTTATATCTATATATCAAGCATGACTGAAGAAGAACAGTTTTCAACTAGAAAAGT
Organism: Paracentrotus lividus; assembly: GCA_940671915.1. Taxonomy (NCBI): domain Eukaryota; kingdom Metazoa; phylum Echinodermata; class Echinoidea; order Camarodonta; family Echinidae; genus Paracentrotus; species Paracentrotus lividus. Next base: position 57,178,925 of record CALNVZ010002100.1, on the reverse strand, counting down.
GAATATTTTATTTACTGATTCAGTGAATAAGGATTTCCCTCTCCATTTTTTTCTCGAAAACTTTGTTGAACTATAAGTAATTAAGTTATTTATAGTAAACTACTTTTTTTGGGGTAGTGTTAACATGAAGACAAATAGAGGAATTGAGTTGTATGAATTTGGATTTATATTGAAAATTTTTTTTTTTTTTTCCTGTTACGAAGTTTGAATCAAATTCACTGTAAAGAGAGAATGTAAGTAATATAATTATCAACTTTTTTTTAAATCCTTTCTGTTTGTCCAGGCAATTATTCCTGTACCAGTGGAGACATTAGTAGAAGTGATATGGGATAAATGTGATGAGTCAGCAGCATGGAATTCAGCTTTATTAGAAGCAGAGAGAGTTCAAGATATCAATCCTTCTGTTGATATCTTATATAGCGTAGCAGCACCAGGAGGCAAAGGTGTATTCAGTAGCAGGTAAGAAAGCAATGAACAAGGCTGATCGTAGGTTGGAAACTGCTTATGTAATGGCAATACCCTCAAGACATTTCATTTATGACAAAAGTATATTGATTAAATTCATTTTGTTTCTGCATTTTAACAAAGAAATACATTTTACCTGAGAGTTGTATAAACAGGAAACAAAGTACAAAGTGAATACATTTTATATGAGCATTACATGAAAAAAAAGAAATTACAATAACACAAAGCATAGATACACGAATGACTTACAATTCATTGAAAACAAAAAGAGAGAGATTATAAAACGCAAGAGACCACCATCGTAAGCTGTTATGCTTGAAGAACATGGCAGCGTCAAAAAGGGAAATTGCGTGACATGTACTAGTCTTCTGGAAGGGTTATTTTTAGTTCTTACAAGACACAGATGTAGTGTTACATCTTAGACTTTGATTCTACTATTCCATCATTTTATTTATAGGAACTTTGTATCAGTAAGGTTGTGTGAGCGGAGAGATGATCGGGGTGATCGCTACGTATCCAGTGCCATTGCTGTTGAGCACCCTGATAAAACATTTATTCTATTGATTCATTAATAGGGACTTTGTTTCAGTACGGTTGTGTGAGCAGCGAGGTGATCATTATGTATCCAGTGCCATTGCTGTAGACCACCTAGATAAAGATTTGTTCTTCTATTCCATCATTTCATTTATAGGGACTTTGTATCAGTGCGGTTATGTGAGCAGCGAGGAGATCGTTAAGTATCCAGTGCCATTGCTGTAGAGCACCCAGATATAACATTTATTCTATTGATTCACTTATAGGGACTTTGTATCGGTACGGTTGTGTGAGCAGAGAGGTGATCGTTACATGTCCAGCGCCATTGCTGTTGAGCACCCAGATAAAACATTTATTCTATTGATTCATTTACAGGGACTTTGTATCAGTAAGGTTATGTGAGCAGAGAGGTGATCGTTATGTATCCAGTGCCATTGCTGTAGAGCACCCAGATAAGCCACCAGTACCAAACCTTGTCAGGGGGGAGATTGGTGTAAGTGGATGGGTCATAGAGCCTGTACCTGACAGACCAGGACACTGCAGATATATCTGGATCGTCAACTCAGATATCAAATTAAAGGTAATTAAAATAAATTATTTTCATAGGCCAGTATTCACAAAGGTGTCCTAAAGTCAAGCCTAGCTTAAATCAGTGGTTTAACTATGAGATGCAAACTGTGACACTCATTCCAAAGATGTTCTGAAATCATACTATGAAAGATGTTATGAAATCATAGGAAAACTTAAGTACTAATCAGGCAGTTTCAGTAAAAAAAACTGATAAATCAGACTTTTTGAGATTGGGTCACACCCTTAGTTAAACCACAGATTTAAGGTATGATTTAACTTAACACCTTTGTGAATACAGGCCATGGCCTTTGCATGCTTTAAAGCCATGGGATCGGCAGAGTCTGTGTGTTTCTGTGCTGTCCATGCAACCATTAGCAGGTTGGGATCTTTGTATGCATGTAGACAAACTAAAGCGCTTGTTGCAAACCTTTGCATTGCAGAACAATGTACCAAGGTCGCCGGTGCTCATGAGGTACATGGGGCCACACAGTGTGATAATCCACTGTGACAACATTTGGCTGACCCTTGGGTTCTGTATGCGGTCAAACCTTTTCAAAACACAAGCAAATATATATTCATAAATAAAGATTTCCACGTAACCACACGGCGCTGTGCCTTTAATGTGAACAGTGTCTTCTGCACATTATTTGAACATGATGACTAAAATTTTCTTTCAAGGTTATACATGGATAAACAATCACTTCTCTGAAAACTAAATTTAGTTTCCTGTTGTATACATTAATATGAGGGATAGAATTTTTTGCTGCTTTCTTTAGTCATGCCTAAATTCTATATTTCCACACCGGAATTAATCAATCACCAGGTGCTATCCTGAGTCCCAGGTTGGCAGCTATGTGCCTCTACCTTTATTAGCTCTTGTTTTCATCTTCATGTAGTATAGTCCTGTCTACTGCTTAATATAGTCAAATTATGTGATTCGCTTGGTTTATGATATTTACTCCTGAAGGAAAAAATTGCTCCGCGGTCAAATGGTAACACTAATAAAGTGGCTAAATTCAGCCCTGGACTAAAAACTCTACCCAACCCTAAACCTAACTCAGTACCCTATCCCAACCCTCATCTTAACCCTAAAAGGGCCGGGGGGGGGCCTAATCAGCCCCCCCCTCGACATTTTGCGCGGTCATGTCGCTGAAAAAAAATTTCGCGCTCCGCGCATTTATGACTTTTTTCTCTAACATCTTACGCAACTTTTAAAAATATTTTGAAGAAAATTGAGCGTACGGTTCGGAAGTTGCGCAACATTATGTAATGCAGCGCAGACTCAAAAAACGGAGATTTTCTGTATTTGTGTACAAAACATATGGGAAATGGCTTTTCATGCTAAAATCACATTTCTTTATTTGAAATATGGTTATTAGCCATTATTTTAAATGATATTGCTCTAATCAATAGAGATAATCAATGACCGAAGTATTCCAAACAAAAAAAACAATGAAATACATAAGTCGAAAAACAAAGAAATACATAAGAAATTCCCAAAACAATAAAATACATAAGAAATTAAATTAGATACCGGAATTTTTTTCGCGTACAATTGTTAGGTATGCTACAGAGAATATTTACATCAAGAATTAGCATTCTAGGACCATTATTTAATGATTTAGAGCAAAAAGTATGATTTCATGCATAAATTAGCATAATTAATTAATATAAATTAAAAAAGACATTATTTGGAAAAATGAACTATACGATCTTGTAGATTACATCGCACACTACTATTGTGCAAATTTTCGCGGCGATCGCGCGATCGGCGGCCGAGATCTGAAGGGGGGGCCTAATCAGCCCCCCCCCGGCTGTGAGATGGCAAAAATAACCCGGCCTTTTTAGGGTTAACCCTAATTGGACTGGGGGGGGGGCCATCATGGCCCCCCCCCTCAACATTTTCCGTGACCACTCTGCCGCGCGAAATTTTTTGATCGCGCTGCTCGCTGACTTTATACTTTCAAGTTCTGCGCATCTTTTGAAACCATTTTCGCGAAAATCGGTTGTACCGTTACGACGCTGCACGATTTTCAAAAATATCCGTCAGACCGAAAACGGCTCAAAAACATGATTTTGTGTACAAAGTCAATGCAAATTGAGTTTTCTCACCTAATTCATAAAGATATGATTATTTTCACTTTCATTGGCTGAAATCAATTCATTTTAGCATAATTATGCTTCAAAATGGTTCAATAATTTTTGCGAAAAAAACAAAGAAAAACAAAAGGTCGAAAAAACAAAGAAATACATAAGAAATTCATAAAACAATAAAATACATAAGAAATAATTTCGATACAAGAATTTTTTCAGAATACAATTGTTAGGAATGCTATAAGGAATAATAATACACAAAAATTAGCATTCTAGAGGCTTTATTTTTTCAATTAAAGCAAAAAGTATGATTTTATGCATAAATTAGCATAATTAATTCATATAAAATAAATCGATATCATTTCGGAAAAATTAACAGCGCAGTCTTGTAGATTACATGACACACTACCATCGTGCAAATTTTTGGCGCGGTTGCGCGATCGGCGGCCGAGATCTTAGGGGGGGGGGCCATCATGGCCCCCCCCAGTCTTGACAGCTCCCAAAACACCCCAGTCTTATTAGGGTTAACCCTAGATCATAGTGAACAGTTATATACGGCCACCAGAGGGGGTGGTTGGAACTATAGTACCCGAACTGACGCGAAGAATGCGACTATTTTTCCTGAGGGGCGCAGCCCCGAAGGAAAATAGTCGCATTCGCGTCAGTGAGGGGACTAAAGTTTCACCAAAACCTCTGAAGGCCGTATATAACTGGTTTATATCCGTCATCGGAAATAAAAGATTCTAGATCTCTAGAAATCTAACGTTAGAGGCCGATATCTAACGTTAGGCTACTCCAGATATCTAACTTAGATCTAACCCAGGCCTGCCCTGCATGTGTATGAATGATCTAAAATCTCGAGGCCTATAATAGGCCTAGATTCTAGGTCTAGATCTAACATTTGAAGACAATAATAAATGGGCATTTACTCACTCGACCTTTGGAGTTTGGGTCTCTTCTTCTTGTAAAGTTGAGGGTCTCTGCTTAAGTTCAATCACAATCATTTAGGCCTAGAGGTCTAATCAACACTGTCACTGATCAAACGCTGACAAACTAAAGCGTTGCTGTCGATGTCGCCATTGAACTCCCTGAATGGAATCATCGTAGACGAGATGAAAACCTCGGCTTGCTATCATCATCAGCTCCTCCAAACTACATTATTTGCCATCTTGTCTCACTACTTTTCACATTACTTGTAAAAATTATCTCTAATCCATGTCACTGCACTGCCATGATCCTAGGCTAAGGCACGCACTCTCTCCGGCAAACAGACAGAAATCTCGTCTAGCTAGCCTACTACGTCTATCTACGCGAGATCAAAATGTAAAAAAAATTTTATGAGTCACGCGCAAGTACGTACGTACGTACGCGCACCATCGTCAAAACAAAACTTACGTCACGCATAGAGGTGGATACCTTTATGACGTCACTGCATGCCGAGCACACGATACATGTTCGGGCTACGGAGCCGCCGATGGCTGGGGGGGGGGGGGGGTTCAGAAACGTAAACGTGTACGAAAATGGGGTCTTTGCTCTCAGCTAGCTTCGATCACTTGATAGGCCACTATCGCTTGATCGAGCCGTGGCTATTCGCAGGTACTATCCACGGCTCAAGGGAATATTCCCAGCTTGTGACGTCAGATGTCAGGATTAGTGGCATTTTTGCACAATTCATGACGTTGGTTGGAACTACCTTTGGTCACATGACGGGGTTTAGACCAATCACATTTTAAGATTTTTACCATGACGAATATAAACAAAAATAAAGCCCGGAGCATTTGTTGATTTCCCAATTTACTGCTTTCCTCTATTTCCAAAACATTTATATCATTGAGGAATTTGCTAAAAATTATTATATATCATTCCATGTAGAATTATGAATTGGTTTTATGGCAAGTTAAACATATATGTGTAATTAATCAATGATTTAAATAATTGATTCACGTTTAAAAATTCTTATGTCTCTCAAAATAGATATATTGTAAACTATTGAAATCCCATTAAAAATATTTGAGGATATTTAGTAATGATTAATCTTGGTTTTAATCTTTGTGGTTGTCATCATGTTAATCCTTCTTCCTGTCATACCATTCCCCTTGCCAAGTATTCAATTCACAGTCTGCGTGCCTCTCTCCCCCTTTCTCTCTTTATCTTTTTTTTCCCATCTCTCTTTTCTGCAGGAAGTATTTCATAATTTAAAAGATATAATTAAAAAAGGGGGAATTGTAACAGGTACATTTAAGAGACATCATTACCAAACATATGGATTGGTCACAAGAATGATAATACAGTGTCCCCAAAAATTATTTGTACACTTTGAAAAAATGATATTAAACAAATCGATGTTGGTTTGAAATTTCAATTACTATTTATATCAGATGGTAGGTAATGTCACCATCACCTGAACACTAAATCTCTAATGTTCCGTCAGTCTCGGAAGCTCTAGGCCGCCATTTGCAATTTTCATGGCCCAAAAATTATTTGTACACTTTAGAAGATGGGTTTTTAAAGGAGTGTTTAAAGTTTTTGGGGGCCTTTTTTTGGCTTCAAGGGCAGTGATCAACCTCCTTGGCATACTGTCGTCCAATTTAGCACTCATTTCACCGCCAATACCATTCCATGTTCGCTGGAGCGTGTCCTGGAGCTGCTGGAGGCTTGATGGTGAGTATTGAGGGCGCTGTCGCTTTAGATCACCTCTTGTGTGCTAAATGGGGATTAAATCTTGGATCTGAGGTGCCTTTTCTAGCTTCTTAACAAGTTTCTGCTAAAATAATGCTTTAATATGCATTGCTGCATGCTTGGGGTCCCTGTTATGTTGGAAAACAACTTGAAGACCAATAAGCCTTTACGCAAGTGGGAGCCTCTAAGAGGCAAAATTAGTCTCATGGACATCAATTTTCATGATGATATTGATGGACAGATAGTAAGCAATGAAATACAGCAATTTGCAACCAAAGAAAATTGCATCCAAGGCCACAGAGGCTGAGGAATGACTGGGTGCCCTCAAGAGTGTCTGCAACAGGCTAAATGGCTACATGACTATAGATGGAATAATTGGCAAGAAAGAAGCCAAATGTAAGAGACAGTATCAAAGAAGTGTCATGCTTTTGCAAAACAACTTGAGAACAAGCCTGCGGAGTTCTAGCACTCCGTCCTAAGACCTATTAGTGCAAAAGTGATTGGATATGATGCACGGTACCATGTGTGTCTTGTAGGAAGCTTTCAGTCAGTCATGCTTGGAGCCAACAGTGAAGCACAGTGGAGGATGCTTCATGAATTTGGAGTTGTATGGCAGCCAGTAGAGTTGGAGAGATAAATTTCATAACATGGCATCATGAATGCTGAAGCCATGAGGATATTCTTGCCCTTCAGAATGGCTCAGATGCTCTCATCTGCTTCAAGTCTGAATGGTCATCAATTTACGGTCCAACATAACAATGACCCCAAGTACATATCAAACCATATGAAAGCAATATTCAAACATAAACATGTTAAGCTGCAAGAAGGGGCACCTCGCAGCCCAGATTTAATCCCCAATTAGCACATGAGAAGTGATCCGAAGCGACAGCGCCCTCTAGACTGACCATCCAACATCCAGCAGCTCCAGGACACGCTCCAGCGCACTTCGAATGGTATTGGCGGTGAAATGAGTGCTAAATTGGTCGACAGTATGCCAAGAAGGTTGATGACTGCCCTGGAAGCCAAAGAAGACCCCCAAAAACTTTAAACAACACTTTAAGAACCCATGTTCTGAAGTGTACAAATAATTTTTGGGCCATGAAAATTGCAAATGGCGGCCTAGAACTTCTGAGACTGACGGAAAATTTGAGATTTAGTGTTTAGGTGATAATGACATTACCTACCGTTTGATATAAATAGTAATTAAAATTTCAAGGCAACATCAATTTATTTAATTCCATATTTTTAAAGTGTACAAATAATTTTTGGGGACACTGTATATATGTTTTCAGTTTTATATAACTAGTTACCAATCGTAGCACTTTACATATGATCACCCCAGTCATTGGATTCAATCCTAGTCAACTATTTCACAGGCCCAATGAACAAATCCCATGAGAAACGCAATTATTCTTCCCAAACCACCCTGATTGGAATCGAGAAAGAAGTTTTTTTTACATTCTGCTTCTCCGACCATACAATTGTCATTTTTATATACCAATTCAAATTATGGTAGTGCCTCAAGGGTATGAGCTTTATTTTGATGGGATTTACGACTTAAATGAAAGCATTTTTGCAGAGAGAAGAAGACAAAAAACTATATTTGCCACTGCTCATGTAAACAAATTCTTCTTCTTCTCGAGTCCTTTCTCCTATTCTTCTGTTTGATTTGTAATTATACTTGATTACATTTTAAAGATCATAGTATTCATTGCATATATATATATGTATTGGTTCTTAGGGGAATCTGAATTAGACTCTACCCATTTGGTATTGAATGCAGGCGATCCCATTAGGCGAAAGAGTAGTAAGGTCAGCTTGGGAGCAGGGGAAGGGGAGAAGAGGGCATTGTAGAAGACTCATGGTCTCCTCCTCTCCGCATTCGCATACTGGCCTTCCTTCAGTGTCGATGCCCCATTTGGCCATTAACACCTTGCAACGGCCGACTCCAGCCCGCAGGCAGTTCAAGCAGAGCCAGAACGGCCAGGGTTCACGGAATCCTGTTGGGAGGGATTCCTTGGGGCCGGTGATGACATTGTGAGGCGCAGACTCAAGACGTAAAAAAATCATCTCACTAGATGGAGGGTCATCAATAAATACACAACCTCACAGGAACCTGGGGGTGCTTCACCATGTGAAATGCTCAAATCACCTTTAATTTCATTAGCTAAATTTGAAAAATGTAGATATAGACTATCCTTATCAATCTCAACAACCACTTTGAATTTCAAGGATATTTTTATCAACAATTTAATTGAGATTATAGGTCATACTTCAGGAAGAACTTCAGGCATCACATTTGGCTTTTTATTTTGCAAGTCATATGTAAAGTTGTCCACGGCTTAGGAACAACTTTGTTAAACAAACATCAGATTGCTTAGACTGTGACTACTACACTTTTTGTAATTTTCTTGTCATTGATGTATTTATGATAATTTGTAATAAGCAGCCCCTGTTTTATTTTTGTTTTTCACCTGTAGGTTTGGACACCACAGAACATCATGGATCCAGTGATGGGCAATGTCGTTATGAGTTCATACCGGGATCTAATCAACCACCTGACACAACAACAAGGTACTACATCGTCATGACAACGGATCAAAGACGAAGGCCATGTTAGTAATAATGTCACCTGGATGCCAGCCAATTAATGACCAAACTAAATTAGTCAGTACTCTTCATAATGAATTATATTCCATTCCCTCTTCTTTCATGCAATGGATATACAGTCGAGTCCTGTTATAACAAACATTGATATAACAAGATCTGGTTATAACAATGCAAATATTTCTGCTCCCCATAACGGCCATGTACACATGTCTCTCTGTGCCTAAGAGTTCAGTATTAAAAGATTTTGTGAAATAACGAGGCACAGTACCAACTTATACTAAGTAACGTCTCAGTTAATTGCAATAAGCTGTGATGTTGAACTCAGTTGGTTCTGTAATAGGCTTTGTCCGTTATTATGGGAGTAGACTGTATTCCATATAGTAATATTATGCAAATGTTTATTTGAGGAGCATAGCCGGATGATTGGTATGAATGTTACGGTGAGTACATTGTAATGTATTTATGATGCAGAGTTTGTGTAATTTGTCTTAATCGTGTCATAAAGATGTTTGGAGGACATTGCACTTCTAGATACCAGTGTATACATTTCCACCGTACAGGGGAGCATAAAATTGGTGTGTATTACACCATTTATCTAATCAAACTTTTGCTAGGTTCATGCATAATGGTGTAGCCTCAGAGCAACACCCATATCAGGATGGTGCTCATAAATTGTTTATTTGGGCCATAGCAGGCATTGCTGCATGTGTTTTCCTTGGCTGCTTACTATTGTACTTAAAATGTAAATTTGTCAAAACTTACTATGTGTTTCTAGCCTCTTAACCATGATATCTCACCTAACAACATAGATTATGACTTGCCAAAGTTCATGAGAATGTATCATCTATAGCAATGATACAAACTTGTGATCCACAGTCTGGTGTCTTTCTCATTCATATTGCATTACAACACCTCAAATAACACCTCAACCCGAAATCTTTTTATGTAGCTGCATGGTGGTCATAAAGGTTTAAAGTATTTTTTCCCCCTCCAAGTTTCAAATTATTTCAAGGCTTCTGTACTTTTCAATCTAACCTTACTGATGATAACAACAACACTAATATTGTCTTATGTATACATTGATCACATATTCAATTCCATATGTTAATAAATCTTTCATATTTGTAATACAAATCCTGTAAATGAAATATAAAAATTTCCTGAGTAATTTCAAAATGTAATGGGATGTATTGAGGTATGTATTGTTTTAGCAGCGCTGTTTAAAAGTTTCTAAAATGTGAAATAACTATGCTGTCATTAATGCGATTTTCACCAAACTTTGGTGAGCGCAAAGAGGGCCGAAATTATTATAGGTTTCACCTTGGTCTATACAAATTATCTGTTGGTACTATCAATTGAAATTGTACCAACTAGACAGGATGAAAATAGATCTATTAAATATGGAGCTTGAATGTTTACATGTTTCTAAATCTGTTCCTAAATCTGTGAAATTTAGGTCTCTATAAAGTGTATGCATATGTAATTGCAATGCAATGGATCCAGCAATGTGATCTGGGATTATTTATCATAATTTTTCTGAACGCCTTATGAATGATTTACTGTACTGTGTATTTTCACTTTAAATTTGAATTCTAAAGCAAGATTACATGTAAACATGTGAAATTAACTACCAAATTAGTATTTACCATCATTATTAGAAGTTTAAAACCATCTGAAAACTTATGTTTATATTTTATGTGTATATTCTGGAATATAATGTTCATAATTTCATTAGCAACTGCCGAATATTAAATATCACAATTCTTATCTGGGATTATGTCTGATTCTATTTTCACAAAATTCCTGATGTCTCATTCTTGATCTTTACTGAGCACAAGACATAAGGGAATTAGGCAAATGAAAAGAAAGTTGAGGGCTTTATTCAACTCATGCATTTATGAGGGATTTACTCATGCATTACGACATGAGCTTTATACACAACATGGAATGAGCTCATGTTAGTTAATGACCTCCTGGAGCTGCATGCCAAGTTTCATGAAATAACTCACAGCCAAATTAAAAAAGATAACAAAAATATGCTAAAAATATATACTATAAACACAAATTTTCAAGTGTTTTCAGAGTTTTGATAATGACGGTACAGAGTATGAAGATTTGGGGCAATGATGATTACATGGCAAACCAAAGGTAAGGTTTTGATACATTTATACATGTTAGGCATGGTTCAATGATTTTATTGGGGTTAAGCATAGAAAAGTCCCTCCCAAAACAAAAACAAAAAAAAGTTTGGGGGAGTCGTTTCTTTTTACTCAGAATGTTCATGAGCAAACATTTTTATTTTTGTATTTGGGATAGGGGCAACAGCCTTTCTGAATGTATTTTTAAGCACTTTTTGTTTACAAAGTTTTGGTTTAAGTGGCTCGCCACCGGGTCCATGCCTGCATGTATAATATTGACTGACCTCGAGTGAGATACATGTACCACATATCTTGCCCCAAACTAGTCTTTGATTCAAGGCAATATGGACTTTGTGAAAGCAATTCATGTAGTATCTACCAAAATTAAAGCTGGTTGATATTCTTATCATCTGTTAACCCTTTAGCACCTAGAGACTGCGTGAAAAGTGTCAGTTTACTCACCAGTGGAAAGGGTTATGCTGTGTTTCAATCACGTTTTTTCAATAAGGAAAGCTCTTAAAACATGTTCTTGGGCAGAAACGGACAGCACACATCCAATGGGTCATCCACAAGAAGTATGGGCATGTTTCATCACATATTTTTTATACAACCTTGACTAAAGCGTGCTTAAGACGGGCGGTTTTGGGCGGTTTAGTGAGTAAGCTGAGGGGCGGTCTCGGGCGGTTTAGGTGCTAAAGGGTTAATCCCAATTAGACACACTATGAAGACAGTATAAGTTTGTTTGCCTTAAACTGAGTAACTCTTGTGCCATTCTAGCCTATTGTGTTACTAAGCACTCAGAGATGGTTCATTGTAAAGAAATTGTAATTGTCTATAAAAGCGTATATTCGTCATGATTGGATATAATATATATATATATAATTTGCTATTTGTAATTGATATCATACTAATTAAAGTAATCATGCGAGGTCATGTATAAAGAAGGAAGGCTACATTTATGCAATCCTATATGCAAGATTAGACATTTCTGGTGATATTAATTAACTATAATTTAATCTGTTTATACAAATTGTTATTTGTGTGTGTGTTTTTCATAAAATGCAGAAATGTGCATATTCATATTGAAAGCACATGGTACTATTCATAAGGTACTTATCATGTACTTGTAACTATCGTAAACTTTTATGTTGCTATCTGAATTTTAAAATGTAGTTTTATAAATGTTTTTTTTAATATTATGTTTAAATGAAAATTATATAAAGATATTTGATTGCATAAAAGCAATTACCACATTCTTTATTCTGTAATTTCAAGATACAATTTCTGTGTTTTTATTAAGTCATTTTATATTTGTCTTCTCACTTTGTTTATAAAATCATATTGAAGCATAATTTGAGATATGAATGAATCACTTGAAGCAATAAGTGAACTATTCTTAACAATTATGCTTCTCAATTCAAACGAGGTGAACACTAAACTTTTACACGCTGAAATTACTTTTAACTATTTTAATTCTTGCAACCCTTAGACACTATGGCCCGAATTCACAAACGTGGTTTAGTTAGTCCATGGTCTAAATCAGGTGGTTTGTGAATACCAAAATTTAGACCATGGTCTAAATCCGTGGTTTAAACAATTGATTTAGACCATGGACTAACTAAACCACGTTTGTGAATTCGGGCCTTTGGATGTTTCTAAATTTATATATATTTGTGACTTTTATCATTTCTGTTTGACACAATATTGCGCTCTAAAAATATGTAAATAAAAGATATTCTTTAACATAGGTTGAACATTGTTGGTGTTTCCCTGTTGTCTTATGTGAATATATTATTTTAAGAAACATCTTTTACTGTTTAATTCTTAGTGTGTTTGATCGGATGCGTGATCTGCATATGAATGGGAGATAAATTTGACTAGAAGCACGGATTTCTTATGGTGATATCTCACTTGCCATGAGATGTATTTGAGACTAGTTTGGGTCGGGTTTGAGATAGGTCTTAGAATGATCGCAGAGACGTCTACGAGTCTCCCCGACGTTTCATGAGTCTCTGCGATGTTTCATGAGTCGCGGAGAAATTTAACATGCTTAAATGTATTTTTTTTTTCGTCGTGGAGACGTCTCAGAGGCGTGCCGAGACGTCTTCGCGACGGAAAAAATTTCGGAGACGTCTCTGGGTGTTCCAAGTTGCAGAGACATCTCCGCAAAGTGAGATACCACCTTTAAGTTTTCATGAATGTCTCCCTCATGGTGTGCACAGTTATGGGCGATTCCATGCTTTTGTTGGTTTTGTCTCTGTTTTTTTTTTTTTTTTCCTTTCTATTTTTGTGTCCCGTATATAACACAATAATATTTTTCATTGCAATTGTAAAGGATGCGTAATCGAGCCAAGTTCAGTCTTGGTTCTTGTGTTCCTTCTGGTACTTCTTAAAGATCACCATTAATCAAGAAAATATTCTTTTATTTTCATGCCAAAAATGTGTAAAATGTTGTAAAAATGTCCCGTACGACACAGCATGGAATCGCCCTTATATTGAAAGTAGCTCTGAAATCAAACTTGGAATTGCGTAAACAAGTTGAACATAAATGTTGTTTATTAACCTTTACTTTTGATTTGAATCAATTTATGACGATGATAAAAACAGGTTAGCAATTAAATGCATTATAATCTGACTTGTCATTTGTGACCAGACAATCTAGTTCATTTGATTGATAATGGAGGAGCACATCTTTAAGATTTCAGACTATTATGATCCCGTTGGTCTTGAGTAAGATTATTAATGATAGATTTGTGACCTCCATGTTGAGATTAACCCATTTCTTTTAGTTTTGTTATTTCCATCCCTCCCGTTCTCTAGCTCTCCTTGCCATTATAGGGTATGGATTTCAAGACATTAATGTATTTGGGGTATCCTAACCTTCATAAACCTATCATACGTTTATCTTCATTAATTCTTTAAATTAATGAGCATAGATTGCCTCTGATTAAAATTTGATTGTGGTGCCAGAGGAGTACGAAGATAAAGCACACTCATATATAACTGCTAATTCCAATTAATTTGCAACATCACGATCACGATTTTATAATTGGTCTTGCTCCTAATTTCTAAATTTCATCAAAACCATAATCCTCGATTTAAAAAAAAAAGGATTCCCCCTCATCAAAACCACTTAATCAGATACGTTGTTTTTTCTATCGTTGTCGAATATTGCCTTCAGCATCATCACCGCCGCCATATCACAACTTCCCGAATTTTTATCCTGTAATTTGTGACAAGTAGATCGGTTCTCAAAAATAGCCCTAGAGTTTGAAGGAGACTCGTTGGGATAAAAGAGGTCTTTTGAAGATTATAACGAATCTTTATATCCCCTCATTTACATATTAATAGCCTTCATCTAGTATCTACGATGATGTAGTGTTTGGCTCATTGGTAGGCCTATAATATACTTTTGAAGCAATTTGACAGATATAGTCTATATTGGTTGTTTTACGATCAGGGTACACCATTTTGTCTCACTTTTTTCTCTCAATTTTTGTGTATGTGTTCTAGACAAGTGACATGATCTTGCTTTTAAATTTTGAGGCTCGAGGTCACCAACTTATTTGTCTATAGGGGTTCCAATTTTTATTACACGTAAAGTCAATTGCAGAGAAGGCCGATTTTTGAAAGTGTACCCTGATCGTAAAACAACCCATAACAAAAATATTTTGGAGTTTGGGTTGGTTCTAGGCCAACTACCCCGTGGACAATTACCCCTGGACAACTACCCCGCCAAAAATCTATCCACACCTAACCCTAACCCTATTTGTGGGGTAGTTTTCAGGGATGTAATTGTCTGATGCTGTTTGGGTTTGGTCTCATGCGGTATAATTATTATGCCAATTATGGGAGCAAACCATTTGAACCGGATTGAATGGTTGAAAATCATTGTATTACAACATAATAGAGTTTGTTTGTTTGTTTGTTTGTTTGTTTTTTTTTTTTCAGTCTTGAGATTTGGGTTATCTATTTCTGCTTTCTCAACCACACCCACAAACACACACAAAAAAAGGATTTTCTGTGAAGTCATATATTGGAAATTCAATTGTAATTGCCGGGAAGGGTCAGGGCAAGATTATAGTTGTCACTGATTATGTTGATCGCCTAAAAATTCGGCCAGTTATAAATTCCATTTAGCTAGATAATCAAAAAGCGTATCAAAACCATATCAAATTATCAGATTATGGATGGAACTGACCGTCGAGATACTGTTGTAAAGCAATGAATAAGGCTATGACAGTGGTGATCGTCCGCTATCCGCTCGCTTCTTAATTAGCATATTCATTCAATCATAAAGTAGAAGATATTGTCAGTGAGTGTCATTTCTTTATCTCGTAGAAGTCAAACGAAGCTGTATCATGCCAAGGTTTTGACACCATATCCTTTTACTCCCCGGAGTCGAACCCATTAATCAGCTACCAGATCGCCGAACTTTATTTCCTTTGCACGTCTTACACTACAACGGGCAGGTTCGTCAGCACTGCCGATTATTATTATTATTCCTCTCATATAAGTAGGGGTGTACATTAATATTACAGAATAATTTATACAGTGCCTAATTTGGACAATGTGAAGCGCGCATTACACACGAGAACATTAGTGTCAGTTGACTTTTGAATGCTTTTTGCACAAATTGAACATGGGGACAAGATGCAAAGGGGGGGGGGTATACCCTTTTTTTAAAATCTTCATTTGCTCTCACACGATCGGCTTTAGAACATGACACTGCTTTTCACTTTCAGGGTTGAAATGTTATCATGCTCGTATTATATGTGAACTTGAATGCATAATTTATAATCTGAAGATGAATCTTTCTGGCGGTTTCCGTAGAGGGATTATCGGGTATCTTACACGACTATCATGTATTATCTGCTATCATAATCTCTACCCTTAACAATGACTCTGCAATGTTCTCTCTTTTATTCTCGTAGATATGAACGCTTTGTCGAGTACCGCCGTTGCGTATCAACTTTCGATTCATTAAAAAAACGAGCTTATTTTGCTTGTAATTCCTAATTGAGTTTCACCGCAAAGCACAAGTGGAATATGAAATATATCTTCTTTTCGTCGCTCTCTTTTTTGGGGGGAATATTGTGACTGATGTCTAGAGGAAAGTAACTTTGCTTTCCGGGCACATGGATAAACATCTGCCTCACCATAATAATGTGCTTTGCCTGGTATAGATTCATGAATACGATGCTTTTGATACCAAAATATAAGTTTGTTTTGCAAAATTGTACTTGATACATTATCATATCCATCATCATCCGACAACACCTCAAATTAACAAACTTTCCCTTTTCATGAAAGACTGCTCTAAATTCTGAAAACATCTCTTTTGTTGATTGGGAAGGCTTTTAAGCCGAATGTTTTATGGAGAGTTCGTATAATTTACATTATTTATAGGAATTTCCTATTTCCAATCATACGTGAACTTGGGTGGGAGCGTAATCAGCGTAAATCTAGGTTTACAAAATTACTTCACACATAGGCCGCCACCTATAGACTGACGATGGAAGAAATATCACTTAACGTGATTAAAAATTATTATATTTTGTGATGCCATGTAAAAGTTTGAGAGAAGACTCTTGACATTCCTATGGTTTGTCCATATTTATAAACCTTTATGAAAACGAAATACTGAATTAATAATAATCTAATATGATTTTTTTTAATAATATAAATTGCTTTTTTGTTGTTGTAAAGTCTAGATAAAGACTTGACAACCACCCGCGCGTGGTAGAGGACAGTTATTTAAAAGAGAAATCATAATATGGAATCGATGAATGTTAATTGTGTGTAGTATGATAGCTCTCGATCTGGCAATGATTTAATGAAGCACAAGTGCTTGAGTGTTAAAGACTAGACAAGGCGAGAGATGAGCACATAACAAGAAGTGTCATCTTTGGAATCAGAAACGACCTTGACCATGACGTGCTTCGAGGACGTCTATTAGTAAGATATCATTCTCAAGATGGCGGAGATATTGTCCCCCTCGGGAACCACTCTTCAAAGTGTACACTCTCTGTCCTCGATCGTCACTGCATAATAATCTTCATTAGATACTACAGTCACACCGAGAAAGCTGAAACCAAACCTCAGTAGACCTTAACAAACTATTTATTATCCCGAATAACCAAAAACGTGTTGTTATTGCAATGTGACTTGAATTTAAGTTTGAAGTAATATTTATGTAAATTGTATTTGGAATTTGAAAACAACATGTTTGATGTGAGTGGCATTCCATTGAGATAACGGAATGACGTAAATGTGTAAGAATGTTTGATGTATTTTATTTAATGTTATCTGCCATGTCTACGCCTTTGACGAAAAATGGATCGTTGGAGGAAATTTAATCTGTTCAAAGCTTGCTCCATATAGGTGACGAAAATGGATAATTCGAAGAAATATATAAAATTTTTAATTCAGTATGAATTCCTCCCGAGGCACTGTTTAACATAAGATAGTAAATAAAAAGATGAAAATTCAGTCAACGAAAGAGTCAATAGGTAGGCCTACACGCAGATGGTGAGAATGGGATACAAAATTTCTGTTCATAATCATGTTTGATCAAATTAAATAACAGAAAATAGTTACAGGAAAATGAACAAGAGGGAGAAATCGTTTCATATAATCCAATTAGTAAGTTTATAATAGCTGTGCATTCTGATTCATTAGTATATAAGTGTCTTTATATCTCACATTATCTGACGATTGACACTCTTTATCCCTGTGGTTCATCATTCCACGAGACATACATGATGTAAATTACTTCACCTTCTGTTACTCGGTCTCGATCTAGGAGGGCGCCGAATTAAGAGTATAAAACTGGTAAACTACTTTCAGAGCTTCCGTGCTTGCGTATGTCACTTCATATATAGCCGAAGACTCGATTATAAACGTAAACTTGTGGGTGTAAGAATAGCTCGAAAATCTGTAGAAAATCAGACCCGAAATGATCTATTGGCATTTCAAGAAGGGAATTCGTAGTTGCATGTTTTATTTATTTTTGGTAAAAAGTGTATTTATTTTCTTTTGCTAATGATTCCGTGGCAATAGTGACCTATCAAAAACCAAGGAACATATAAAACCAATCTATATTCATAATTCAATTACTTTTTATATTAGATGACATATATATATATATATATATATATATATATATATATATATATATATATATATATATATATATATATATATATATATATATATATATATATATATATATATATATATATATAAAGGGTACCTTGAAATGATTAAAAAATTACTTGCACTGAACCTTTAAAATTTGGGACGCATAAACTTCGTATATTCACGTAAACTCTTTTACATTTTCAAGAGGGTATACGGAGTAAAGCTCCCAGCCAAATTGACTTGCCATAATAATAATTTTTTTTAAAGTTAACATAACACAACAATGAGGGAAAATTTTGGCACCTGTTAAATGTTTCTTTCTGCATCCATTAGGGTGCATATCTGTACCTTTTTAAGGGTGCAGGCAGGTGGGCATTTCATCGTTTTTATACAAAAAAAAATATACAAGGGTGCACATTTGCACCAAACAGTGCTGCTGCTAGTGTTACATTTAGGGTGCAAAAGTGAACCCTCGTCTGTTCCTGGTGTATTTTCCATTCCTTGCATGGTATAGACGTAAAAGTGTCAATATCTTAGAGGTTCTACTTTAAGGACACGTATGTGTAGGTCTAATAATTCCTGTTCTCGTTTAACATATTGCACCATGCATATTGTTTGTGTATAGTGAAGCCATGTAGCCATCTATTATTGGTTTTGATTATACGTGAGTCAGAAGGGGTGCTGGAATACAAGGGGTGCTTCATATCACCTGCTCTAAGAGCCCACCCCACAAACATGACTCATTAATGCACCCTACTAACCCTATCCATGTATCATGTTCAGAGTGAGTGAAACTGGTAAGGCAATGTTAGTGCAGATTATTAATCATAGGATTATGCAAACCGTGCAAACCGAGAGACTTTAAAACGCCAGATTTATCTAGGACGGGCTACATATTTTACACCAAGACAGCGAGAATATAAACTAAATAATATAACCCAAATCTATTTTACAAGAGCATCGCTAACACGGTTTTGAACGGGTGGGGATGTTGCAAGACATCCATTTATGCGACCCTTGGTTTCTATATTGTGGGTTTTTATTCAAACAAAAATACACCAAAGAGTCATGCCAGAAATCAAGTAGCACCATTGTTTTGGTTATTTAATTGTTCGTTATTTATACATGACAATGTAACACTCTTGTTTTTATTAAGTTACACACGTATATTTACAATACTTTGAGAGAAAACAACACTCCGAAATAATCCATTCCATTCTTGACATAATACATAATTACATTGTTAAACTGGCCAGTACGGTACATCTGTACAATAATCCGTTTGAAAATTTCCTTTGTGTGAGTTTTCCACGAAATTCAATACATTGATATCTAAAAAAAAAATAAAATAAAAACAAAACATTCCCTTTTTGGGTTTCTTTATTCAAATGCCCCTCCATCCCATAATTCTGTATGACAGATACATTGCCAATAATTCACAAATAAGTGAGAAACCTCCATTAAAAAAAAATAAAAAACATACATTGTTAAGATGTCGGTTCGACCTAAACAAATATTATTAGCACTCTTCAAAATAGAGGCGATAAGTTCAAAGTTTAGATTTCGATTTGAAAACGAATACGAACGTTTAACCTTTCGATTGTAACCCCTTTAAGACCTCTTGTATGTCTTGTGGCATGCTCTCAACTTCTAGATCACATGTTCTAAATGGATTCAGGGCATGTTATGATGATAGTATTTCAGAAGAAGATCTTTGAAGTAAGACTAGCTTGGTACACCTGCTCGGATAAGGTGATAAGGATCTCTCAAAACTCCGATAAGTCTACTTAAAATCACACTTTTCTTTGTTCACCATTTTGTTACCTGCTATGCTGTCTGTATCAAAGAAAGAAAAATAAATGGTACAAAAATAATTTAGGTATGAAAATCTTCTCTGACGTTGTGTGTATGTGGTATGAATTTAAAGCCAAAATATTTTTCTTTGCTGATCATTGCTGATACACTTTATTTGAATAATTTTCTTTTGTAAAATAAAAGTTATGCTAAATTTTATGCGACGAGGAGCAAATCGAAATTACACTAGTCCATTGTACCTTTTACGATCATACGTCCATGCCTAAACAAAGGCATGGACACGTCTTTAGATCTACGCACGAAAATAATGTAAAATGCAAAATAAAAATGCCCATATTTTCAAAACAACGTATATAACAAATTAAGAGCACATACTCCTTATATGTCACTTGGTGATGTAGGACGCAAGTTTAGTATAATTGAGTATATCATTTCAAATATAATATACATATAGGTTCATATTGCACTTTTTCTCGCAGTAAATGATACATATTTAATCAACACTCCTCCCTGAAAACTTTTCAGGGTGATTATGACTTTACTAAAGTTAAATGACTCTTTAAAAACTAAAACTTATGCTTTAAAGTGAATAACCACTGTCTTTACCCTCCTCTCATATATAATATGAAACGTGAAAACATGAAATAAGGCATATTAATGAGGACTTTTGATATGTTTACCATTCTAAAACATTTCTCCAGGATGAAAAGTGAAGCTTAAATTATTTTATCATGAAAATGATAATAAGGACAGAGAAGAAGAGGATTTAATATGACGATGTTTTTTTTCTTCCCAAAATGCGAAATTCATGAACAGAAATATAGAAAACAAAAATGACAACGTATCAATCAGTAAATCAATGCAATGCATAAAGGACATGATTATTTTCTAATTTGATGAGAAAAAAACTTTCAACAGTAACAAACCTAGATACTATTGGTTGCGTTCAATATTTCGAAATACAATATTTGCACGTTCACCTGAAACACCAACATGCAAATAATATTTCCTCCAAATTGTTTTGGTAACAAAAATCTTTAGTTCAGCCAAATCCTATATAAATGAAAATATATCACTGTATATGGATAATGACATGTTGAAATATATATTTCCTTCATAATAATATTTTTAACATCGTCAAGGATTTTAGAATTGCCAATACCCACCTTCAACAAACATGCTTAGTTCATGAAGTAAATAAAATTATAAATTCTAATGTATCCTATTATAGTTAGCTTTCACATCTTTTGCCCACAGAAATCAACCCTTCATGGCTCAAGTTTTTGAGTGTTAAACTCTGCAGTGAAACAATACACTTTACAAATATGACCATTATATTCTGATTTAATTTTACCAAACATAATTAATTTATTAGGCAAATTGAATCATAAATGCATGTTTGTTTAGCCATTTCGATGAAACAAAATTTATTTTCTCATAAATGAAATACACACGTTGGTGGAACAGCATCCCTTTCTATACTACACAAGGGGAGGGGGTGGCTGGTGGTAAACATGAGTAATTACAAATGTCCTTCAAGTCAACTGATCTGGTATAAAGAATGAAGACGAGTGGTTGGGAGAGAGACTCGGCAAGCTTGCCTTGTAATTATTTAATAGGAAACATTGTTAGGATGAAATGTCTTACGTGATACTATTTCTTAATGCTGCTATTCCCTCGCTATGAGCAGATCCTAGAGTTACATGTGATTGGTTATGTGAGAGAGGGTGCGAGTGCTGTGACGTCATAGGTTCTACCATCCTTGGTCTACACTGCTCTTGAGATCTGACTGCGAATCGGTTTACATGAACAGGAATAGGGACCACTAACTTGGAGTTTCCTCCACCACTTCCACCACCACCACCACTACCACCGTTACCCCCATTAACGCCCCGATTCCCGCCGCCTAAGATGGAAGAATGAGTCTTCAACCGCTTCCACTTGGCGCGGCGGTTCTGGAACCAGATTTTGACCTGAACTTCACTCAGTTGCAGGAAGCGAGCGATGTGTGCGCGTTCGCTTAATGTGAGGTACTTCTTGCCTATGAATTCCTTCTCCAGTGCTAGCAGTTGATCGCTTGTAAATGCCGTTCTTCGTCGCCTACTTTTGTTGCTTCCGTTTGTTCCAATGCTCAGGTTATCACCATTTTCTTTTCCGCCGAGCTCACCAACCGACTTCCGACCACAGTCTTCGGGTGATGACGCTTCGCTGTCGTGAAGGAGATCATCGTCATTGTCATCTAGCACATCGTTGCCTTCGTGACGATCACCGAGGCTTTTATCTGTCAAAAACAAAAGAAAGAAAAGAAAGATGAACGTTCGATTAAGTCTATTTTCAATCATACCATATCAAATAGTGACTGTAAAAATACAACAAATATTCCAAAAACTAATAAAATTGTTCTAATTATAAATTAGTTAGAAGCAGATTGAACACTTCTCATTAACTACCAATTTTCTTATTCTAATATATTATGATTAAGTTTCGTTATTTATGACTGTTATTTCTTCAGCAGGGCAGGGCAGATGGAAACAACACGAAAGTAAGGAAAACGACCAGCAAAGGTTGAGAGAGATTTTCAGAGAGAGTTTTTGAAATATGGCAAATCAAACAGGATCACTATTTTTAATAAGTAAGAAAAAACGGCAATGGACGACGTGTATTCGGGAGAGGAAAGGAAGAACAAATAATAAGGGATGGAAATATCGAATGGGAATTAGGGTGTATAGTTAATCCTCCTTGGGCCTCATCATTATACTCATCATCACATCAAAGTGAACCGACGCGACTACACCTGTAGGTTCATTTAAGCCGTACTCTAATGACAGTTCAATCTGAATCTCGGCATTAAACCACCGCCATATCATCATTCCGAATTCAAAATGATGTACTCAGTATTCCCTTTCGACCAGTTCAAATAATTTCTGGTCGGTCGGCATTTTTGCAGCTTTGTTTCCCTTTGGAGATGTATTTTCTCAGCATAGCGTTAGGATAATACCGGTATTAGTGGCTCGTATAAGCAGAAGACAGGTTAGCCTGAGCCGCAATATCAGACGACCTAAATTATAGGGATTAGGGATCAGTGCATGCGGCTTGCATGGAATCCCTACGGCAACATGGAAAGAGCTACTACTACAACTAAAGAAGATATTTTCATGACCATCTTGTGATAAACTAACATCTCAATGCATTTTGAATTGGATGTTAGGAAGAGATAAAGGTGAATCCTGGAATATGGCGCCAATTTGGCTAAGCTCGTCAAACGATGTTCGCAGGAGCCAGCCGATCGTACCACCTGGCACTGTTCAAATCGTTTCTTTTGCCTGTCTCAAAATAATCTCCATGCATTTGAAATGGATTTACGTATCGATTCAGAAGAGGAATCCATATGTGATTTGCAGCAATTTGCTTAGAATCTGATTGATGTGAATCAAACACAGTACAGCAACCACAACGTAAGGGCATGGTCGCCAAAGTAATAGTACTAAGCTTTCAAAATAGAAACTAGTTGATGTATTACAACCATCAAACTCAAACGTAATGATATGTGAAGCTTGACTTGTGTTTATGAAGAGCAAGGACACTTTTTGGGTTAAAATTTGGGTTTTCAATAGTAGATTTTAGGAGAGTGTTTCTACATCTTAGGTAGATATTGGGTGAGTCCGTGTAGCCATTGCAGGTGCATAAATGTGTAACGTAGAGATTCTGAACTTAGAATAAGTTTCACGTGGATTTAAATAAATATTCTGTATTAAAGAGTTGCTTTATCCATCTAGCTATATACACTTAACAATACTACAACGCTAAAGAAGATTGATACAATTTGTAACGATTTGACGCATATACCTTTCAACAAAATTAAAACAAACTTATACAAGATGACTATTGTCCTGGTGATCTGTTTTGGGTCTTATTACCTTGTTTAACACAAATGCAAAGTAAGATTTAATAAAGAAATAAAAATTTAAAAAAGGATATAGCAGTCATAAATTCACGTTTACATAATTAAAATATAATTGGTGTCAGGAGTGGGATTCATCATTAAAGTGATTGAGTTACTTTGTTGAGGCTTTCAACTTTTGGGCTCTACATGCTGTCAGTGCATGCGATAATGTTTCAGAGGAGACCCATGCAGGTTGCCATTTCATGCCTATGATATGCACGTAACATAAATAGCTGAACAATAATGAATGATATTCAAGAAATATAATATTAAAACATCGAAGAAGATCAGTTCTAGTCTCACGCTATCTGTGAGTATACCTTTTAGATATCACTCACAGCAAGACAGTTTCATATCGTAATTCTTATTATGATAAGGATAAGTCTTTTATGACTACACGGAGAGTGTTATAATCTTCTTATAGTGTACGGCAGTTTAAGCAGTTCAAAACAAACATCAAAGTAGGTTTGAGCTCATAGTTCTCTTCTAGTTCATGTCCGATTGAGGTTTTAGTGGTGGGGACCAGCGGGGACCTCCTTAACCCTAATCCCCCGTCATCTCTCTTTCATCCTAAACAGATGCTGAAATAGATATAGCCTTGGAAATTAATAGTCGCACAACTATTCAAAAGGGCTAAAAGAGAATTTCTTAACGAAGGAAAAGGGGGAGTATTTTATTACGAAATCCCTAAGTTAGAGATACCCTGATCAGCCTTGTTGTGCGGCTGTGGGGCTGGGATATCTATATGGCGAAGAGCAGGAGGTTCTGCTAGCAGTCTCTATGGCGTGTCGGCTTCTCGTCAACCCCACACGGCTCGCTGGTATTTTCACAAGCCGTTGCTGGAGGGGAACGTCTACCATCGGCAGAGCGACTGTATCAGTCGACTGGGGGAAGAAAACAAGCCCTTTTGTTGGCGGGGGTATCACTGGCGATAACAAAACCCCGTCCAAACAGAAACGACAAAGCGGGCTTGGCCTAATGCCGAGACCCGAGGGAGAGGCAACATTTGATATGAAGAAGCATGTGCACCATCATGATAGGTGTACGGTTTGGGGTAGATCAAGTACAAAACCGTGTTATTAACCGTGATAATGCTAGACAAATGTTATCATCATTTATCAACCGTTTGCTTCCACTGTCATCACGTTCCAACCATTGTAAGTCTTAAACTATGAGTAGATATAAAAGAACCCCTAACTTTACTCAAACTTTATCCTGCAATGAAACGGTTATCCATCTTCTCTTTCTCCCCTCCCTTTATCTCTCTCTTCACCTCCTTACCAGTCAATATATAAACTTCCGATGATTTATGAGGAAGTCAATAAAACAGATTTAATATCTTCCTTCAAATTGATGCCATTAATCCAATTTCTTTGAATTTACTGTTACCATGGTTACAAAACTGAAAGGACAGTATGTATTATCCAACAAAACAATTTCATATACTCAGAAATCCTCACGTTTGTGATATAACCATAATTGGACCAGGATCAAAAAAGAAAATAGCATTCTGCTGATACTTAATCATTACCCTCCGTTTAATTTTGCATTAGTTGACCCATGCATCTATTTTGAATAAGCACGCAATGGAAAGCTGTACATTATGGTGTCATAAACATCATTATTTGAAGATGATAAATGCAAGTGGCACATAACGTGGTAATTAAAAGATGGCTATCTTTGCAGAAACGCTTTGATAGTTATAATCCTCAAAATTGAGAACGATTGTTAATGAAATTCCAGTAGTTTTTCACGAAAAGCGGTGCGGTACCAGAGCTCTCGTTCAGCAAAATATGGTTCTATACTTGTGATAATTTCATTAAACACGTCTATCATTAGAGGTAGAAATATTGCTTAACCATACTCATGCCTGAATCAGACTTGTGACGAAGAATTTTTGTAGATGTGGTTGTGGTCTTTAAAAAGAAGAGGGAATGCCATACGTGCTATTTCATCACAAAGACATCATCTGTGTGCATGTTTATGACATGCACACTAATTAAACGAATGTGGAAGACTACAGAATCTCAGTGCTACATTATCCCTCTTTTTATTGATTGTCGACTACATCACCTGAATGAGTAATTTATTTATATAATAATCCAAGAGGGCGACTCAACTACTCTCAAATTATTTATCATACATGTTTTTTGTTCAATCAATAATTAATGCTTCGTCACTCGAAAGTTTGTCCTTGTACCTGGAAATTTAATTAACTTTTAATATTGTAATAACTATATATGGTAAAGAATGAGGAAAAGGCAAATCTAAATAGAGGATAAGTTTTAAAGAAAATAAAATCCAAACAATTAAAGACCAACAGACATAGAAGACAGACCCATTCGCACACATGGGTCTCCACCTTGTAACAAACAAATAAAATGTTGGACCAGAAAGAAACTTAATTATTAAAAAATGAGGGACACCGAACAATAGAAATATATATTTTTTTTGGGGGGGTATAATCATTATCATTATTATTAATAGCAGTATTAGTAGTTGAAGTAGCAGTAGCAGCAGTACAAGTAATTAGAAGTAGAAGTAGTAGAAGTAGATGTAGTAGAAGTAGAAGTAGAATTAGTAGAAGTAGCAGTAGTATTAGTGGTTGCAGTAGTAGTAGTAGTAGTAGTAGTAGTAGTAGTAGTAGTAGTAGTAGTAGTAGTAGTAGTAGTAGTATAGTATAGAAGTAAAAAAGTATAATTATCAGTAAAAGAAGTAAAAGTAGTAGTTATAGTAGTATATAGTAATAGTAGTAGTATTAGTAGTAGTAGTAGTAGCGGTGGTGGTTTTAATAATATTATTAGTATTATAATCATTATTATTAGAAGTAGAGTAATAGTAGTAGTAAAATCAGTTATGAATCTGGTCCCGTACACTAAACCTCCCTTTCTTTCGCACATAACAAAATTCACATCTCCATTATTAAAAAAAAATAAAAAAATTCAGCGGTTAAAGTCGACGACTGCAAATTATTACTTCTGCCATTGCTATTGTTTGTTTGTCATCAAATAATGTGCTATCGTGTCGTTCTGCAAATCGTAAACAGGGCTCTAATTTACGGGGAGTTACCAAAATAGATGTAACAGAGAAGCTAATAGACCATGGCCATTAGTGCGAGTAATTAGCGGCTCATATGCTGTGACCTTCCTAATGATGCATACATGTACGCATCATCATGAAGCCTGGCTGCACAAATCATGTGATGGATAGCTTTAGCAGATATCTCCTTCTACTCGGCTGAAAAATGTCACATAATAATGTGTCTGATATAACGGGGGAAATACCACGTGGCCTAATAAACTACACGGCAAATGTGAAAGCATGGATAGAATCCATGCACTCAATTTATGTGAGGTGTTATCCGAAAATGAATTAAGATTCGTCTACTAAGTAGTCCGCGAAGATTCGGAAGTCAGCAGTAAAAATAGGATTCGATATTCCGAAAGTTCGTAATTCCGAAAATGGAATACATGCAGGGTTAGTTTACCTGAAAATGACATAACCCCAACACTGTTAACCATTTTCATTTTCGGATGAAACGATCCTTATTTTGATGTCAGATTGACGGACGTTATCTCTTGTTGGTAATTAAATCAAAGTAAAAATAAAAAATAAAACGATGAATAAAAGTAATGTATTTTTAAACCTTTTTACTATGTGTCTACTCTCGACGACCATTTAATGAACGTTTAGGTGAATATATTCTTACTAAAAACAAATGAATGACATGAATTCGTTGTGTATCCGAAGTATGTTCCTTCCTTTTCTGTTATTTTATAGGTCATTTGGTTTCATGGTTTTTCTTTCTTGCAAATCAGATCTAATATGTTTAATTTAGAGCACACGAATTATAATTCGTACATAGAAATATAAATTTAAATACGATGATTTCATCATTAATAGCCTTATATAGGTAGAAATGGGGTGACCGAAAATATCACATACTAGAATCGGCATGTAAGCCTTCGCTCTGCTAAATGAATTAAGCAATCTGTGTAATGCTGTCAAACCATTCAGGGAAACGAAATGTATTAAACATCCTACTGTTGAGAATAAGATAATATAATCAAGCTGTTTGCAATGTAATATTCTTAGGAACATCCATTTCGATATTCATAATTATAGACTTATATCCTCTTATGCTGTTTTTAATTTAATTGCATGTGATGGTTATAATGAAGTAATTGGGCGGTTTGTCTCTAGCGAGTCGACTAATTATTGCCGAGATGATCGCGCTCATGGATTAAAGCGTGCAGTCGACATCCTTGAGATGTTAGAATAATTATGTAGAAAGCAAAGCATGGAATTTATGAAATAAGAAACTCTGATAAATTAAGTTGAATTAAGATGTGACGGTTGATGGCCTCAATTAACTATTTAATTTTCCTAATTAATTTAGAACATCGTGTAAAGAGAGAGCTAAATTGAATGGAGCAGAGTAAGCGATGATAATTTTCACAGTGAAAAATCAAAAGCAAATAGAGAAAAGGAGCGGGAAGTATATGTAAACAAGACATTATCATTGTTATCAAAGAAAAGAAAGACCCTGATATTAACTTTATAAATAAAAAAATTAATAATATATAATGATAAAGCAAGTAACATCAAATATTAAAAAAAACACAACTTATTTTACACTTTTCTGACTTCGTTTTTAAAGTTTCTGTCATCAATCAGCTTCAATACATGAACAAATAGACATAAAACTATGATAATATAACATATTTCAGTTATTGTTATTCAAGGATTATAGGTTACGAACAAAATAAACAGTCCAGATCACTTAAGATTGGTTCCGATGATACCAAACAAGGGCGGTGACGATTTTCAATCAAAACAGGGCGTAAATTATACCATACAATTTTAGTCCAAATAAAGTCTCTTGACTTAGCATAGATCGTGTAGGGAAATCATGGCCATCAGTCACTTTCGTACATATTTTTTGTTTCAAATAAACTTACAAAAATGCTCTTGTGAAAGAGTATTTATTAGTCAGCATGAGTTCTTGTGTATTTTGCTGTATTTGAAATAAAGTTTTGCACTACACATAATGAATTACGGTGTAATAATTTTTTAAACACTCCACTCATAATTGACATATGGGACTATACAAAATGAACAGTACTGAAAATGAATTTGGTTACAAGTATTTTGATGGCAATTGACAGTATCTAGAAGAAATAGAGAACGAAGAATGTAAAAGAGAAAAATAAAATACTGAAATGTTAAGAAATGAACAATTTGGAAACATTTCATTATAGAATATCAATATATACATTAATAGATTAAGAAAGGGAAGCTATATTCAGAGAATAAAAATTAATTAAACAATTAAAAGGATAGACAAAAGGAAATAGAACAAAGACCATTAAGATGGAGTGAAAGAAAGAAATTAAAAAATGAAGAGCTCAGCAATAGTCACTTAAATTACAGGCGTAGTTTAAACAATCAGACAATTTAGCTTAATACTTAGCGTTGTCAAAATATAAAAATAAACCGAAACAATATTTGATATATATGAAACATCGTCATTAAATGAAAATTCATCAAGTCTTTATTTTATCTGCTCATTGATTTATTCTTGATTTATAGTAATATTTCAATGATGGAATAAATTAATGAAAAATTGTCTGATATTGGTAGACTTGAAGTCGCAGACAAGATGGCAGACATGTCACGACGTTTAGCCGTGGTGATATTATGGCACAATAATTGATTTTTGAGGAAGGGAGTTTATAGATTTGCGCCTATTTCTCGCGCTCGTTATTTGCTTGTCTCTCTGAGCTATATGATTTGACTAAATGCCCAGAGGAAAATTGAATAATATCCCTGTCATTTACACTTGTTAGGCAGAACGCTGCAGAGGGGTAAAGAAAATGACACGCGATTTTGTTGAGGAATCTGTCATAAATGATTTGCAAAATGTCTGCTAAGCACACAAAGATTAAAGTAGACTTCCTGAGACGATTGGGATAGAATTTATAGTTCAGCAAAGTTCACCTCTTCATTTTATAATTATATTTCAAAATCGATTACTCTCTTATACGAATCAAATAAATTCGTGGTGACTAAGTGTGCTTCTGATATTAACAGGAAGTTATAGAAGTGAATAAAGTTGTAATTAAATTTATGTAATTCGTTAATTTGGCATTTGAAGAATGATAAAGAATGAAAAATAGAACATCGATTTAACAGGAGGCACAAATGGAATAAGTATAATTGCATCTGTTGCTAATTAATTTTAATGTCAATTTCAAATGAGCTTTAGAACAAAACACTTTAGCTGTGACAAGTAACAACGAAAAGGGCAGAGGAACAAATGCGATATCAATTATGTATGTCTGATTATGTCTTTAATGATTGTTTGATTCTCTACAGTACAAAATAAAACACATCAGTTTCATTAAATAGTTTTTTAAAAAAACTATAAGAAAGCCTTAGGCCTTCAAGGGAAACTGTTATGTAGTATAAAGAGGGCGAAATAAAATCAAATATTTGACCAGACGCAATACAATTTATACTTTAAAAAACACGACCGCCCAAGTTCAAATGTTATTGATGCCAAACACCAATGGTATAACTGCGTGGGTGTAACAATCATATTGGGATTGTAAAAACGAATGTTAATGCTGTGGAAATTTCTCATTTCCCTTTGTGTCTTTCCTCTCTACAGTAGTTTGGCCATGCGATAGGCACTTGCATTTACATTTCTGGAGATTAAATCCCCGTGCAATGTGTCGTGGTGCCTGCTAGACCAGATTTAGGATGCCAGATCCTAAGACTTTTCTCCCATAAGGGGTTCTCAAAATATGCTTTCCTTGGCTTGCTTGGACCCGATACGTGCCAGAGACGTAGTGAAACGACTTTGAGTGTAAGCAAGTGAGTGTAAGAACAGGAAAGAATGAAACAAGATCTCTTCCCCCAAATCCAATCTGATTTATTCATTTTTCTTAAATTTGCTAAAGGCAAATACGATCCAATATTTGTAGTAGGATTTCAGTTCAGTTAGAACCCACACAAAAAAAGAAAACAATGTTTTATTACCTGAGCAACTTTTAGGACTAAACGCAATAATGGAGAAATGATTTCAAATATATTGATTGTGACATAGGGCTTCTTAATAATAATGATAATAATAAATATCATATATGTATGAAATAAGCCTGTTTCTAGCATATCGAAACACAGTGGCAGATACTTAAACATATTCGAATTCATATTCTTTATCACTATAATGCTATACATATTAATTTAATAATGTAGCTTTTACATAATTTTTATGTTGTGTTTGAGGTAAGAAAAAAATTAAGTTGGTAACATTAATCCGTTGGTCATTATAAATATAATGTAACGATATTCTAAAGACTTTAACAATTTCCGTCACAGATCTTGTTCTGTCTCCCTCTAACACCCCAACGTAGTCCTACTTTGAATTCATCACACATAGCTACAGACAAAGCAATCTGGTGTAAAACAGACACCAGAATATTGCGCAAGGAAACTTTGATTTTATGTCAGCGAGGCCGCCATGTTCAGCGCTTATCGGCGCCATTTTTAGGACGACGACGGGCAACAGACGATATGCGACGCTGGACCTCGCCTTCTTCCCGCCTGATCGAAAATCTATTCAATCTGTCGCCTCGATATATCGATTAAGAAAATCTTCATTAAACGCGCTAGCGACGCGCGGGGTTAATCACGCAATTTCATATGACATGGTACGTAGATTGAGGATTTGGTAATGGGAGGGTTAAGGAGATGGGGGTATATAAGATGTTGCTGGGAACAGGAGAACCTGATGATTGGAATCTCAACGAGGAATTTGTTTTTTGGATGCACCTCGATGGCGCGCGAATTTTAATAAATATCCCACGTGGTTGGCATTTTTAATGAAGACAGATCGTCTGATGAGTTTTAAACGACTCGCTTATTACAGGGTGATTACGGCCTCACTTGAGTGCGGACGATTTACAGAGCGGGGAAAGAAAACTTTGTCGTGCACGAGATGAGATTATAATTACGTTCTGATGCAATTATATTACCCCCCCCCTCTTCAATGAAAAATAGAAACAACACCTCCCGTGTAATAACAACGCACATTTTCTTTAACTTAAGACCAGTTCAGAAACGAAAAACTTACAGTTTACATGTTTTGACGTGTAAAAGAAAAAAGGAAGAAAGCAGGATATTGGAATAAGAATAAAAGCCATTCCAAGTTGCAAATCAGATTTGATACTTTGCCTTTACCAATATTTGCAAAGCTACTATCCCTATAGAGAGACATATCATAATCTGATAATAAGAAACGTATTCATAGGCAATGATCGGTGCTATATATTTATATATATATAATTTGCTATTTTATTTGTTGTAATTTGATATCAACTAATTAATAGTAATCATGCTGAGACTGGTCATGTATTAAAGAAGAAGCTATGACTTTATCAATCCTATATGCAAGTTAGACATTTCTTAGGGTGATTATAATTAACTATAACCTTTAAATTTGTTTATACAAAATTGTTATTTGTGTGTTGTGTTTCTTCACTATAATAATGTAGAAATGTATGCCATATTCATAATTGAAAAGCAATGGTTACTATTCATTAAGGTACTTATCATTACTTGAACTATTCGTAACTTTTATCGTGCTATCTGAATTTATAAAATGTAGTTTTAATAATGTTTTTAATATTTATGTTTTTTAAATGAAAATTATATTAAAGATATTTGATTGCATATAAAAGCAATTCCACATTTCTTTATTCTGTAATTTCAAAGAGATTTTACAATTTTTTCTTGTGTGTGTGGTTTTTTTAATAAAGGAAAGGGGTCCATTTTATATTATGTCTTTCCTCACACTTTGTTTATAAATCATTATTGAAGCATCATTAATTTGAATATGAAATGAATCACTTGAAAGCAATAAGATTGAACTATTCTTAACAATTATGCTTCTCAATTTCAAACGAGACGTGTAAACACTTAAACTTTTACACGCTGAAATTACTTTTAACCTATTAATTCTTTGCAAACCCCTTATACACTATGGCCCGAATTCACAAACGTGGTTATAAGTCCATGGTCTAAATCTTGGTTGTGAAATACCAAAATTTAGACCATGTCTAAATCCGTGGTTTTAAACAAAATTTTACGATTTAGACCATGGCACTAACTAAACCACGTTTGGTTGAATTCGGGCCTTGGATGGTTCCTCTAAATTTATATTATATTTGTGACTTTTATCATTCTGTTTTACACAATATGCGCATCTAAAAATATGTTAAATAAAGATATTCTTTAAATAGGTTGAACATTGTGGGTTTCCCTGTTGTCTTATGTGAATATATTTTTATTATTATAAGAAACATCTTTTTTACTGTTTAAGTTCTTAGTGTGTTTGATCGGGATGCGTGAATCATGCATATGAATGGGAGATAAATTTGACTTAGAAAGCACGGATTTCTATTATGTGATATCTCAATCTTGCCATGAGATGATATTTGAGCGACTAGTTTTGTGGTCTCGGGTTTTTGTTTGATGAAGGTTTAGTTAAGATATGATCGCAAGAGACGTCTACGAGTCTTCCCCGACGTTTCATGAGTCTCTGCGCATGTTTCATGAGTCGGGAGAAAATTTAACATGCTTAAATGTATTTTTTTTTTTGTCAGTGTGAGACGTTCTCAGAGGCGTGGCCCGAGACGGTTCATTCTTTCGCGACAACGGAAAAAAAATTTCGGGGAAGGACGTCTCTGGTTGTTCCAAGTTGCAGAGACCATCTCCGCCCAAAGTGAGATACCACCTTTAAGGTTTCATCCTGAATATCTCCCTTCATGGTGTTTGCACAGTTATGGGCGATTCCATCGCTTTTGTTGGGTTTATGTCTCTGTTTTTTTTTTTTTTTTTCCTTTCTATTTGGTGTCCCGTAATATATAATAACACAATAATATTTTCATTGTGCAATTGTAAAGGATGCGTAATCGAGCCAAGTTCAGTTTGGGTTCTTGTGTTCCTTCTGCGACTCTTAAAGATCACATTAATCAAGAAATATTCTTTTATTTTCATGCCAAAAATGTGTTTGTAAAAATGTTGTATGTAAAAATGTCCCGTACGAACACATGCATTGGAATCGCCCTTCTATATTAAAGTAGCTCTGAAATCAAACTTGGAATTGCGAAACAAGGTTTAACATAAAATGTGGTTTATTAACCTTTACTTTGATTTTGAATCTAATTTATGACGGATGATAAAAAACATGAGTTTAGCAATTAATGCATTATAATCTGAACTTTGTCATTTCGTGACCGACAAATCTTAGGTTCAATTTGATTGGATAATGGAGGAGCACATCTTAAGATTTCAGACTTAATTATGATCCCGTTGGTCTTAGTAAGATTTATAAATGATTAGATTTTGTGACCTTTCCATGTGAGATTCTAACCCATTTCTTTTAGTTTTGTTATTTCCATCCCTCCCGTCTCAGCTCTCTTGCCATTATAGGTATGGATTTCAAGACATTAATGTATTATGGGGTCATATCCTAACCTTCATAAACCTATCATACGTTTATTCATCTTCAATTTAATTCTAAATTCATGAGCATAGCATTGCCTCTGATTAAAATTTGATTGATGCTGAGGGTGCCAGAGGGAGTACGAAGATTTAAAGCACACTCATAATATAACTGCTAATTCCAATTAATTAATGCACATCACGATCACGATTTTATAATGCGTCTTGCCTTCCCTGAATTTTCTAAATTTCATCAAAACCATTACAAT
Source organism: Paracentrotus lividus (assembly GCA_940671915.1). Classification (NCBI taxonomy): domain Eukaryota; kingdom Metazoa; phylum Echinodermata; class Echinoidea; order Camarodonta; family Echinidae; genus Paracentrotus; species Paracentrotus lividus. The sequence continues at coordinate 57,144,153 of CALNVZ010002100.1, read as the reverse complement.
CCTCGATTTTAAAAAAAAAAAGGGACTTATTCCCTCATCAAACCACTTAGATCAGGTATACGTTGTTTCTTTCTACTGTTATGTCGAAAATATTTGGCCTTTTCAGCCATCATCACGCCGCCATACACAATCTTCCCGAATCAGAATTTTTATCCTCGTATTTGTGCTGGACAAGTTAGATCGGTTCTTCAAAAATAGCCCTAGAGGTTGAAGGAGAACTCGTGGGATAAAAGGGTCTTTTGAAGATATAACGAATTCTTATATCTCCCTCAATATTACATATAAATAGCCTCAATCTAGTATCTACGATGATGTAGGTTTGGCCTCATATTGTAGGCTATAATAATACTTTTTGAAGCAATCTGACAGATAAGTCTATATTGGTTGTTTACGATCAGGGCACACCACTTTTGTCTCACTTTTTTCCCCATAGAGCTCTCGAATTTTGTGTATGTGTTCTAGACAAGTGACATGATCTTGTTTTTAAAATTTTGAGGTCCAGAGGTCACCCAACTTATTTGTCTATAGGGGTTCCAATTTTTATACAGTAAAGTCCAATTGCACGAGACGCAAGGCCGATTTTTGAAATGTTACCCTGAGTCGATAGAATAAAAAACAACCCAATAACAAAAAGATTATTGGAGTAGAGAGATATATGAGATATAGAACTAGGCAAACATACCCAAGTGACGAACAATAATAAACCCAAACTAGAAGAACAACTACCCCGACCTCAACAACAATCTACACACCTACACTAATATAAGAGGATAACTAAACGCCTAGATGATATGGTAGTTTGCATGGGATTAATTGCTGAGTTCTGGTGCTCAATGCAAGGTTTAAATTATGTATATGACCAATATATGGGAGCCAAACCATTTGAACCGATCGTTCGAATGGTTTGAAAATCATTGTATTACAACATAATAGAGTTTTGTTTGTGGTTTGTTTGTTTGTTTTTTTTTTTCCAGTCTTGAGATTGGTTAATTATCTGCTTTCTCAAACCACACCCACAAACACACACAAAAAAAGGATTTTCTGTGAGTCATATATGGAAATTCAATTTGTAATTTGCGGGGAAAGGTCTCAGGGCAAGATATAGTTGTCACTGATTATGTTTGATCGCCTAAAAATTCGCGCCAGTTATAATTCCATTTAGCCTAGATAATCAAAAAAGCGTATCAAACCATATTCAAATTATCAGATTATGGATGGAATGACCGTGTAGATACTGTTGTCTAAAGCAATGAATAAGGCTTATGACAGTGAGTGATCGTCCGCTATCCGCGTCGCTTCTTAATTAGCATATTCACTTCAATCATATAAAGAGAAGATATTGTCAGTGTAGTGTCATTTCTTTATTCTCGTAGAAGTCGAACCGAAGCTGTATCATGCCAAGGTTTTGAACCATATTCTTTACTCCCCGGGAGTCGAACCCATTAATCAGCTACCACGATCGGCCGAACTTATTTCCTTTGCACGTCTTACACTACAACGGGCAGGTTCGTCAGCACTTGCGATTATTATTATTATTCCTCTCATATAAGTAGTGGGTGGTACATTAATATTACAGAATTAATTTATAACAGTGCCTAATTTGGCAATGTGAAGCCGCGCATTAACACACTCGAGAACATTATATGTCAGTTTGATTTTTGAATGGCTTTTTGCACAAAATTGAACATGGGACAAGATGCACAAGGAAGCGGGCTATACCTTTTTTTTAAAATCTTCATTGCTCTCACACGGATCGGCTTTAGAACATGAACTGCTTTCACTTTCAGGGTTGAAATGTTATCATATGCTCGATAATATATGTGAACTTTGAATGCCATAATTATAACTGAAGATGAAATCTTTCTGGCAGGTTTCCGTTAGAGGATGTACGAAGGTATTTACACGACTATCATGTATTATCTGCTAATCATAATCTGCTACCCTTAAACAATGACTCTGCCAATTTCTCTCTTATTCTCGTAGATATGAACCGCTTTGTCGAAGATCGCCGTTTGCGTATCAACTTTTCGATTCATTAAAAAAACGAGCTTATGTTTGATTGTAATTCCTAATGAGTCTTCACCGCAGAAAGCACAAGTGGAATATGCAAATATATCTTCTTTTCGTTCGCTCTTCTTTTTGGGAAATATTGTGACTGATGTCTAGAGGAAAGTAACTTTGCTTTCCGGGACATGGAATAAACATCTGCCTCCACCATAATTAATGTGCTTTGCCTGGTATACATTCATGAATACGATGCTTTTGATACAAAATATAAGTTTGTTTTGCCCATAAATTGTACTTGATTACATTACATCTATATCCATCATCATCCACAACAACCTCAAATTAACAAACTTTCCCTTTTCATGAAAGACTGCTCTTAAATTCTGAAAACAATCTCTTTTGTCTTGATTGGGAAGGCTTTTAAGCGAATGTTTTATGGAGAGTTCGTATATTTTACATTATTTAGGGAAATTTCCTATTTTCCAATCATACGTGAACTTTGGTGGGAGCGTAATCAGCGTAAATCTAGGTTTACAAAAAATTACTTCACAATAGGCCGCCACCTATAGACTACGATGGAAGAAATATCCACTTATCAGACGTGATTAAAAATTATTATATTTGTGATGCCATGTAAAGTTTGGAAGAAGACTCTTGACTTCCTTATGGTTTGTCCATATTTATAAACCTTTTATGAAAACGAATTACTGAATATAATATCTAATATGATTTTTTATAATATAAATTGCTTTTTTTGTTTTGTTGTAAAGTCTAGATAAAGACTTGACAACACCCGCGCGCGGTAGAGACAGTTATTTAAAAGAAAATTCATAATATGGAATCGGATGATGTTAATTGTGTGTAGTTTATGTAGCTCTCGATCTGGCAATGATTTAATGAAGCACAAGTGCTGAGTGTTTAAAGACTAGACAAGGCGAGAGATGAGCAACATAACAAGAAGTTCTGTCATCTTTGGAATCAGAACGACCTTTGCACCATGACGTGCTTCGAGGACGCTCTATTAGTAGATATCATTCTCAAGACTGGCGGAGATATTGTCCCCTCCGGGAACCACTCTTCAAGTTACACTCTCTGTCTCGATCGTCACTGACATATAATCTTCATTAGATACTACAGTCACACGAGAAAGCTGAACCAAAACCTCAGTAGACCTTAACAAACTATTTATTATCCCGAATAACCAAAAACGGTGTGATTGCATTGTGACTTGAATTTAAGTTTGAAGTATATTTATGTAAATTGATTTGGGAATTTGAAAAACAACATGTTTGATGTTGAGTGGCATTCCATTAGAGATAACGGAATGACGTAAATGATGTAAGAATGTTTGATGTATTTTATTTAATGTTATCTGCCAGTCTACGCCTTGTACGAAAAATGGATCGTTGGAGAAAATTTAATCTAGTTCAAAGCTTGCTCCATATAGTGACGAAAATGGATAATTCGGGAAGAAAATATAATAAAATTTTTAATGCAGTATGAATTCCTCCGAGGCACTGTTTAAATACAGATAAGTAAATAAAAAGATGAAAATTCAGTCAACGAAAGAGTCAATAGGTAGGCCCTACACGCAGCATGGTTTGAGAATGCGGATACAAAATTTTGTCCATAATCATGTTTGATCAAATTAAATACACAGAAAAATAGTTACAGGAAAATGAACAAAGAGGGAGAAAATCGTTTTTCATATTAACCCCATAATTAGTAAAAGTTTTATTAAAATAGGCTGGATTTCTTGATCTGATTTTCAATTTAGTAATATAAGTGTCTTTTATATTCACTTTATCTGACGATTGACACTCTTTATCCCTGTGGGAATATCATCCACGAGACATACATTGATGTAAAATTACTTCACCTGTCTGTTATGGTCTCGATCTAGGAGGGCGTCACGAATTAAGAGTATAAAACTGGTAAAATACTTTCAGAGCTCCTGGCTTGGGCTATGTCACTTTCGATATATGCGAAGACTCGATTATAAACGTAAACTTTGGGGTGTAAGAATAGCTCGAAAATCTGAGAAAATCAGACCCGAAATGATCTATTGGCATTTCAAGAAGAGGGAATTCGTTAGTTGCGATGTTTTATTTATTTTTGGTTTAAAAAGTGTGTATTTATTTCTTTTTGCTAATGATTCGACGTAGCAATTTAGTGACCTATCAAAAACCAGGTACATATAAAACCAATCTATATCATAATTCAATTACTTTAATTTTTGGGGGGAAACAATTTATATTGTGCATATTATATATTATATATATATATATATATATATATATATATTATTATATATATATATATATAATTATATATATAAAGGGTACCTTGAAAATGATTAAAAAGATTACTTGCACTGAACCTTTTAAATTTGGGACGCATAAACTTCGTATATTCACGTTAACTCTTTACATTTTCAAGAGAGGTATACGGAGTAAAGCTCCCAGCCAAATTGACTGCCATAGATAATAATTTTTTTTAAAGTTAACATAACACAACAATGAGGAAAATTTTGGCACCTGTTAAATGTTCTTTTCTGCATCCATTCTAGGGTATGCATATCTGTACCTTTTTAGGGGCAGCACGCGTGGCATTTACTCGTTTTTATACAAAATAAAAATATAACAAGGGTGCACATTTGCACCAAAACAAGTGCTGCTTGCTAGTTCACATTTAGGGTGCAAAAGTGAACCCTCGTCTGTTCCTGGTTATTTTCATTCCTTGCATGGATATAGACGTAAAAGTGTCAATACTCTTAGAGGTCTACTTAAGGACACGTTATGTTGTAGGTCTAATAATTCCTGTTCTCTTTACATATTGCACCATGCATATTGTTTGTGTATAGTAAGCCATGTACCATCTATTATGGTTTGGATTGACACGTGAGTCAGAGGGACGGGGTGCTGGCAATACAAGGGGTGCTTCATTATCACCTGCTCTAAGAGCCCACCCACCAAAACATGACTCATTAATCACCCTAACTAACCTTATCCATGTATATATGTTCGAAGAGTGAGTGAAACTGGTAAAGGCAATGTTAGTCGCAGATTATTAATCATAGGATTATGCAAACCGATGCAAACCGAGAGACTTTTAAAACGCCAGATTATCAGGACGGGCTACATATTTTACACCAAGACAGCGAGAATATAAACTAAATAAGTATACCCAAATCTATTTTACAAAGAGCATCGCTAACACGGTTTTGAACGGGTGGGATTTGCAAGACATCCATTATCGACCCTTGGTTTCTTATTATGTGGTTTTTATTCAAACAAAAAATACACCCCAAAAGTCATGCCACAGAAATCAAGTAGCACCATTGTTTTGGTATTAATTGTTCGTTATTATATACATGACAATGTAACACTCTTGTTTTTATTAAGTTACACACGTATATTACAATACTTTGAGAGAAAACAACACTCCGAAATAATCCATTCTCCATCTGAATAATACATAATTACATTGTTAAACTGGCCAGTACGGTACATCTGTACAATAATCCTTTGAAAATTTCCTTTGTGTGAGTTTTCACGAAATTCAATTACATTGGATATCTAAAAAAAAAATAAAATAAAAACAAAACATTCCCTTTTGGGTTTCTTTATTCAAAATGCCCCTCCATCCCAAATTCTGTATGACAGATACTTTCCATAATCACAAATAAATGAGAAACCTTCCATTTAAAAAAAAAATAAAAAACAGTACTTAGTTAAGATGTCGGTTCGACCTAAACAAATATTATAGCACTCTTCAAAAAGAGGCGAATAGTTCAAAGTTTAGATTTCGAATTTGAAAACGAATAACGAATAGTTTAACCTTTCGATTGTACCCTTTTAAGGACCTCTTGTATGTCTGTGTGGCATTGCTCTCAACTTTCTAGATCACATGTTCTAAATGGATTCAGGGCATTGTTTATGATGATGTATTTCAGAAGAAAGATCTTTGAAGTAAGACTAGCTGGTACACCTGTCGGATAAGGTGTAAGGGACTCTCAAACACTCCGATAAGTCTACTTAAAATCACACTTTTCTTTGTCACCATTTTGTTACCTGCTTATGCTGTCTGTATCAAAGAAAGAAAAAATAAAATTGGCTACAAAATTAATTTAGGTTATGAAAATCTTCTCTGACGTTGTATGTGTATGTGGTATGAATTTAAGCCAAAATATTTTTCTTTGCTGATCATGCTGCAATACACTTTATTTGAATAATTTTCTTTTGCTAAAATAAAAGTTATGCTTAAAATTTTATGCGACTGAGGAGCAAATCGAAAATTACACTAGTCCATGTACCCTTTTACATTCATACCGTCCATGCCTAAACAAAGGCAGGACACGTCTTTAGATCTAACGCACGGAAATAATGTCAAAATGCAAAAATAAAAATTGCCCATATTTTCAAAACAACGTATATAAACAAATTAAGAGCACATACTCCTTATAGTCACTTGGTTGATGTAGGACGTCAGTTTAGTATTAATTGAGTTATTATCATTTCAAATATAATATACATATAGGTTCAATTGCACTTTTTCTCGCAGTAAATGAACATATTTAATCAACACTCCTCCCTGGAAAAAACTTTTTCAGGTGAATTATGATTACTAAAGTTAAATGACTCTTTAAAAAACAAAAACTTAGTGCTTTAAAGTGAATAAACCACTGTCTTTACCCTCCTCTCATATTATAATTAATGAAACGTCGGAAAACATGCAATCAAGCATTAATGAGGACTTTTGATATGTTTACCATTCTAAAACATTTCTCTCAGGATGAAAAGTGAAGCTAAATATTTTATCATGAACAAATGAAAAAGGACCAGAGAAGAAGAGGATTTATATGTACGACGTTTTTTTTCTTCCCAAAATGCCGAAATCCACGATAACAGGAAATATTAGAAAACACAAAATTGACTATACCGTATCAATCAGTAAAATCAATGCAATTGCATAAAGGACATGATTATTTTCAATTTGATGAGAAAAAAACTTTCAACAGTAACAAACCTAGATACTATTGGTTGCGTTCAATATTTCGAAATACATATGTGCACGTTCAACCTGAAACACCAACATGCAAATAATACTTTCTCCAAATTGTTTGTGGCTAACAAAATCTTTAGTTCAGCCAAATTTTTTTCCTATATAAATGAAAAATATTCACTTGTATATGATAATGACATGTTGAAATAATATATTTCCTTCATAATAATATTTTAACATCGTCAAGGATTTTAGAATTGCCAATACCACCTTCCAACAAACATGCATTGTTCATGAGTAAATAAAATTATAAATTCTATGTATCCTATTTATAGTGTAGCTTTCACATCTTTGCCACAGAAATCAACCCTTCATGGCCTCAAGTTTATTATGAAGTGTTAAACTCTGCAGTTGAAACAATACAGCTTACAAAATATGACCCATATTATTCTGATTCTAATTTTACCCAAACATAAATTAATTTATTAGGCAAAACTTGAATCATAAAATGCATGTTTGTTTAGCCATTTCATTGAAACAAAATTTATTTTCTCATAAATGAAAGTACACACGTTGGTGGAAACAGCATCCCTTTCTAACTACACAAGGGGAGGGGTGGCTGGTGGTAAACATGAGTAATTACAAAATGTCCTTCAAGTCAACTGATCTGGTATAAAGAATTGAAGATCGATGGTGGAGAGATGACTCGGCAAGCTTGCCTTTGTAATTATTTAATAGGAAAACATTGTTAGGTATGAAATGTCTACGGATATATTTCTTAATGCTGCATATTCCCTCGCTATGAGAGATCCTAGATTACATGTGATGTGTTATGGAGATGAGGGTAGCGAGTGCTGTGACGTCATAGTTCTTACCATCCTTGGGTCTACACTGCTCTTGAGATCTGACTGGCGAATCGTTTACATGAACAGGAATAGGGAACCACTAATGGAGTTTTCCTCCACACTTTCCACCACCACCTCCACTACCACCGTTACCCCCATTAACGCCCCATTCCCGCCGCCTAAGAATGAAGTAATGAGTCTTCAACGCTTCCACTTGCGAAGCGGGTTCTGGAACCAGAATTTGTACTCTGAATTCACTCAGTTGCAGGAAGCAGGAGCGCGATGTGTGCGCGTTCGCTTAATGTGAGTCGGTACTTCTTGCCTTATGAATTCCTTCTTCCAGTTGCTAAGCAGTGATCGCTTGTAATTGCCGTTCTTCGTCGCCTACTTTTGTTGCTTCCTATTGTTCCAATGCCTCAGGTTATCACCATTTTCTTTTCCGGCCTGAGCTCACCAACGACTTCCGACCACAGTCTTCGGTGATGACGCTTCGCTGTCTTGAAGGAGATCATCGTCATTGTCATCTAGCACAATCGTTGCCTTCTTCAGTGACGATCACCCGAGGCTTTTATTGTTCAAAAACAAAGAAAAGAAAAGAAAGATGAACGTTCGATTAAGTCTATGTTCAATCATAACCATAATAAATTAGTGACTGTAAAAATACAACAAATATTCCAAAAACTAATAAAATTGTCTCTAATTATAAAATTAGTTAAGAAGCAGATGAAACACTTCCATAACTACAATTTCTCTTTTCTAATATACTTATTGATCTAAGTTTCGTTATTATTGACTGTTATTTCTTCAGCAGGGCAGGGCAGATGGAACAACACGAAGTAAGAGAAACGACCAGCAAATAGGTTGAGAGGATTTTCAGAGAGAGTTTTTGAAATATGGCAAATCAAACAGATCACTAATTTTTAATAAGTAAGAAAAAACGGCAATGGACGACGTGTATTCGGAGAGGAAAGGAAGAACAAATAATAAGGGATGGAAATATCGAATGGGAATATAGGGTGTATAGTTAATCCTCCTTTGGGCTCATCATTATACTCTCATCACGATCAAAGTGACCGACGCGACTAACCTGTAGGTTCATTTAAAGCCGATACTCTAATGACAGTTCAATCTGAATCTCGGCATTAAACCACCGCCATATCATCATTCCGAATTCAAAAGATGGTACTCAGTATTCCCCTTTCGACCAGTTTCAAATAATTTTTTGGCTGTTCGGCAATTTTGCAGCTTTGTTATCCCTCTTGGAGATGTATTTTCTCAAGCATTAGCGTTAGGATAATCCGGTATTAGTGGTCGTTATAAGCAGAAGACAGGTTAGCCTGAGCCGCAATATCATGACGACCTAAAATTACCCTAGGGAATTAGGGATCAGTGCATGCGGGCTATGCATGAATCCCTACGGCAACATTGAAAGAGCTACTACTCACAACTAAAGAAGATATTTTTCAGGACCATCTTGTGATAAACTAAACATTCTCAATTGGCATTTTGAAAAATTGGGATGTTAGGAGAGATAAAGGTGAATCCTGCGATATTTGCTGCCAATTTGGCAAGCTCGTCCAAACGATTTCGAGGAGCCAGCCGATCGTACCACCCTGGCACTGTTCAAATTCGGTTTCTTGCCTGTCTCAAAATATCTCATGCATTTTGAAATGATTTACGTAATCGATTCAGAAGAGAATCCATATTGTGATTTGCAGCAATTTTGCTTAAATCTTGATTGATGTGCAATCAAACACAGTACAGACCACAAAACGTAAGGGCATTGGTCGCCAAGTAATAGTACTAAGCTTTTCAAAATAGAAAACTAGTTTGATGTATTACAACATCAAACTCAAACGTAATGATATGTGAAGCTTGACTTGTGTTTATGAAGACGCAAGGACACTTTTTGTGTTAAAATTTGGGTTTTCAATATAGATTTAGAGAGTGTTTTTACATCTTAGGTAGATTATTGGGTGAGTTCCGTGTAGCCATTGCAGGTGCATAAATGTGTAAACGTAGAGATTCTGAACTTTAGAATAAGTTTCACGTGGATTTAAATAAATATTCTGTATTAAAGAGTTGCTTTATCCAATCTAGCTATATACAACTTAACAATACTTTACAACGCCTAAAGAGATTAGATACAATTTGTAACGATTTGACTCATATAACCTTTCAACAAAATTAAAAACAAACTTAATACAGATGACTATGTCCTGGTGATCTGTTTGGTCTTTTACCTTGTTTAACACAAATGCCAAAGTAAGATTAATAGAAAAATAAAATTTTAAAAAAGGATTATACAGTCATAAATTTCACGTTTACAATTAATTAAAATATAATTGGTGTCAGGAGTGGATTCATCATTAAAGTGATTGAGTTACTTTGTTGAGGCTTTCAACTTTTGGGCTCTACATGCTGTCAGTGCATGCGATAATGTTTCAGAGGGACCCATGCAGGTTGCCATTTCATGCTATGATATGCACTCGTAACATAAATAGCTGAACAATAATGAATGATATTCAAGAAATATAATATTAAAACATCGAAGAGATCAGTTCTAGTCTCACGCTATCTGTGAGTATACCTTTTAGATATCACCCACAGCAAGACAGTTTCATATCGTAATTCTTATTTAGATAAGGATAAGTCTTTTATGACTACACGGAGAGTGTTATAATCTTCTTATAGTGTACGGCAGTTTAAGCAGTTCAAAAACAAACATCAAAGTAGGTTTGAGCTCATAGTTCTCTTCTAGTTCATGTCCGATTGAGGTTTTAGTGGTGGGGACCAGCGGGGACCTCCTTAACCTAATCCCCGTCATCTCTCTTTCATCCTAAACAGATGCTGAAATAGATATAGCTTGGAAATTAATAGTCGCACAACTATTCAAAAGGGCAAAAGAGAATTTCTTAACGAAGGAAAAGGGGGAGTATTTATTACAAATCCCTAGTTAGAGATACCTGATCAGCCTTGTTGTGCGGCTTGGGGGCTGGATATTCTATATGGCGAAGAGCAGGGGTTCTGCTAGCAGTCTCCTATGGCGTGTCGGCTTCTCGTCAACCCCACACGGCTCGCTGCGTATTTTCACAAGCCGTTGCTGGAGGGGAACGTCTACCATCGGCAGAGCGACTGTATCAGTCGACTGGGGGAAGAAAACAAGCCCCTTTTGTTGGCGGGTATCACTGGCGATAAAAAAACCCCGTCCAAACAGAACGACAAAGCGGGCTTGGCCTAATGCCGAGACCCGAGGGAGAGGCAACATTTGAATATGGAAAGCATGTGCACCATCATGATAGGTGTACGTTTTGGGTAGATCAAGTACAAAACCGTGTTATTAACCGTGATAATGCTAGACAATGTTATCATCATTTATCAACCGTTTGCTTCCACTGTCATCACGTTCCAACCATTTGTAAGTCTTAAACTATGAGTAGATATAAAAGAACCCTAACTTTACTCAAACTTTATTCCTGCAATGAAACGGTTATCCATCTTCTCTTTCTCCCCTCCCTTTATCTCTCTCTTCACCTCCTTACCAGTCAATATATAACTTCCGATGATTTATGAGGAAGTCAATAAACAGATTAATATCTTCCTTCAAATTGATGCAATTAACCAATTTCTTTGAATTTACTGTTACCATGGTTACAAAACTGAAAGGACAGTATGTATTATCCAACAAAACAATTTCATATACTCAGAAATCCTCACGTTTGTGATATAACCATAATTTGGACCAGAGATCAAAAAAGAAAATAGCATTTCTGCTGATACCATATCATTACCCTCCGTTTAATTTTGCATTAGTTGACCAGCATCTTATTTTGAATAAGCACGCAATGGAAAGCTGTACATTATGGTGTCATAAAACTCATTATTTGAAGATATAAATGCAAGTTGGACATAACGTGGTAATTAAAAGATGGCTATCTTTGCAGAAACGCTTTGATAGTTATAATCCTCAAAATTGAGAACGATTGTTAATGAAATCCAGTAGTTTTTCACGAAAAGCGTGCGGTACCAGAGCTCTCGTTCAGCAAATATGGTTCTATACTTGTGATAATTTCATAAACACGTCTATCATCTAGATGGTAGAATATTGCTTAACCATACTTCATGCCTGAATCAGACTTGTGACGAAGAATTTTGTAGATGTGGTTGTGGTCTTAAAAAGAAGAGGAATGCCATACGTGCTTTTCATCACAAAGACATCATCTGTGTGCATGTTATGACATGCACACCAATTAAACGAATGTGGAAGACTACAGGAATCTCAGTGCTACATTATCCCTCTTTTTATTGATTGTCGACTACATACCTGAATGAGTAATTTATTTATATAATAATCAAGAGGGCGACTCATACTCTCAATTATTTATCATACATGTTTTTTGTTCAATCAATATTAATGCTTCGTCACTCGAAAGTTTGTCCTTGTACCTGGAAAATTTAATTAACTTTTAATATTGTAATACTATATATGGTAAAGAATGAGGAAAAGGCAAATCTAAATAGAGGATAAGTTTTAAAGAAAATAAAATCCAAACAATTAAATTAAACCAACAGACATTAGAAGAAGACCCATTCGCACACACTGGGTCTCCACCTTGTAACAAAACAAATAAAATGTTGGACCAGAAAGAAACTTAATTATTAAAAAAATTGAGGACAAACCGAACAATAGAAATATATTTTTTTTGGGGGGGTATAATCATTATCATTATTATTAATAGCAGTATTAGTAGTTGAAGTAGCAGTAGCGCAGCTACAAGTAATTAGAGTAGAAGTAGTAAAGTAGATGTAGATAGAAGTAGAAGTTAGAATAGTAGAAATAGCAGTAGTATTAGTGGTTGCAATTAGTAGTAGTAGTAGCTAGTAGTAGTAGTAGTAGTAGTAGTAGTAGTAGTAGTAAGTAGTATAGATAGAAGTAAAAAAGTATAATTATCAAGTAAAAGAAGTAAAAGTAGTAGTTATAGTAGTATATAGTAAGTAGTAGTATTAGTAGTAGTAGTAGTAGCGGTGGTGGTTTTAATAATATTATTAGTATTATATCATTATTATTAGAAGTAGAGTAATAGTAGTTAGTAAAATCAGTTATGAATCTGGTCCCGTACACTAAACTCCCTTTCTTTCGCACATAACAAAAATTCACATCTCCATTATTAAAAAAAATAAAAAAATTCAGCGGTTTTAAGTCGACGACTGTCAAATATTACTTTTCTGCCATTTGCTTTGTTGTTGTCATCAAATAATATGTGCTATCGTGTCGTTCTGCAAACTGTAAACAGGGTCTAATTTACGGGGAGTACCAAAATAGATGTAACAGAGAAAAAGCTAATAGACCATTGGCCATTAGTGCGAGTTAATTAGCGGCTCATATGCTGTGACCTTCCTTAATGATGCATACATGTACGCATCATCATGAAGCCTGGCTGCACAAATCATGTGAATGTGATATAGCTTTAGCAGATATTCCTTCTACTCGCTGAAAAATGTCACATAATATGTTGTCTGATATAACGGGGGGAAATACCACGTGGCCTAATAAACTACACGGCAAATGTGAAAGCATGGATAGAATCCATGCACTCAATTTATGTGAGGTGTTATCCGAAAAATGAATTAAGATTCGTCTACTAAGTAGTCGCGAAGATTCGGAAGTCAGCAGTAAAAAATAGGATTCGATATTTCCGAAAGTTTCGTAATTCCGAAAATGGAATACATGCAGGGTTAGTTTACCTGAAAATGAATTAACCCCAACACTGTTAACCATTTTCATTTCGGATTAAAACGATCTTATTTTGATTGTCAGATTGACGACGTTATCTCTTGGTGGTAATTAAATCAAAGTAAAAAATAAAAATAATAAACGATGAATAAAAGTAATGTATTTTTAAACCTTTTACTATGTGTCTACTCTCGACGACCATTTAATGAACGTTTAGGTGAATATATTCTTTACTAAAAACAAATGAATGACATGAATTCGTTGTGTATCCGAAGTATGTTCCTTCCTTTTCTTGTTATTTTATAGGTCATTTGGTTTCATGTTTTTTCTTTCTTGCAAATCTAGATCTTAATATGTTTAATTTAGGCACACGAATTATAATTCGTACATAGAAATATAAATTTATAATACCGATATTCATCATTAATATAGCCTTATATAGGTTAGACAATGGGTGTGCCGGCTGACCAAAATATTCACATACTAGAATCGGCATGTAACCTTCGCTCTGCTAAATGTAATTTATAGCAATCTGTGTAATGCTGTCAAACTCATCAGGGAAACGAAATGTATTAAATCATCCTACTGTTGAGAATAAGATAATATAATCAAGCTGTTTGCCAATTTAATATTCTCTTAGGAAACATCCATTTCGATATTCATAATTATAGACTTATATCCTCTTATGCTGTTTTTTATTTAATTGTCACTGCCTGATTGTATGAATGGTTATAATGAAGTTAATTGGGCGGTTTGTGTCTTCGTGCGAGTCGACTAATTATTGCCGAGATGATCGCGCTCATGGTATTAAAGCGTGCAGTCGACATCCTTGAGATGTTAGAATAATTATGTAGAAAGCAAAAGCATGGAATTTATGAATATAAGAAACTCTGATAAATTAAGTTGAATTAAGATATGACGGTTGATGGCCTCCAATTAACTATTTAATTTTCCTAATAATTAACATCGTGTAAAGAGTGAGCTAAATGAATTGTGAGCATGAGTATGCGATGCTATAATATTTTCATCAGTGAATAAATTCAATATAGCAAATAGAGAAAAAGAGCGGGAATAGTATATATGTAACAAGAATATATCTTGTTATTCAAAGAAAAGAAGACCCTGATATTAACTTATATAAATAAAAAATTAATAATATATAATGATAAAGCAAGTAACATCAAATATTTAAAAAAAACACAAACTTATTTTACACTTTTTGATTCTTCGTTTTTTAAAGTTTCCTGTCATCATTCAGCTTTCAATACATGAAACAAATAGACATTAAAAAACTATGTATAATTTATAAAATATTTCAGTATTTGTTATTCAAGGATTATAGGTTACGAACAAAATATAACAGTTCCAGAATCACTTAAGATTGGTTCCGATGATACCCAAACAAGGCCGGTGACGATTTTCAATCAAAACACGGGCGTAATATATACCATACAATTTTAGTCCAAATAAAGTCTCTTGACTTAGCATAGATCGTGTAGGGAAATCATGGCATTTCAGTCACTTTCGTACATATTTTTTGTTTCAAATAAACTTACAAAAATGCTCTTGTGAAAGAGTATTTATTAGTCAGCATGTTCTTGTGTATTTTTGCTGTATTTGAAATAAAGTTTTGCACTAACATAATGAATTACTGTGTAATATTTTTTAAACACTCCACTCATATTGACATTATGGGACTTATACAAAAAATGAACAGTACTGAAAATGAATTTGGCTTACAAGTATTTGATGGCAATTGACAGTATCTAGAAGAAATAGAGAACGAAGAATGTAAAAGAGAAAAATAAAATACTGAAATGTTAAGAAATGAACCAATTTGGAAACATTTCATTAATAGAATATCACATATATACATTAATAGATAAGAAAAGGGAAGCTATATTCAGAGAATAAAATAATTAATTAACAATTAAAAGATAGACAAAAGGAAATAGAACAAAGACCATTAAGATGGAGTGAAAGAAAGAAATTATAAAAATGAAGAGCTCAGCAATAGTCACTTAAATTACAGGCGTAGTTTAAACAATCAGACAATTTAGCTTAATACTTAGCGTTGTCAAAATATAAAAATAAAAACCGAAACAATATTTGATATATATGAAACATCGTCATTAAATGAAAATTCATCAAGTCTTTATTTTATTCTGCTCATGATTTATTCTTGAATTTATAGTAATATTTCAATGATGGAATTAAATTAATGAAAAATTGTCTGATATTGGTAGACTTGAAAGTCGCAGACAAGATGGCAGACATGTCACGGACGTTTAGCCGTTGGTGATATTATGCACAATAATTGATTTTTTGAGGAAGGGAGTTTATAGATTTGCGCCTATTTCTCGCGCTCGTTATTTGCTTTGTTCTCTCTGAGCTATATGATTTGACTAAATGCCCAGAGAAAAATTGAATAATATCCCTGTCACTTTTACACTTGTTAGGCAAGAACGCTGCCAGAGCGGTAAAGTAAAATGATCATTCTGCGATTTGTTGAGGAATCTGTCATTAATGATTTGCAAAATGTCTGCTAACGTACAGCAACAAAGATTAAAGTAGTGACTTCCTGAAGAACTGTTGGGATAGAATTTATAGTTCAGCAAAGTTCACCTCTTCATTTTATAATTATATTTCAAAATCGATTTACTCTCTATTACGAATCAAATAAATTCGTGGTGACTAAGTGTGCTTCTGATATTAACAGGAAGTTATAGAATGAATAAAGTTTGTAATTAAATTTATTGTAATTCGTTAATTTGGATTTGAAGAATGATAAAGAATGAATAAACTCAGAACATCGATTTAACAGGAGGCAACAATGGAATAAGATATAATTGCATCTGTTGCTAATTAATTTTAATGTCAATTCTTCAAATGAGCTTTAGAACAAAACACTTTAGCTGTGACAAGTAACAACGAAAAGCAGAGGAACAAATGCGATATCAATTATGTATGTCTGAT
Organism: Paracentrotus lividus; assembly: GCA_940671915.1. Classification (NCBI taxonomy): domain Eukaryota; kingdom Metazoa; phylum Echinodermata; class Echinoidea; order Camarodonta; family Echinidae; genus Paracentrotus; species Paracentrotus lividus. The sequence continues at coordinate 57,127,587 of CALNVZ010002100.1, read as the reverse complement.
TATGTCTTTAATGATTGTTTGATTCTCTACAGTACAACAATAAAACACATCAGTTTCATTAAATAGTTTTTTAAAAAACTATAAGAAAGCCTTAGGCCTTCAAGGGAAACTGTTATGTAGTATAAAGAGGGCGAAATAAATCAAATATTTGACCAGAGACGCAATACAATTATACTTTAAAAAACACGACCGCCCAAGTTCAAATGTTATTGATGCCAAACACCAATGGTATAACTGCGTGGTGTAACAATCATATATGTGGATTGTAAAAACGAATGTTAATGCTGTGGAAATTTTCATTTCCCTTTGTGTCTTTCCTCTCTACAGTAGTTTGGCCATGCGATAGGCACTTGCATTTACATTTCTGGAGATTAATCCCCGTGCAATGTTCGTCGTGGTGCCTGCTAGACCATGATTTAGGATGCCAGATCCTAAGACTTTTCTCCCATAAGGGGTTCTTCAAAATATGTTTTTGGCTTGCTTGGACCCGATACGTGCCAGAGACGCATAGTTGAAACGACTTTGAGTGTAAGCAAGTGAGTGTAAGAACAGGAAAGAATGAAACAAGATCTTCTTCCCCCAAATCCAATCTGATTTATTCATTTTTCTTAAATTTGCTAAAGGCAAATACGATCCAATATTTGTAGTAGGATTTCAGTTCAGTTAGAACCCACACAAAAAAAGAAAACAATGTTTTATTACCTGAGCAACTTTTAGGACTAAACGCAATAATGAGAGAAATGATTTCAAATATATTGATTGTGACATAGGGCTTCTAATAATAATGATAATATAAATATCATATATGTATGAAATAAGCCTGTTTCTAGCATATCGAAACACAGTGGCAGATACTTAAACATATTCGAATTCATATTCTTTATCACTATAATGCTATACATATTAATTTAATAATGTAGCTTTTACATAATTTTTATGTTGTGTTTGAGGTAAGAAAAAAATTAAGTTGGTAACATTAATCCGTTGGTCATTATAAATATAATGTAACGATATTCTAAAGACTTTAACAATTTCCGTCACAGATCTTGTTCTGTCTCCCTCTAACACCCCAACGTAGTCCTACTTTGAATTCATCACACATAGCTACAGACAAAGCAATCTGGTGTAAAACAGAACCAGAATATTGCGCAAGGAAACTTTGATTTTATGTCAGCGAGGCGCCATGTTCAGCGGCTTATCGGCGCCATTTTTAGGACGACGACGGGCAACAGACGATATGCGACGCTGGACCTCGCCTTCTTCCCGCCTGATCGAAAATCTATTCAATCTGTCGCCTCGATATATCGATTAAGAAAATCTTCATTAAACGCGCTAGCGACGCGCGGGGTTAATCACGCAATTTCATATGACATGGTACGTAGATTGAGGATTTGGTAATGGGGGGTTAAGGAGATGGGGGTATATAAGATGTTGCTGGGAACAGGAGAACCTGATGATTGGAATCTCAACGAGGAATTTGTTTTTTGGATGCACCTCGATGGCGCGCGAATTTTAATAAATATCCCACGTGGTTGGCATTTTTAATGAAGACAGATCGTCTGATGAGTTTTAAACGACTCGCTTATTACAGGGTGGATTACGGCCTCACTTGAGTGCGGTACGATTTACAGAGCGGGGAAAGAAACTTGTCGTGCACGAGATGAGATTATAATTACGTTCTGATGCAATTATAATTACCCCCCCCCCCTCTTCAATGAAAAATAGAAACAACACCTCCTGTGTATAACAACGCACATTTTCTTTAACTTAAGACCAGTTCAGAAG
>CALNVZ010002100.1:57064040-57125777 GCA_940671915.1 Paracentrotus lividus | reverse complement strand
AGAAACGAAAAACTTACAGTTTACATGTTTTGACGTGCAAAAGAAAAAAGGAAGAAAGCAGGATATTGGAATAAGAATAAAAGCCATTCCAAGTTGCAAATCAGATTTGATACTTTCCTTTACCAATATTTGCAAAGCTACTATCCCTATAGAGAGACATATCATAATATGATAATAAGAAACGTATTCATTGGCAATGATCGGTGCTAAGGATCCTAAATAGCCGGATTTTATGGCTTGTGTCGTCCGTCCTCTCCCCCACGTTGTCAAATTACAAAGAAAATGTTTCTGCCGTTTTCATAAATATCCCTCTCAGCTAAGTGAGAAAACGAATAAAACAAAATAAAGACAATTACGCCATGAGGGCATGTTGGGAGAAAAGATGTTTACCAATGTGTGTGTAACATTAAAGCTGGGATTGAGAAGTGGACATGGTCTGCCAGGAGTAAAGGGCAATAAACACAAGTCCATTGTTTTTATTTCATATTTCATATGATATATAATTCTTGTTGACGTTGCATGTTTCTTTTATTCAGATTATTTGGTTAAAATTTGCTATAATAAAGTTATAACACCCATGAAATATTTCTCAATATACTACAAATATAGCACCGAAGAAAAAAAAAACAGAGGTACAGTGATGGTCAAAATTATTAGAACACCAAGCATAATTATTTCGTTGATTTTGGTCAATTTCATTCAGTTGACCATTTAAATACCTATAAAATGTTTGGAATGTCTCCGAAAGTCATCATTATGTTTTAAAAACTAAATAACATAGCCACACGTTGGAAACTCGCCCCCTACTGACCCTTTTTTTTGTTGGTGTTAATACGTTTTTGCATAATTTGTACTGCTTGTTTAATGCACGGTCTGTGGGGAAATGAAAGCGCACAGCGCAACGATTTATATAGCTGCACATTACCTGATGGTCGAAACTATATAAAGTTGGTATCAAAAGATGCATGAGACCCTATTCTATAAAGTCATGAAAGCTGTCGGCACCAAAAAGTTATACTTTTGTTGGCAAATGTACTAGGGCATTGAGAATCCCATAGACTTTGTGTAGCTTCGGGTGTTCTAATAATTTTGGCCACCACTAATTTTTTTTATGTCTGACTAAATTTATATTAATTTTGTACCGTCTTAATCTGAGCTAGGTTCTCTTTGTTCAGCAAGGTGTAAATTTGTAATGAATTTAAGATAGGGCCTATAAACGGAATTTTTTATACACAATGCTTAATTTAAATCATTTTGAGTCATAATTGAACAGAATCCAACTTTCATATCACAGTAAATAATAATTTCATGGATCGAAATAACTACAAGTATAGAATATCATAAATCCATATTCTAACGTAATTTTATTTATTTTTTCTCAACACAAGTCAACCATAGCGGCATGGAATCTGAGAAGGAAAATGAAATTTGAAAAACACCAAAACGTGCGCAGCCACGGCAGCATATCTTTGCTTTCAAAGTCGACCCGCCTTCGCTCCCCCCCCCCCGCCTTCAGTCCTCCCGATAATTGTCTCGTTTTCCTGTTCATGATTATACAGACGGTAATAAGAGATAACTGCCCCCGTGTCAAAAGGGATCAAATATAATATTTGAACGCCATTATACTAGATTTAACAAAAAACACTATTATGATCATGATTTGATGATCAAATATAATATTGGAACACCATTTTATACTAGATTTAAAAAGAGCATTTTTTAATGACCATGTTTTTGATGATCAAATATATTATTGGAACACTATGATTATATAGATTTAAAAAAAAAGCATCATTATGATTATATGAAAAGTACTACGTGCATACTGATATGAACAAAATAAATGTGTACAATGTATTTATTTTCGTGAAATCTTTTAACGAATACAAAAGTATACACAATTTAGCCATGTTATTTTTTTTGTGTGTGTGCAAAATTCTTATAGTAATATGAAGCTTTATATAGGCCTTAGTTTGTAAGTTGAATAAGTAATCATCATGAGAAAGGATATAGAAAAATACGATTAAACATATTAAAAAAAAAGAAAACAAAACAAACATGAAAGTAGCCGGGAATATAGACTTTCACAAATTAACATAAAATTAAAGATTAAGAAAACATATAAAGATGAACGACATCTTTAGAAATAAAAGAAGAAAATAAATATTTCTAAGACAGAGACCAAGTTTTATGAGAGTGAGGAAGCAATTACTCAAAGGTAAAAGTGGGTTTAGTTTCTGAACTGAACTTTTTTTGTGACTTTTTTTTTCAATAGTTATAGGTTAAGCTTATTACAGTGAGTTGTTTTTATTGACTTTGGAGGATCGAAAATGTTTGCCTTTATAAGTACTTTATGACTGCATTTCTTTAACGAATACCAGTAAGAAGTAAACGTACATCATGAGAAAGATCAACAATTTTACTGCCCTTGACCTTTCAAGGCGGAAAATCTTTGTTTTTTCTTTATATTTAATTGTTATATAACGAATACCAGCAACATGTAGGTAGAAGGAAAAAAAAAAACAATCAAACAATTAAAAACAAATTTAAAAAAATAAGATCAGAAAACAACTAGGTTTTCAGGCATGGATTTCTCTTTAAAAGTTCAAGAAAGGGACATTAAAAAACATCAGCTGTAAGACCCAAAACAACATTTAAATAAGATCGGAAAACGACTGTGAGTTCAGGCACGGACTTCCCCTCAAAAGTTCAAGAAAGGGACATTTGGAAAATCAGCTAAAAGAACAACAACAACACGGGCAACAGAAATCTCATGTGATGCAATACAATATAAGCTAATATACAACCAAGAACATAGTAGAATCCAAGACTGTTTAGCATATGACTACAAATGCTTTATTTCATTTATGTGACTTCTTGTACAAACACTATAGTCAATGAAGGTGCAAGGTGGCAAAGTTCAAGCCTCTGTTTTCTACATTTTGTTCATTGATCTTGTTCAGCTACAGATACCTCCCTGTACACAAAAAGCGGCAACTACACTCGTAAAAGCGAGCAACTCAACTCTAATTTTCAACAGATTTAGATCGTCTGGGGACACCTCTACACATGTCTATACGACGAATGATGTTGGGTGGCACATTTTAAAGCACCCTTGAATGGTTTCAGTGATATGATATTTCATTTTATATTCAATTTTGGAATACATTGTTGAGAAGAAAAAAAGAAAAAAAAAGAAAAAAAAAACTGAAGAAAAAAAAAACGTCGTTGAACGCGTATAAACCTTCTTGTTGTGAAATTGGAATAAAAAGCAGGGTCTATAGTAGCATAATCATTAAAACCATAAAAAAATGATCTTAAATGCGTTTGATTTGTACTGACTCTTTAATGTGCTTGTTTTAAGGGACTCGTCTTCTACAAACCTACATTAATACTGAATCAGAAGAGACTTTGAATAATAATTAACAACAAATTTGTAAAATTCATTCTTCTTTAGATCGCATTTTCAGCGTTTTTAAACATAATGTAAGAATCCAAGAGAAAAGGACTGTTTGAAGTGAATTATTATTCAGGTTTAGTCAAAAGAATAAGTTAAAATTCGACTTTCCGTTCGTATATTCCAACACAACCAGTGATAAAAGAATCACCCATCATTCCAACTTTTTACGTCAAAACTTTGCAAACAAAACTGTAAGTTTTGTACTGACAAGTTGTCAATTCAGCAACGAAATATATTTTTCTTTAATCTCATATCAGATAAAAGTTTAAAATTTATTGACACGATTTCATCATCATCATTCTGACCTCAATTTTCGATTATTTTTGTAATCCGAACGAAATAGCGTCGAGATTAGCTCGAGCCTAAATGCTCTTTCACAAACATTAGACCTACAGTCTGTGTCAAAATAAAATGGTACAAGTGGAAAACATTTTTTTAAAGTATAAAAATTAATCACATTCTAAGAGTGTTTGATATTTCCATAAAGAAAGAAAATCAGGCTTTCTTCTGCATTTTTTTCCATCCCATTTGGTTCTGTAGATCTTGTGATATGACCTGTTTTCTATAATAACAAAAAATAATACTTTTCTTATGCTTTTCTATGGGTTTCGCACTCAATGGCCACGAATTCAGCTCACCGAAACAATAAATGTGTGCAATTTCGATTAGCTCATCGCCTCACAAAATTTAGCATAACTTTTGTTTTACAAAAGCAAATTATACAAAACAAAGTGCATCAGCAAGAAAAATATTTTGGCTTTAAGTCGGTACCACAGTCACACATCATTTGAGAAGATTTCATACCTAAATATCTTTTCCCCGACTGTACCATTTTTTTTGTACAGATAGGTAGTTCAATGTAAAAAAAAGATATGTTAATGCACATTCTTCAGTTACTCCTATTTATATATCTCTGTATTTATTTATTTCTTTATGTATTTTTATACATCATTTTCACAAAGGAGCCTATAATGTAACAAGCCTAGCTTTTAACTTAGGCTCCTTCATATTTCTTTCTTTCTTATGCTAATGATGTAATTCGTTTTATGATTTATCAAATAATGTATAGTATTGAAATGTCATATAATTGTTGTTTTTATTATTGTTTGATTGGAATATGTAAATAAAAACTGAACTGAACTGAACTGAAAAGCTATACACTATACCCACCACACTCAGGGCCATGATATTCTTGTTTTACAAGCATAGTTTGAAGAAGGAAAGAGATAACGGAAGTTACAGCCACCAGTGCTTTTAGGTTACTTTGTGTGTGCTCTTTTTTTATATCTTCCCTTGAGGTTAATTGATATTATTTCATAATTGTGTGATATCTATGGCGCGTCATTGACCAATATCAGCAGGACACGAAGGAGAAGCCTCGGGCAAGCTCTGGCGAGTGATACACATCGTCTCTCGTTCAATGGGCAGACTGTCGACTCTCAAAGAAGTACACCGACTGCGCTCTTTTTGGCGGTTTTCCGGTCCTACTTCGACTTGAACTAGCAAGAGATTACCACATAATATGCAACACCTTTCTCTCATGGTCTCCCACTAAATAAGAAAAGAAAATTGAGTCTTTGAGGATCGTTTATTAAACTTTCATCCCTCGTTTGCTTTTCATCTATCTTGTCTCGATTCGTGTGACGATGAATTCCTCTATTCGACAAGTTTATGGGCGCTCGAGTAAACCGAAGAAAAACAAAATGAGCAAATGGTAGGCTATAGTCGGGTCGGGTGGTGAGGTCCAATCATGCCACACTTATTGACCAGTAATCAGTGAATCATCAATCTCCTAGCTTTATCGATGGATTGAGCTGGAAAACCCCTGCTTTGTTGATTTAGCTAGATGGTTGAAAGTGATTCATTCGTCTAAAACCGGTGAAATAATGTTAAACCAAGTTATGTTTATACACTATTGGTTATAAAGATAAAGGTGGAATTGGTTATTGTGCCCCATAAACATTACTTTACTTATTTCGGCAATTCACCCTTCTTTTTTTCTTTTTCACCACGGGGTTCTGACTTTTCAGACTTTTTTGTTTGATCACCCCCTTTATGCCCAATTTTTGCTGTTTTACCATTTCGGTCCCATTTGGTTAATCCGGTAGCCGAGACCCCTTTAAGCAGGAGTCTAAGATTTAACTTAAGTTTTATTTTGTTCATTAAGTATAAGGTTAGGATTTTTGATTTTTTTTTTTTTTATTCAATAATTATTAAGAACAGAGTATTTACATGCGATATATTTTATAACAACAAAATTGCGATGAACGTGATGACTGTGTTTGTAGTTAAGGCAAATTATTTGAGATTTCCATGAATTATAACAAATGCGTTTGACTTGCTTGAAATGTGTGTATGTAATTTTCAATAGAAATGCTAAAAGCCACCTCAGTTAACCTATCGACACGCTTGGAAAGAACATAATGAAATTTAAGTCTTTGGGTAATATGTTAAAATAAAATTTTCATTGCACGACATAAGCAAGCAAGAAAAAATTCGGCTCAGCCAATTTCTAACATTACTTTGATTATAGAACAGACTCAGCGCTTTACCAAATTATCCTGACACCGATTTGCAACCTTGGCCATATTCCTGTCGCTTTGAAAATATACATATTAGAGTTATATATATATATATATATATATATATATATATATATATATATATATATATATATATATATATATATATATATATATCGGATCAGGATCGATATTTTCACATTTTAGAATTACAAAGTAATAAACTTATTAAATTCACTTGAAGAAAAGAAAGTTCATCTACACTGTTGTAACACGGTACTATGATAATCGTCATGAATATGGCTGGTATAGCCTAAAAAAACAAAACAAACAAACAAACAATAATATTGACCAAGAATTTCAATTTGCCCGTTATTTAAACAAATCATTTCAAAGTAAATTTACCTAAACTATCTTGTTCTTCTCGGAACTACATATAGGATCCAAAAAGAGAGATATAATTGTAATTATAAAGATATTTAATTCTGAAATTTATAATTTCCAATAATATGCATTTTAGTTCAGGTGATTCTTTATTAAAACTTGTCGACATATACATGAGTATACTCAATTTCATAGGTGCCGATCAATTGCAGAGAATATGAAATAAAGACACTCATTTGTTTCTTATTTTGTTCTTACAAACAAATCAACTCATGAGGATTAACTAGATAAGTCCCTTAAAATATGTAACCTCTTAAAAGAAATTAGTAACAAATGACTGAACGTAAAGTTCAGCTTTTATTTGGGTACTTTTTCACTAATATAATATTTTTTTTTAATTTTTTTTTTAAAAACAATTATTTGTCATTTATGTCTGGGTCAACTCTAATTATAAAAAAAGAGTTGACCTATAAAGTGGCAATAAAAAATAAAGCCCAGTAAAAGGCCGACAAAGGTAAAACGTAGACAATCAAATTCTTATGCTATCGTATTTAATAAACAATATTGCATATTTCAGAGGTGAAAGTAAATTGAGAGGGTACGTGGTCGATTTTTTTTTCTTCTTTAAAACCTGTTGATTATTGACCAATAATTCACTATGAATAAAATAAAGAGAGTTAAGTAAAATATTAACTGTTTCTTTAATACTTCAGCAGTTTTATTGTGATTTTCAACATTTTATATGATATAGTGTGAATCACCTATACAGTGCGTCCCAAAAAAAACTATACACTTTTGAAATAGCTACCAAATAAAAAAATATATGATTATTGGGGAAAAGGTCTATAAATATATAAAGCTCATATCCTCAACTATCATCATGATACAAAAAAAAAATCCGAAAATAACGTGTGCTTCAGTGAGTAATGCCCACTTTTGTAAAGAACACAAAAATTAGCCAGCGGAGGAATTCACTATTCATTTTGCACCTGGTTATGGAACGCCATGAATGAGTCAAAATTAATGATGAAATCAATCGGCCAACAAAGACAAAAATAAACTGAAGTCAAAGCAAAAATCAATGACATGAAAAGAAAACAGTGAAACATTACATTTTTGCATAATATTGATTGTTTTTCTGACTCTTTGACTCTGTTGGCTGATTTATTCCATCATTAATTTTGACTCCTTCATGGCGTTCCATAACCAGGTGCAAAATGAATAGTGAATTCCTGCGCAGGCTAATTTTTGTGTCCTTTACAAAAGTGGGCATTACTCACTGAAGCATGCGTTACTTTCGGAATTTTTGGTGTCATAATGATAGTTGAGGATATGAGCTTTATATAGGGGAGACCGGGGACAAATGTAACACGGGGCAATTGTAACAGGGGCTCCCATCCCTAGCAGAAACACGCTACAAACTTGAAATTTGTACAGAGCATGCGCATTTCATCGCTCCATATGCTGTTTGAGTATTAGAAGATTTAACGGTTCGTGGAACTTTCAAGATGGCACCTGCACAGCAGAGATTCGTATCAGGATTGCTACAGCCACTGCAGCTATGGCAAGACTATCCAGGATCTGGCAGAGTAATATCAATTTTCACGTCAAATTCAAGCTGTACAAGGCCCTTGTTGTCTCCATCTTTCTCTATGGTTGTGAGGCATGGACACTTCAGAAGGAGACCGAACGAAGAATACAGGCTTTTGAAACTAAATGCCTGAGGAAGCTACTTTGCATCTCCTACAGAGAGCACAAAACCAATGATTATGTATTAACCACAGTCAGAAACCTGGTGGGCCCCCAGCAACCTCTACTCGCAACCGTGAAACGACGTAAGCTAGCATGGTTTGGTCACCTCACCCGACACAACAGCCTGTCAAAAACCATTCTACAAGGCACAGTTGAGGGTGGACGCAGAAGAGGACGTCAAAGGACAAGCTGGATGGAAAATGTAAAGACATGGACAGATATGACAATGCAAGAACTGCTGTCGACTACAACTGACAGGAAGGCATGGAGGAAAAAATGTGCTTCTTCGGCTCTCAAATCCCCCCAACGACTCCGGAAGAGTCAAGGGATTGAGTGAGTGAGTGAGTGAGTGGAACTTTCTACAGCAGAAAAATCGTTTTTTGAGTAGGAAAGTAATATTTCACATTACCCATTGTTTTTCTTCTGGACATATATGTGGATGAGCTACGGCTGTCATTTTTATACATTTAAAAATTATGTTCTTAGGCCATATTTTGCTAACGTTTCAACGATTAATACCACTGCTAAGATAGAAAAAAAAATCTCTCCAAATATGGTCGCCCACCACAGGGGCAATAGTAACAATGCCGTTTAGGAAATACTTTTGCCCCGTACCTACCCCCGGGACAATTCAGCGCGCTGTCATCGCCCGTACAGAGCACGTAAACTTCTGCAATAATCCCATGCCATGTATAGAACAAGTGGAAAATATAATGTAACTTGAGTCAAGCATTGTCATGTTTTATAATAATTAGCTTATGTGGTTAATGTTGTTTAAATCTTGGATCTGTCAAGTGCATAGCTTTGATAAAGAAAAGCAAAATGTTACAATTTCACGTGTTACAATTGCCCCCATAGCGTGTTACAATTGCCCCTGGTTTAGGGGCAATTGTAACACTCGACCTCGTGTTTTGAAATGATAATGGCTTCAAAATAAATATTTTTACTTAACCCAAACCTATTCGTATGTCGAACTAAGACATTCAAATTTCGTTTTACTTGGTTTTAAGCAAGTATTTAGTTATAATAAAGTTGATAGGTCAAATTTGGATAAAAGTGTTACAATTGTCCCCTGTCTCCCCTACATATAAACATTTTACCCAAGAATCTTATATTCTTTATTTGGTAGCCGTTTTAAAAGTGTATAGTTCTTTTTGGGGCGCACTGTATGTATTTGCTATTTGGGGAAAATAATAAAAACGATAAATATGGTCAGTCATGATAAGATCAACCATAGGTGTGAATCCATTACAAAAGTGATCAAATATGACGTATTACCTTAAATAATATTGTGTAATTAAATATTATGAATAATGTACGTTAATAATATAATATTAACATATATTTGCTGAGTAGGAACACAATAAACAAAAACGGAAAGTGGCATAGACGTGTGAAAGTGAAATAGAGAGATTATAAATTGTGTGAGGTAACGAGAAGTACTCAACTCTTCCTTCTTCTACTCCAGCTCTCATTTGCTCCAATCTGTAACGGACACTTGGAACTTAATCCCGCTGATAATTGCTTGTATGGATTAAAAGGCTAACGTTTTTACCACTACGATCAATCAAGAGATGAAGTAACAGGAATAATCACCTCTCTATATTCTCTCTTTCTCATCCCCTAGAAAGATCTCTCCATGCCAATGACAAGTCTCGTCGTTCTGTGTCTGTGACGAACAGCGCCCTTTCTTGTCCATGGTTATAGCTGAGTCACAACAGTGAAACCGACTCCAAACCGACCATGGGCTTACCATTCTAGGTATAATGTAATATTTTGTTCGGTTTGGTGTTGGTTCGGGGGTCGGTTTCACTGGTGTGACCAGGCTGTTAGGGTCTTACAAGATCGGCGCACGTGGAAAGGGGTTCTTGCCGTACCTCTAGGTTGTAACTAAGGCAATTATGCAGGAAATAATTGAAGGCCTTATAGCCTCAGGGCATGGGGCACAAAGATGTCACCAGGTCTGCTCCTCAAGAAGTGTAGATTTTCAATGAATCGAACTTTTTATCTGTTTTCGGTATAGGTACGACGCCACAGCGGTGACCCCATGCTTGGATTCCAACCAGGGTTCATGGTATATGATAGAGTTCGACCCATCCCTTGAACTTTCTATCGTCTTCGTTATATCGATTTGTACTTTAAAGTAAAACAAAACATGAGGGCAAAGGAGCACCTGGTCTAAGAAATACCTAAATAAATAGAGTTTGGGGATCAAGTAATCATGGTAATGAGAAGTTCACATGTGCAATACGAAAATTGTGACCAAATTGATGACATAAACTTTATCCAAATCTATAGGGAATTATGTTTTAACAAAAATGTAGTTCAATTTTCTGACATTATTTTGTGAAATTCACATTCTTTATCTGTTATTAAGACCAAAATCAATGTAATTATTATACAAATGTCATACAGTTATTATATTTTTGTCTGCAATTAGCGATTAGTTTATAATTCGTTCCTGATAAAGAATCTGTTTCTTTAGTAAAACTTATGGCATGATAGAACGGTTCGTAAAATGATTTAACAAATTTTGACGGTTTGGAAAAAAAAAAAAGCTTGTAAAAATTTGTTACAGAATGTGAAGCATATCATTTAAGATATGAAAGCCATAGGTAAAATTTGCTACATTAAAGGTGCAAATAAGTGCTTTAAAAATTGGAGGATTTTTATATCTTAGACTAATGAAAATGAATATAACCCACGGCGATCTTTTATGGGGCAGCTTCGTCTATACAAAATGTATAGACATGATAGATGTACCTGTATGTTTATGTTATCAGATTTTGTTGTAAAAAAAGTTTTCTCAAAATTCATATGCTATCTCGGGTTAAGGTTTCGCACATTTTGATATCTACAAATACAATCATCTTAATACATATCAATATAGTAAAAACAGAACTGTACCAAACTTCATTTTTTTTTAATAAAAAAAGAAGACTTTTATCATAATGCACACTGTTTGTTGTCGTAAGACATTATATTACCATGCATGACTGTTGCAGTGTAATAACCAGCCTATTTGAAGCCTAAAAAAATATATAACCAAAATGTCTATTCAATTTTAATTTTCATTCTTGTTAACAAAATAATAAATTATACCAAAAACTGTCTGACAATGTAATGGTAAAACATATAATCTTTGCTATCAATTTTAAACTTCTTTAATATAGCTATGGATTATTTTCGCCAAACTATTCGCCTGTTCAAGTGTCTTACTGTGTCATAATAATGCGATTTATACAATTTACAGATTTACAGCTGATTCCATAAACCACAAATGAATATCAAATGGATTATGATTATGACATGACTGTCGTTATGGGTCGTATGAGACTCAGTCGTGGGTGCACGCTATATAAAAGGTGCAATATGTTTCTACCGACATCTTATAACCAAGATCTCTTGTCTGACAAACTTACATGCACTAAAAGACACAATGTATTTCTAATGACATTTGATAACATGCACGCTTTCTATTCTGATAAATCCTAGCATGAACATGAACTGAATTGAATTTTACGTTTACACACCTTCTTGTATACCAGGACATGTATTTGAATAGCAAAGCGCACTATTTTATACATTGTTTCAAACGTCTGTCTTAATTTTTTTTTAAACATGACGTTTTCGTACATAAAAATTTCTGGCAGGCATAGAGGTAGAAATAAAAGGATGCTCTTAAATTTGAGCAATACAACAGTTACCAAACGTTGTCCACTCCATATTGGTTAAAATTTGCCCAACTTAACCAACTCTGAGCACTAAAAGTAAAAATTGCCCAGAATTGGGTAATATTTTCTCAGCTTTTCTCTGTGAATATTTTAAACCAACTAACAATTACCCAACTATAATCCATTACAATTACCCAACACTTTAATTGTGAAATCATTGTGTAATTATGCAAGTATAAAAAGTAAATTACTGCATGCCACATCCCTAACTCACATTGGAAATGTTCCAAACTCGTTATGACCACTGTCACGTACTCAGAAATCCGTCTGAGGATTATGCTTTTTAAGTATACCTGAATTCCTACATCAGATCATTATAGAACTGAATAAGAGCATTAATCTGCTATTTATACCAGTGAGAGTAATAAAGGGATTACTTTACCACTTCAATGATTGTGACATATATACCCTATTATGGTACTACCATGTATTTTTCATCCATCTCACTCTTTCTCAATTCGGCTATAGTTTTGTTAGTTATTGTCTAACATAGCCGTTCGTAGGCGCAATTTGCGTTCTCTGTCCCTTCAGCCCAATTGTGGGTGTTTTATGGCAAAAGCTGTTACAATAGTATCAAAAGAGTGAGTTAATCAGATCAATTATGCCTTCTTCTTTCTGTGGAGGGCGATAATAATCGGGTATCCAATTTTATGTGTTGGACACAAAGTAGTCATAATAATGGGAAAAGCCCGTCAAGAATAGTATTAAAGCTAGTGAGAATAAAGGGGGAATTGTTATGGGAGCAAGAATGGGTCGTGGAGTGGACCGGGTGTCGTTTGTGGAGAGAGCTAGTCCGCTGTATACCGCTTGAAAACGGCTCTCTTTGCTTTGTACTTCCCGCGCCTTGCTTTCACTGTCCTTTTTTTTTTCTTCACTGCTCTCTCTTTTTGGGAACAATACTTTTGTAATAACCCTTTAGTGTTGCGTCTTTATCCCGCTTTTACGAATGAAAATGTGTCGGTGTGGTTTTCTAAAAAACGAGGAGAAATCGATCTGCAGGACATTGACGCCTGTGAGTAATAATTGTTGACTGTGGCAAAGGATTTTTGGACCTTCTCTAATTCTTCCTAAAAAATTAACGCTGAAGAAAAATTGTTGCAAAACTCTAGGAGCATAGTAATGTGGTGTACCAAACCGTTTTGTATCATTTGAAGTTTTTAATCCGGTATAAATAAGTGTGAAAAGCTTGATTACTAAAGAGATTGGCAATTGAGGGGCAATTATGATCATCTTTATGATCCAAGCACAAATATTATTATTTGTACAGAACCTAAAACTATATTCTTTCCATTATTATAGAATAATATAAGATTTTTCAATCTCATCTCATGATACCTTAAAAGTCAATGAAAATAAAGTAACTAAAAGTAAATGATTATCCTACATAAAATTATGAAGACGGTGAGAAAATATTCACCGAAACCTCGAGGTTCAGTGGATCTATATGCCCTTCCGAAAGATAACTTAGTGCACCAGAAACCTTCCACTGCTTAAAGAATAACAACCAATTTTATATAGGCCCTATCTTTTAATAAAACAAACCCCCAAACAAACTTCTACAAATATAATTAGAAGTATAATACGTAGATAACATAACCTGTCTAAATTGTTGCATTACAAATATTGTATCCATTTTGTTTGGACTGCCCTGTAAGTTGTTTTGGTTTGCTAAAGGGTATAGATATCAAACAGAAACTGGAAGTATCCAAACATCACCCAAAGTGCCAAAGTGCCGCTCTTTATCCCCCAGCCCTCCAAAGAAAGCCTGTGGTTTAATGCATTTGGACATGGTGAATGAAAACATAGTTTAGTTTCACAGGCATGCTTACAGTGGTGATCAAACTCCCCATTTCCCTTTTCTCAGTCCCATAATGCAAGGTGAACCCGATGATTTAGAGCGAAACGTTCGCAGATTTCGCAATGAAGCCGCCTAATAAAGCATGTCGATCTTGCTCGAGTGAGACGCGAGGTTTCGACAACGTTCGGCAAGCATTTTGGTCAAGTTTTGTGACTTGAATTTCGAAGAGAGAGAGAAACCCTCCAGTTGAGGAAACAAATGCTTGGCAAGTGATGAATTAAATTCTTTCCGATCTCAGCTTGATGAAGACGAATCCCTCCCCTTAAATTAAGTTTAGAGCACGGTAGTTTGTCTGGTTATGGTTTGTTTCGTCAAACCGCATCACCATGGTTTGGGATCATTACGGAGGGTACGTTCGGATCATTATGACTGTTCTCTTAGATTTAGCAGTGATTATACTTCCTTAAACTCTTGATTCTGGCTTGTCATGGGATCAAAGTCCCTTACCACCCTAAAATAAAAACAATCAATGCAGGATTTAGAGGAAACCTGGACTTCAAAATGTAGGACTCTTTGGTCCCCTGTACTTCAGAAGATAAGACGTAAATAATAGACGCCGCATAGCCCCCTCATATGCACCGACAGCAGATGCATCAAATTATTTGGTATTCAGCGACATTTATCATGTTGACAGTCGAATAAATACATATCTCAAAATCTTCAATTAAAAAAACAAAACAAAACAAATGTCGCCTTGCAACGTCTTTGTTGAACCTCGTTACCATTATCTTATCAAGATGTTAACTTTCTAACAAAAAGGCCTATAATCAGATAGTCATGATAGTTGCCTTAAGAAGTTCAATGTTGTCGTCATTTTTTAAAATGTATTTTCTATCTTTTTGATAAATTTGCTATTTCTATTGTTTGCTATTAGCATAAATATTGGGTCTATAAGTATCATAACGCATGAAAATCCAAAACCTAGGTTAAATTATGAAGAAAAAAAAACTGATGGGCCTGCATTTTCTATTTGTTTATATTGCGGACCGGCCAAACTATATAACAAATGATAACATTCATCAGGTTATACGTGATATGGCTTTTTGCCTTGGCAACGAAAATAAAGATTTGGGATTAATTTTAAGATTATATCTGGAGTATTATCAGGCTATAATTATTTTATGAGCCTTTATGAGTTGAATTGATCCAAGTCGTTCAATGCACGGTAACAACATAGGATAAATATTGACAAAGAAAAACACCAAATCCTTATTTTTGCCACAAAAAAAAACTGTGGAATTCTGATAATTCGTACGTTCGCCAAAAGTCGAAAGGGAAAAACCACAAAGAAGATTTCTCAATTTCATAACGGGCAAACAAACGCAAAACGTTTACAAATCAGTGGGTAAAGAGAGAAGAAAATGGAATGGTGTGGTGTACAATATCGCTGAGCAAAAGGAATTGATTTGTCGGAAGGGGGTGTCTGATTACTAAGTACATTCAGATTGCGGAGAGAAAAACGGTCAATATTAAATCGCAGTTTGCCATTCTGAATCATGTCAACCACGGTTTGTTTTATCCTTTTTTCTTTCCTTTTCCTTTTTTTTTTAAAAGAGGGGGTTTATTTGGGGAATAAGTGTGAATCTTGACAGATTTAGGTTGGTGTTACTCACATATTTGGTATAATTGCACTTGGAAACTTGACTCATGCTCGTGGGGTAATCCCTCGATCGTCCATCTTTTCAAAGATATTTAGAAAAGCTACTTTTAGTACTTTTAACATTCATGTGCCAAATGTTATTTCATTCTTTTATATATTTTTTCAACCTGATTAAAGGAGGGTAACAGAAAAGGCACTTTTGGGGTACTAATTGTCATTTTTTCCCCTTTAGAAATATGTATACCATGATGTTAAAGAATAAGTAAGCACTTAACCTACCATATAACTTGATATTTTTAAAAAATAAATTATATTACATTAATTTAGCAGCGAGTTTGGTGCATTAACAGTATAAATGTACATGACGATGCATTATACCGATAAAAAGATCGACATTAAGATTTGGTTTTGGTATGATTATTCCTCGTAAATGACTCTAAATATTGTTCATTTTTCCAAAGGGTGGGGTGGGTTTGTTGAATGATTTTATTTGACGACAATTCAGATCATATTATGTTGTTTTCAGTTTACCTTAACTGATGCAAATGGAAAATAAAACGATGCACCTTTTCTGTTTTTCGTAATTTTGCCAAATGCAAGATTCGGCTTGGAATAAAGCTTTGTTTTTAATATGCGAAATGCATGGATTTTGATGAATTTACTTGTCTTTTGTTGAACATAATATTTAGATATTTACTTTTGATAAATTATATTCATTTAAAGGTGCATCAATTATGACTATACGTTTATATATATATGAGCTCTACTCCGATTTAGATGAAACTATAGTCCGAGAAGCGAACTGTTTCTATTCAGCTGGAAATGTCCCATATGAGTGTGTAACACTTAGGGTCGTCACCCGGGGAGCTGGGGGATCAAAAGCCACTACCATGACTATCCCCATGACATGCCGACCGAGAACCGTGATTTCTACGAAAGCACTCTATACAAAATGGTCCTCAATGATAAATTCCCATTAATACTACGGCTATAAATTCAATAAATTGAACAGAAATATATATATTTTATTCAAAATATATTTCGTTATATTTTTCTACAATGATTAGTTCTTCACTATAATGGATTAAACAATGGATCTGTATAACGATGTCTATAACAATAACTTAAAGTATAACTACAAGCTAATAATACTTACATCTACATGTATACCTATAATTTAAAACCAATTTTGCCTAAATCACACTTTTTGCCATCATTTTCTATACTATATTTCTAATGTTTATTTCTTTCTCATGTTACCACAAACGTTTTTGTGCGCATATTCTTTCACATACATTCTTCCCAAGAAACCTAATTACACCTCAAAATATAAAAAATTTACATTGGTCAACGGTAACATAATGAAGTTGCTTTTTATTATGATTTATCATAGTTAATATGTTCAAGCCCATACATTAAATTCCAAATAATTATTTAACAACATGAAATGACTCTTCTTCGTTGCAACACGCATTCAAAATACACTGAAATGCTTCACCACCATCAAGACAACGAACGTGATTCCAACTCATGGCGCCTAAATCACGGCCGTAATATGGCGCCTCCATCACGCATGTGCGCGCGTTGAGTGGGTGGGGTCGTACAGCCTTAGCAACGCTGACCGTAGATGACCTCCGGCCAAATTCCACATCTCAATGAATACAGTCTGTTTGACCACATACCTTACTACAAACTTGGAAAGGGAACTCCTGTCTCTCAGGTGAAGAAACTAGGTGAGATAATGGCATGTTTTGCATTTTGGAATATTTCACCAAACTATTCGATAATTCTGCTGAATTATGGCTGGATGTAAGTCTATCAAATTTGTTGGAAAATCAAAAGCCTATATTAAAATCAAAAGCTCATATTAAAAGAGAAAACAAATAAATAAGAAATGGACAGAGAGAGAGAGAGAGAGAAATAACTTATAATAATATTTCATAAAATATGAATTCTTTTCCCTCAGATTTCTGGCCGTTAATTGCATTTTAAAAATACCATGGAATGATAAAATGTTGCTCATACCTTTGGATGAACTTACTAAATAATTATGTAAACTCTATTAAATTCTTTATTTGAAAATTCTTTTGTTTTATATCAGGGGTCGTGGCAAGGTAAAAGTACAAATTAAGGTTGCCTACAGATTCTGATCATACGGATTAATGTTTGTATTCTGCTTTTAACACAGAGAGAGAGAGAGGGGGGGGGGGTAGTACAGAAGGTGGTGGATTAACAATGATTAATCGCCAAATCCCGCTATGTTTACATGACTTGTATGTTATTTTTTATTTTTTTTTAATTAGGACGAGCTAGAATGCACCAATTATAGGATTTGCATCGGTATCTTAGATTATGTTGCATTAAACCATTATGACTGCATTATGCATACTGATGAAGTATTTATCCATATAAATTTTCACAAACTTCGAACCAAAATAAATGAAAATTATTTCCGATTTTGAATGGGGAATGTAAAGCACAAAGCAAGGTAACGATAATGTGAACTTCCTGTGTATATCATTGTTATTGTTTGATCTTGTGTTGTGGACACGTTTTTACCAGAAATTGTGATTTTCATACGAATTGCAACTTCATAACATTACTAAAAACAATATTATGAAATCATAATGAAACATTTCCTACAATTTTGTCTCAATTTATCCCGAATAACCAGCTTTTCCTTTGGGATCTTGATGCATACAAAATCTTCATGATTTGGGAAAAGAGAAACCTAGTAAGTAGTAACATTTTGAACTCAGTATGTTTTCAACGTGAAGGAGTTTTTTTCAGGACTTTCAAGAAAGGTTTTTGTGGCTTTTATTTCAAGGATTTTTGCATTTTTAAAATAATTGTTAGACTGATACAATACCAGACCAAAACAGTATTAAAATTGTAAAATATAAAGCTTGGAATATTGACCTATTTTTTTCGAATTTGGTTTGTATACACATCTCTAAAAGCTATTAACAACGAGAGATGAGATTAATGTCATTTCAAATACATGATCTCAAAGCAATTGCTATTGATATGAAAATAAATAAAATTTTACGACACGGTATTCACGTAAACAATCAGAGTGGTTGTGGAAGAAAACACTACCGATTGTGATTTTGTTTGTAAATGAAAAAATATATGTTCACAATGATCTTTTGAAAATGAATTTGATTTTTATAACTCTTTATAACACACAGCACCTTTATTATTTTACATAAACACAAACATAGAAATACGAACCTCATCATAACGTAACGTAAATGTTGTAACTCTTTATCTATTTATTTATTTATTTATTGGTACGTTCCCTTTTCTTCCATCCATTCATTTTCATTTTTACTCATATTATTTTTTCCTCTTTAGACATCAGTTAGTCACTGTTTTTAAAAGGGGGCTAATTAGTTCTTTTCATTATAGGTAGGAGCAAATGGTAAGCGAGTATAAGCTATTACAACCCGAAAAAATGAATATTTGCTATGTTCATACATCCTTTTTTTTCATCTCCGTTTTTCTTTTACTTTTTGTTTTTGCTTTTGTTTTGTTTTTGTTTTGTTTTTTTCAATTGAGATTGGGACCCAGAATTATCATTCTCTGTACTTTCTTGGATGATTTTCTTACCTGTTGGGCTGTGGGTTTGTCCACAATAGTTAGCAGTTGGAGACTGAAGAGGCTCCCCATAGTCTCGATGTCCTCCTCCTCCTCCTCCTGCTCGTAAACTGAGAGAAGACGATGTCGTGTCGTGACCGTTTGGAACCCTTGGTGAGATTGCACTGGTTATTCCCGGCTCTAGACAAGGTCCATATGAGTTCCATCGAGGTATATTAAGATCTGCTACAAGTCCTTGTCTCGAGAGACCAATGTTTCTATTATGTTCGGAAACATCACCCGTACACTGACGAGAGTATGATGGGTTAGATGGGTGGTGAGCGGTGAAAGGGGTTGTTCCCCCGCCGGCGCTCCCGGGTGGGTTATTCATTGCACATTGGGATCCCGTTGATGCTGGAATCACGGACATTTCGATGCCTCCTCCTCGTCCGGTGCATGTCGACCCAGGCGGTGGCAAGGCGAGTGATGCCGCATAGCTGACGGGAGGGCACGACGTGGCAGAGGCGTAGGGCAATGGTAATGCTGCTGGTGGGTACCCCGCTGCGCACATCATCGCCGAGGTGGTGACGGCTGCCGGGTGCGGGTAGGGTTGGGCATGATGATGGGACAGACTCGCTGTCAGCGACGCGATCGAAAAAGCCGATGCTACTCCGGCTGGCTGCATGACCGCTAAATTCCGCCTCCTCAAAACACAGATCGGTATGTTCTCACAATTCTCCTCAGTACTGATGATGAAAACAAAAATACAAAAGGCTTCTTTGATATCCTTAGGAACAAGAGAAAAATAAAATAATAACTTTGCCAGAGGGTGTAATTTTCATACCGAGTGTAATAACGTACAAAAGTAGGGATTAGGGCACCAGCTTAGCGCCTTTATAACGTGCCACTGAAAAATAGGTCGGATAATCTTCGAAGCAGCCTCTGAAAATTAGTTCTGTAAAACACGTTTTCAGAAACAAACTCATGAGTTCCTCGAGAAAGCACGTTGCTTTTTGTTGACTCTAAGAAGAAGGAGTGAAAAGAGAAACATAACAACGTGCGCTGAGGAGAGGTGAAATCCCTTCAACCAAAGTCTTGACGAAGGACGCACTTCATTTGGGGTCTACCTCGACTCGATGCGTCGTCTTCTCTGATTGGCTAAGCAGCAAATCTGGGACAATGGCTTTCTTAGCTTGTTTTCTAAGCTTGTCTCTTATTGGTAGGATTGAGGGTGAACCATGATGACGTGTTCGTTTGTCATCTTTCTTCTTGGTTGCATTCCTACCCATTCTTATGTTATTATTCCCACATCTTACTCATCTTGAAATTACTTGTATTTTTATTATTATTATTATTATTATATATATATTTTTTTTTTTCAAGAGAGCAAGCGGGACCAAGTTCATTTTGCATTGAACAATTTAAGGAAATTTCGTTGACTTTTATTTGTGGTAATGTTATGATAATAATGATAATCATGAGGATGACATTGTATATTTTGTTGATCAATGATCTGCTTGAAATCTTCATTATTATCATTCGATCACTTATATCATTAACAATTATCTGGCAAACCCAACTGGCCCGAATAAAGTGAACAATAACTCATATTTGTAGACATTATTTTTGTAAAATTAATAGTTACTGATGTAATTAAACCTGTTTCCAAAGCAGTATTCGTTAACATGCAAGTTAATTGGTCCCGTTATAAAAAGGGTGTAGAAGGAAATCACACTTTCAATTCGAACTATCAATTCTATCGTCTTTCGAATTGTCACTGAAATATAAGCTACTACATGTATATCAAAAGTGCACCTAAATGTCTTAGTTTATAATATAAGCAAGTCATGAATATTATTTTGTTGTAAATATAATTATTGCTAACATCATATACAGGTAGATATCACGTTCTTGTCTGTCCTTATCTCTGTAATTTTTGTTTTCAATGCTTAATTATTGTATAGTTGCCTGAATTTGTTTATAACTATGACCCCAAGATATATCTTTGCTTTAAAATATCATTCAATTCAAAATTTTCATTTTAAAACCCCAAATCATCTGATCTTTAAAAAAAAAAAAAAAATCATTGTTATAATGATAGTTATCCAAGACAGCCGAAAGGGCATTGGCATACGATCTAGGTAGGTGGTACACTTTCATTGCAAAGTAGTGTATTATTATAGTTCTTCCCCATAATCATGATAATAATTGTGTTCAAAACTCATAATTGGAAAGACCTTATCTTGCACTGTCTCCTTTTTGATCCGTTACAGCTTCGTTTTGTCCAGGTAGATAACGCGGAAAATCACTGGGCGGACCTTTGTCGATTTTACGCTGATCACCAAAGAGAAACTGATCACTTTTGAGATCCCATAAATCAGGATTTGAGGGAGAGATTATCGCTTTCCAATTTCATCTGAGAAGAGAGAGTGTGATCAAGAGTTCCACGCCTTTACCAAATGCAATTCAGCCTTCATTTATTATCTTCTTTATCGGGGGTTGAATGTATTGGGGAGGGATGGATCATTCGTTTCGGTGTGGCGGATAAAATACACCGCGTGATCTCAATTCAATGGCCCCTTTCAGAACACTCTTTACCTTCTTCAAATATGTAAGGTAGCACTTGCATGATGTTTAACTATATATGTATATCATTGTTCAATTGTATACAAAGGCCTATATTCTGAAACAAGATCGTAATTATTCATTCTTCGGATATTGTCCAATAGGGTTTAAGCATGTTAAGAGCTACATCAGACGCTATAATCTCTTATTAGAAGATGCGAGTGATTTTTTTTTATACAAATGCTCCATCTGATAGCTTGATTATAAAACTAAATCATGAATGAAATAAGTGTTAGTAATTGTTCATGTCTATATCCAGTGTAGTATATCAATTGCCAAATATTATTTGGTGCTATTAAAGCAAATTTCATATAATTAATATTAGTCAATACTTAGTTTTTTAAAAATTCCTAATGTCAACAAAAAATAAAATAATATATGTTACTTCTCAGTTTGAGTTTCTTCAGTGCACGACATAATATTCTCTTTTGAAACCCAGTCCATTTTCCAGTATGATTTGGTGTACTTTCCGTAAAGAAACGATCCCTCCTGGCACAATAACTAATTTGATTTTGTGAGGTTTCATTCCTGCACTTTCAACCGATGACATGTCACACAAAAGACGACAAATCTAAGTGAAATCTGATACTTACTGAACTACAGAAGCAAGTAAAGAGGTGTCAAATATTGGAGAGAGTTACACATAGAACTAACCCTCTAGATTAATCCTCAAAGCACAACCTCATATGTTCAATAGGCAATTATATAGTGTGAAAGTTGAGTACTTTTCGATTTGTTGCTCGAGTTATTTACCTAAGCTCCATTTCGAGGCGTTGATCATTCTCACTTTGTTGAGGGGGATCCACCCCACTTATTTGCAGCCAGTTACCCCGTCGATCACTTGAAGGTTATCTCAATATTACTTCTCTAATCAACCTGACACAAAAGAAAAGACCAGTCTGACCTTAATCATTAATAATTACCCGTCGTTTTAAAAGATTCGATTACCCACGTGTAACGTATTATTTAGAAGCCATATTGATACAAGCTGTAATTCTTACGACAGTCTCTGCATGATAAGTATCAAATATCGCTGGTTGATATAGTCTGTAATATTTTTCTGCGTAATTGCCTTGCGATTCTGACTTGAAAACAATATCTTTTGGGCGTATTTTTTCATTTCCAGCAACTTTAAAGGTACTTCTTATATTACAAATTCGTGTGAGAATGATACATAAATAAAATGGAATGCTTAGAAAATCAAAAAGTACTTATTGACCCGTCATATCATGGATATCAAGGTAAACTAAATAGTCTTTAAAATGGTTTTGAATAAGTTGGCGCAGGTTTTAAGATCGTTTGACCATTCCTTGACCTGTTTGTCACTTATATTATTCTTTCTCAACGTAGGAAACTTATGACCATGACCATGACCCAAAAAGCAAACCCGCTAATGTAATTTATTCCTTCAAATGTATAATGCATGTGTAAGACTTGTTACTTAACTGCTTGTGCTATTGAAATCGTTGTCATGGTTGTGGTTGATCTGGACCAGTTGGTATTTGTTACTTTTACTTTCCTTTCCATTTGCCCCTTCCCCACAAATTTTGATATAAATATAATTATCGCTTTATTCCGCGTCGACTTCAATGCATAATGGCAATCACGAAGAATAATATGCCGGTCTTTCAGAATGAACAGAATGAATAGCAAAAAATGTGACGTGTGACATAACATGTGACATCACACCCCCACTATTCACCAATATTTTGTATAAATATTTGTTTTTTGTTTGTTTGTTTGTTTTTTTTTCGTTTTATCTTGCCTTTTTCATGCATGCCTTGAAAACACTATTTAAAACGTGTTCTCAATAGTGCAACACAGAAAAAAAAATGTATACATATTTTGATAAGTTTATATGTTCCTGATATAAATTTCACACTTAAATTCTTGATTTCAAAATATATCATATTGTTTTTAAAAGAGAGCCAGAATGGCTAGGGGCTCATTTTATATGATTTCATGCATGTATGATAACGTTACACTGTATCTTGGGCAAAGGCATTACGAAATAGATGCGTGACGACCAGCCTGGTGCATTTCACAAGCCCATGACCATGATGACGCCATTTTCAATTTGTTTGTAAAAAGGCACTGGTTTTCATGGTTTATTATTTCATGAAATAATTCACAACTCTCCTATTCGTTGTCTGATTATCTTAAAACATATTTCGTTATGTTTATCTTATTTGTCTGCTTTTATTACAATATATTTTTCTTGGTCAGCTGATGTTCTATGATAGGAAAGTGTTGCGTTGATGCCATCTATTTTTAATTGATGGACAATATCTGATATCCGACTAATTAGAGACACCTACTCCTATCACAGGACAGACCTTCCCAACGACCGAAACGCTTTTTGTAATGAACGCAATTTTAGCTAATAAGATTCGCTCGCATAATTGATCTCAATTATCTCGTTAAAGCGATACCAACTTTGTGCACTGAACGATGAAGAAGACTAAAGACTTATTGGCTGGACATCAATGCTCCCCTGTGGTATGCATGCTTCTTGAGTCTCAATTGTGGACAACTAGCTGACCATAGAAAAGCTTTCGCTGACCACTGACAACTTGAGTTGCTATAATGAGGCATGGGTCACAGGAGTGTAATGCTCGAGCAAAAATTATCAAACCAAGCTCATGTTCTGTTCTTGCACTGTTAAAAATTGCTGTAGCTTTTTACAGTAAATTACTGGCAACTCTGCTGCACGGTAATTTACTGTAATTGTCTCTTAAAGTAATCTACTTTCAATGGTAAATTACTATAAATTCCCACAAGATACAGGAAACTACCATCAAATATACTGTTATTTACTGTGCAGCAGAGTTGCCAGTAATTTACTGTAAAAAGCTACAGCAATTTTTAACAGTGTGGGCAAGAGCGCCATTTGCATTAGTAGCGAAAGGTCTATACTCACAAGTCAACGATATAGTTGCTGAAGAATGTATAGAAGTAGAGTTAGTCTGTGTTTGATATGCTTTCTTACCACAGAAAAGCGAGAAACACACACACACTGAATATGGCCCGAATTCACAAACGTGGTTTAGTTAGTCCATGGTCTAAATCAATTGTTTAAACCACGGATTTAGACCATGGTCTAAATTTTTGTATTCACAAACCACCTGATTTAGACCATGGACTAACTAAACCACGTTTGTGAATTCGGGCCTTTATGAACAAGAGCTTAAATTTTTTTCCCGATCTGCAGTTCTGCAGGACTTTTTTTGTGTGAGATTGTGCTGCATACGCAATACATGAAATCTTTTACTATAATATAAAATGACAGATATTAACTTCTCAAGTAAAGATAGAATTAAATCACTATTGACATAATTTTTTCTTCTTCTACTTTGATTCTAAACGAAACTTGAGAGTTTGATACCCTTGCTTTGAATGATTTTACACGATACTTAAAGAAAAAAAAATGGCATGCTACATGTGATGTTAATTTATTCATTCATATTCAATGTTGAGTTAAAATTCTTTATATCTTGATTAGATCTGCATCGTAAAAATAATGATTTTCATGTTTTGACAATAATGAATCCAGAAGAATGAAGAATATTTTGTTTTGACGAACCATGATATAATAAGCTAAATAAAGTCGATTTTAATGTTCTAGAAATTTGCAACAAGTCTGCTCAACGGTGCGTTCTTAATCGTTTCCAAATAATATGAAAAAAAGTGGTTGGCCATTATTTTGTTTCTGGCAGATTCTTTTTAATATTTTGATTTTGAAAATAGTACAATTCAGAATACGTTTCAGAAGGTCAAATAACCGAACGACTTCTAACTGAACATACGTTTAGGTTGGTAGGTGTCATATATTTCTGAAAACGTCACTCTCATCTGCGTAAATTGACATCAAGCGTGTAATAATTAAAGCAAATCACACCAAAATCACAAACAAGACTGATTGAGGATGCATGGATGCGTACAAATACCTGTTATGAATATTTCATCGCTCAATTTGTCTAATTGGGCTGAAAATTGATTGACAGAATCAACGGGGTAGAAAGAGTAAGTTTAGCCAGTGAGCCCGGCGTCGAAGTAACGTGGCACCCCGCGATGCGACGAACGCTCATTTCATGCAATGTATCCAAATATTATCTGAGCTTGTACTTTAACTTGAAATCATCGCATTTTCAGCTTGGAAGAACAACGATTATCACCGATATTCCATGAATATATATATATTTTTTCTGAAATAAGGAATGCGATTTGGACAAGTTGTATGTGATTCGCTTGATTTGTGTAGAATTAATGGAGTTTTGTTCGCGCCTCTTTTCATCTCGTAGCTTATTTGATCACGTGTCTAATGGGTGAAATTAAGGAAATAAACGGGTATGTCTATAGACAGCGATGATTATGAAAGAAGGAACGAAACATATCGATGGAGGAACGGAGAAAAAGAAACTACTTTACATTTATTTAATGCTATGTGTTCAATGAAATTATCTCATTCAAAAACGGTGTGATTCTTTAATGTGTTTAAGACTTCAACTTCTACAGAACAAAAGTATCATAGAACAAACTATCAATTTAAATGATACGAATGAAAAAAAGAAGAAGAAATAGTCACAAAACCACATGATTTTTGTTGTTGTATATAAACAATGTTCTGATGTTGAATACTCTGTGGTTTGCTGTTGACTATTGGCCAATTAACAGAGACGACAATTATAATGCTTGTTGAATCCGAGACCACCGTTTAATATTAATCTACTAAGATGTATACATGTATAACTGTTTTCTTTGTTTATGCCATTTTCTTGTTGCAATTGCTTTTCCATTTGATTTTCATCTGGTTATTCTTTGTTGATTTTAGGGGTTCATAAATATAATAAATACGTTATATTTGGGAAGCATCAGCAATACGACTTTAATCTAGCAACTGATTAAAAAAAAGATCATTAGTTCAATTTTATGCCGCATCAATTCTATTTTATTTTTTTTGGGGGGGGGGCTGTGGTCCATATTGTATCGAACTTTGATTTTTTTTTACCGATCTTATTAGCCGCACTTTGATATTTTTTTTTATAAACTATTCAATTATATTTATATATAATATTTTTTTCCTCCTTTTTTCCTATCTTCTTATCATAAATACTTCAAAACTGGTTCCTAATAAATTAAAAATCTTCAAAAAGTGATGACCGTTCTGCCTATCTATGAAAAAAAAGAACTTTTATTTTAAAAAATTCCAAATTATAATTGTGGTCTTTATTTGACTCCCTTTCTCTCTGTCCCTCCCTGTCCCATATACCATTCTCCTCTCTTCGTTATCTCACCAATGGGAACTAACTTTGTTGGAGCATTTGTACTTTTCGCTGGCGCCATGTCCACCAAAAAATGATGAAGTTTATTCGCTAGCGGGTATGTTTGTGAATTATTGATCTCCGTTATCAATATTTCATACTATGGTTTTTGCATAGACAATTCTAATATTGTCTACCAAGTCGAATGCATAAGAAACGATTGAGATTTGACTGGCAAATGATCATGATGATCTCTGATCACAATGTCGTCAGATATTCAAAGCTGATGGAAGGAACAAAGATGGTGTGGTTTTGCGGGTAAGATTGGCACGACGCAGCCTCACAGAAATATGATGGTTTTATTATAGCTGTTTTATGAATATCGTCTGTTTATCGTCTCAATTGAAATGTCAAAATTATTCGCGCTCTAAATGATGAGAGATATGCTTTTGTTTTGAAGGTTTATTATTAGGAATGTTCATGAAAGGGATATTTTAATTCGAGGATATTGTAGGTCATTGACAGTGGAATAGATCTCTTTCATCTGTCAATCTGGTCATACAAGTGTGATTTGAACTAACTGAACAAGTTTTAGTCATTAAAAAAAAATAAAAAAATTGCAAAGACAAAAATTTATAGTTTTACTTTGGAAACTTTAAGGAAAATCATTGAAACCATGTCGAGATAATGCACTCACTTTAAATTACAGAATAATTATGCAAGCATATGTATCAAGGGTGTATTCAAATTGTATCTGTTGGTGTATAATTATTATAAGGTAACTTGATCATTAAAAAAATGATCTGCAAATACAAGAATATATTTCTCTTACTTTGGAAACTGTAAGAAGAATCAATGAAACTATGTGGAGATAATAAACATTCTTCAAAATACGTAATATGCAAAATATCAAGGGTACATAATCATTTAGAAAATGATAATCTAATTAGTATTATAGTACCGTTTTGTATTTATTGGTGTATAATCATGATGTTAGTAGACAAATTTGGAGAATTATTAAGAAGAAGTTTTTTTTTTCTTTCTGGCATTCAACTTGTCTAACATTTACAATATCGATAATTGATCGAAAATACATATTTTTGACCAATTATCGATATTGTAAATGATTATACTTTATAACAGAAAAGTATAATATCAAATGCTGGAATTCGCTGTGATATTCATAAAATAATTGCATACTTCATTTTAAAAAGAAAATACGCTAGACAAGTTGACATGTTAATTGTAAATTTTAAAAACTATGCCTTAAGTGATTGTGGACACTCGACATTATCTGTCATAATAAACAGTAATATTTGTTCCAATACCAATGCATCGAGGCTAATAGAGTACCCCCAAGGTGACCATCTCAATAAAACTTACGAAATATGTCTTGACATTTCCCTATCCGCCATTTTAATAGATTCCCAATCTTACCCAAAACTCATTCGGCGACAGCGAACTTGATTTAGCACCGAGAAAAGGGCGCGAATAGTCGAAACATCTCGACTCTCGTTTTTGTAATCCAAACTACTAATTCTGTGTAAGGTATTACCCGTATTTCATCACGATGGACGTGTCTCAGTGTGGTGAATCCCACTGTGGTCATTTCATACCATCCAATTTGCAATATTTGCTCATAATTTGTAATTGAGATGCAAGACAGAAATGAAATCCTAAACGTCTTTATTCAAAAGAAAATAAGATAAGGCGCGACTTCAGATCGACAATCATTTATGTTTCAATCTATAGATGTCTTGATTTGTCATTGCGCTTGAATTTTTCTTTGTGATTCAACGAGTTAATGTAAATTGTATTACTGTATATTAATCTAATAATTATATAGGAATTCGAAGAAGTTAAGCCATAGTCTAAAGTGAAAGCCACCTTTAAAAAATAAAAATAAAAAAAATAAAAATAAAAAAATCTACCCAAAAACTTCTCCTTCCTTGACAATGACATTTTGGTTGTTTTAAGGGTCTTTTTAAAAACTATTATTTAATACGAGAAATTAAGAAGAATCTGGTGAATAAATTGTAATGACATAAATCAGTTATTATCTAGCTTATATTTATTCTCATGAGTTAGATGCTTTTCCAATTCAAATGATATCAAAGAACACTTCTGGTAATGACAAAAAAAAAAACAAAAAAAAAACAACAAACAAACAAACAAACAAAAAATTTTTTTCCAAAGAAACAAGTGAATCGCATGCACACTGAACGAGCATCATGGTCAAGAATTATGATTGACTTGTCTATCATAACATCCTTTATGCAGAAAATATAAAGTTATGAACAAAAGTTGAGTGATATCAAAGATAAAAGTGTTTTCGTAATTCAATGTGACTGAGTTCTATTTCAGTTGGAGAGATTTGCAGTAAGCTGTCAGAGGTATACCAGACCTTTTACAAATTTACACGATTTACCTATCTTGCATGTCAATGTCATGTAGGAGCCATTACATTCGTATACATTAGTGTACCAACGTTGAGAATGATTTATGATTATTAATTTTACGATGACACTATAAAATGTTTTAACAATGACACCAACTCACTTAAAATACTTCTGAAACATTGTGTAACTTAAAAGGAAACTCTTTGAATCGCCTTTTGTCAGCTTGTCTCATTACATGTCAGTTCGAGTATCATAAACTTCATCAAAAATGATAAAAGATCGTAAAGTCCATTTAAAGCAAAGGTATGATTCAATCAATCAAAAATGTATATGTTTTACATTTTTTGAAAGGTTGTGATTTATGAGGCGTTTGAATATCGTTTTCCATTTCTTTTCACCCGATTGCAAGCCACTTTTGAAATGTTGAAATATAGCTTGATATCATTCAAAGTAATATGAATAACCAAAAAATGATGGCACGTCTCTCTGTTCATGAATGATTCACTTTAATAATAAATCTATATCCATATGAATTATGCCCTAGTAATATCGTAAATTCTGATGACAATAACCGTGCTCTCATGGAATGCTATATACCGCTCTCTTCCACTGTAACGCTGTCTGCCAGAAAGTATAGCAACCGTCAATTTGTTTGAATGATGTTTTCCCAACGTGTTTATCCCTGTTAATGGTTCTCTGACATATTCTTTGTCTGACAATTGAAAAGGCGGTTGAGCTTAAATCTCGGTTTTAATCGGGTCGGTAGATCAAATTTTGATATCTAAAGTTTACGGTGGACACAAAAGCATAAACTCGCCATACTTGTTTGGTCGTGTGGGCGCCCGCTTCATGGAGCCAGAGTTTCTCCAACTCTCGCTGGGTCAGTTTCCTTTCGTCCCAGATGGTGCTGCTCAAACTCATACAAAAGCAAGCCCTCATTTGCCTTTTCATAATTAATGCCATTGAAATAAGATATAAATGATTTCTTTTACTTGGGTAAAAATACGTCCTTTTGCCCAGTTTACGGGGTTTATTATTCGTGATGGGCCTACAAAAGCAAGAATGCGTATCCGTTGTCTCAACTGTCGCGTTAGATATGGGTCACCCAGAGGCGAAGGGGGGACGCCCCTAGGCTGTTTGGTCGAGTTTCCCTACTTGAAAAATATGGGACGGGAATAGGGTCTTTGCCCGGCCATGGGATTGTTGTGCACTAATATTTGAATGAATACAGATTGAAAATGAATGAACCATAGTTAACTATCAACAACAATGACCATAAATGTATATCTCTGAGTGATTATCATAATGGTTTTTTATTAGAAAGATGCATAAGGCAGATCATTTTGTTTTCTTACTGAATGATGTTTTAAAAATACTGCTTTCAGTGCCATAGAATACAAAGACCTCTAACAAATCGGAAATTATAGAAATTTTTTTTCTTCTATCTCTATTTTTTTTATTTATCAATGCTTTTTGTAATATGGTAATTGTGCTTCTCCATTTTGCTTTAAAACCGTTTCACGCAATATTTTTCAAATATTTCAATAAATATGCAAAATGATTTTTTTTTTTTTAAATACTTAAAAGAAACATGATCAGGTTAATGCATTTCGAGAATAAAATACCGAGGAGCCACGATGTAGGCCTACTTATTGAAGGTCCATGGCCATACATATCAATATTTCAATTACCAAGCACTTTTCAAATCATTGCACTATCATGTTGACCCTTAGTAGGCTATAAACTATACTGGTTCCTGAAAATCACTTAAAATAACTCCCTAACGTCTTATAATGGTCGGCAATCATTGTGTTGGTTTTGCAATTATACCATGTGCGATATTTCCTTGTGTATGTGTAGGAAAGTAAAGGTAGAATAATTTCAAGAAACTGGGGTCAGAGTAGGAGAATTATGATAAATAAGCAGAGATTGATTTCATGTATATGAATCAGTTCTGCACTTTTTGTCTGGTTACCGAGTGTTCTTCAGATATTTGTGAAAAGGGATGACGAAGAGGTTAAGCAAGAGGCAGTTTTTTTTATAGGTCAATCAAGATGTGATCATCCATAACATCACCAATAACTGAACTAAAACCAAAACAATAATGAATGGACATTAAGAAATTATTTGCAACTTCTTTACCCCATTTTGTTAGGATGATTGCAAGATGTTATTTTATATTTTTAAATGTAAAAAAAAAAAAAAAAAAAAAATGTTAAAAAAAAATGTTTTAAAAAAATGGGGGTATGATATTATAAGTATAAAATGATACTATAATCTGGATACACAATTCAATAGAATATTGTCTGTAATATATAACTACCATATTATCTTATCTGGGTAGACAATTCAATTTGATATTCTCTGCTATAAAACTACAATATACAGTATGTAGTATATACGCGTTAAAAAAAAATCGTTTGAATGCTTTTAGGATGAGCCATTAAGGTTTATCCGATTACACATACTTGGAAAGCTTAATGATCTTATCCGAATAATGCATAATTCTTTTATTTGCATTGTCTTTTATCAATATAAGAAGCAGGGACTGGTTTGTGGCAATTTCAGCGTATATAGTGCGTAAAATATATTAATGCAAATAAAATTAGACACGTCGTGCTCTAATATTGCAGTTGCCCATAAAAATAAAACAGTGTAATTTTGACTATTGCAATTCTAATGAAAAAGGGAAAACACACACTTCCATGAATAATAAATTTAGAAACGGTATGGTGAACATGTTTTCAAATCATTTTTAGATGACCAATCACCCCCGACTTAATCGCCACACTATAACCTCGTCTTAAACTATGGTGCTATCTCACTTGCTATGATACGAGTTTGTGGCGGTTTTAAGATTTGTTTGAGACGGAGAGACTAGTCTTGCAGACGTCTTTGAGACATTTCTGAGACGTCACCTGAGTGTCCGCGGCATCTCATGAGTCGCAGGAAAATCGAACATGTTCACATCTGTATGAGATTTTCCGTCTCTAAGACGTTTTGGAGTCTCAAAAACTTCTCCGAGTCTCTTAATCTCGGAGACGTTTCGGAGACTTCAGATACCACCTTGTTACTAAACATCATTGCTATCACATAACCACTTAAATACCACATTCAAGAAATAAACCATCAACAAACTCCACCAAATAAACAAAGAACATATTTCTATAGAACCACTAGCATCAAAAGACACCAACACCAATATCCCAATCACAACTCTAAAAATATACTACCAAGATTATTTATGTTACCATGGTAACCGATGATATCAATGACATCAGGAGCACAGAATACGCCAGTGATACAGCAATCTTTCATCGTCATACCTGCGAAAACGTTGAAGACTAAAAAGGACAAAATGGCCAAGAAGGAAATATCATCAGCAAAACTACAAACGAAGCTGAGATGTCAAATTGTAATATGCAATGATTGATCGCACAAAAAAAGTTGAAGAAGTACTGCTAAACTGTTTGTAAAGAGAAGTAACTCCAGTAAAATGATGGTGATTTCAGGAGACGTTGGCTGAGTAACAAAAGGGCTTTGACTCGTTTTCTCAAGGAAGTAACAACCCTCTGGCTATCAAAATGCGAAAATTCAACTAGCTAGTGGCCTGTAACATAAAGGAGATACGATTGATCTTAGTGCACGTTTTACCATAGACTTACGATTGATATAGATCGTAAAATTAATCGTATATCTTATGTTACAGAGCACTGAAAGAGCAAGTTGCTACCTGAAGAATAGGTTTAATCACAGACAAATTGTTATCTCCGGGAAAAAAAAAACCAAGTACGATTCTGTTGCCACTGACTCATTCATTTCTTTCGCGCCATTTTAGAGGATTGATGCGCGCCATTTTTGGTGGAGGTGAAAAGACATTGGCAACCATTAGCAGATGAATGTATCATATTGGAATATTCATGACAACACTGCATCGTCTAATCATTAGGGTCAGGTTTAGATCATTCCTCACCGAATCAAGATGAGTGTGAATGATTAGCACCTGTCATATGGATGAATACATATACATGCAATCATTTCTTTAGTTTATTGAAAATGTTATGAAATCGACCTTGCCGTTTGGAGAAGAATAATTTGTCTAGGTGATGACTTGTATGATATTACCTGCTACGATTTGTTATGTTCTTTAATTCCATCGCTGTTAAGTTTCCTTGATATTATACGCATTGCCTTTATAATCGATGTGCTCAAATAGCTGAAGAAAAACTTAAACGATTTTTTTTTTTTTTAATCGTTATTATTTACAAAAAATATACAGTGGCGGATCCAGAATTTCATTAGAGGGGGGGGGGGCGCAAAATTGGAATTTCAATTTTTGTAGACCCAATTTTTTTTTTTTAAGGGGGGGGGGGGGTTAAGGTGTTTTTTTTTTCGGCCTTTGGCCATCGAGAGGTCATCATGTATCGGCCACAGGGTAAGGTAGATTTTCAATCGGCGCGGCGATCCATTTCCCCCCCCCCTTTTCCACCCTCTTTTTATGCTTGGGGGGGGGGGGCGCCCCCTGGATCCGCGCCTGTTATACATGTATTTAAAGTATTTATATTTCACTTGCTGTCTTCTTACGATTGTCCGATCCTGGTAAATAATGAAGATGTTGTTACGTGAAGGTCAATATCCTCATGTATAGTATTCACACAGGTGAATGAAGAAATGCACATTCATTCAAACAAAATAATGCAAAATTATTATAAATTCAACTTTAAACGGAAATGATATACAATCATGTATGATATCAATTCAAAGACGAATGACCAAGACTCTTAAACTAAACTGCAGGCAAAATCAAGGTGAAGTTTGAATCTCGAGAGAGAGAGATCTCATACTCAACTCCAAGTGCAATGACCGGACAGAGGTGTGAGGGTAAAGAGTGAAGTGCTGCAAATGAGCGATAAAAGTGCCGCCTGGTTGTTGAGGATGATTGTGATACATCCCGCCATGGGACCTCTACACGCATGCATTGGAGGAAACGTCAGCGGATGCATTGGATGTTGGAGAGCGATGAACAACGATGGGATGGGGTGTGGTATGTGTGCGTGGCAAGAATAGACGATGGTAGTGGTGATGGTGGTAGTGGTGGTGGTGGTAGTGGTGGTTGTGGTGGTGGTGGTGTATTGGTGGTGATAGAATGGGTGGGCGTGGTAGTGGTGGTGGTGGTGGTGTATCGGCGTGGTGGTGGTGACGGTGATGGTGGTGATGGTGGTGGTGGTTGGTGGTTATGGTGGGCATTGTATGGTAGTGTTTTTGTGGTGATGGATGTGGTAGTGGTGGTAGTAGTGTTAGTTGTGCTTGATGATGGTAGTGGTGGTGGCCCATGGTGTGGTAGGTGGTAATGTGGTGTGGTGTTGGGTTGGTGGTAGGTGGTGATGAAATGGTTGTGGTGATGGTGATGGTGACGGTGGTGGTGATGGTGGTAATGGTTGTGGTAGTGGTGGTGATGGTGATAGTGATTGTTGTTGTGATAGTAGTGATGGTGGTGATGATGGTGATGGTGACGGTAGTGGTGGTGTTGTTGTTGGCGGTTATGGTGATGATGTTGTTGATGGTGATGGTGGTGGCCTTGGTAGAGGTGGTGGAGTGTTGCTATATGGCGGTGTTGATGGTTGCCTTGGTGGTTATTGGTGGTGGAAGTGATAGCGATGGCGGCGGTGGTGGTGATGGTGGTGGAAGTGATGGTGATGGTGGTGGTAGTGGTGGTGTAGGTGGTCATGATGGGGATGGAAAGGTAGTGAAGCTTACGTAGGTTTATGCATTTATTATGGCTCATTCTATCTCAATTGAGTTATATAATGACTTTGAATTATTTCGAGGCAGACTTTTAATTTTTAAGGCTAAATGAAACCCTTTTCCTTTAACTTCCATCATCACATCATCACTTGGACCCGATTATGAGAATCAAATAAAGTTGACGAAAATGCAAATATTTTGTGTCCCTTTTCCAAACCAGCATTTCAGCTATTGATGAATAATGCGGCGGTCACAACTCGTCGTAGGCTACGGGGCACGTGCCATCGACGTAGCCTGCGTTGCATGTGCAATGCACGCACAGGTCCCAATTCAACTTCTGCGATTCCTGCAATTCTATAGTAAGGGTATTGTAAAAACTTTCTGCACGTCGTACATGCATTGTACCTTCGAGGTACCTCCGCTGCACGAATTTTCTACGAAATCCATCGTAGGGAGTTGCACGTCGAAGGTACGGCGAGTTGTGACCGCCGCATAACGTTACTCCAAAACATTTATTCTCACCTCACCCCTGCCTAAATCTCACTTTTGAGAGCATTTATTTTTTCGTCGGCAGGTCCTTATATTACAATGGAAGCGCATTACCCCCTTTCTTCCCCTTTTGCCGGGAGAAAGTACAATGGAGTGTTACCGGGAGCGGGTCTTTAGCGGCACGGTGTAACTGATTCCAGTTCCAGTGCATACAGAAGCATGGCAAACAATAGTTACCCGAAATCTATCCCACGCCAAAAAGTCAAGTTTGCAGGATTAAACGGTTTGCCTACACCCCGTCTTGCCCTTGGCTTAGGCTCACTTTCAAAAGGTGCGAAGAAGCACAAGAGAGACCCAAGAAGGCATAGCAAATGGAATAGAAGAGAATGAAAGAGAACGGTATCATACTAGGGGAAATAAAGAAGATAGGGAACGGGGTGAGGCAGGAATGTACGCCGAATTAAAGTGTATACATTGCTTATTAAACAGAAAAGAAATGGTAACAATTAAAAAAGAAAAGAGTGAAAAGGAATACAATAAAAGAAGGTATGTAAAGGGGTTATGTATATTGTTTTAACACAACACTGCTGTAAAACATATGAGGATATAAGGGGAAGAAGCAGAGTGATATTAAAAATCAGAGAGCTAAAAATAAAGAGAAGAGAAATTAAGGTGGAAAGAGGGGTTTGGGAAGGGGAAAGAGTGATTAAGGTAAATGATGAACACCATTATTGTTATTAGGGTGCAAAATAACAAGGAATATAAAGAGAATGAAAATATTATAATATATACATTTAAACATTAAAAAAAGTGTTCAAATAGGATGAAATAATGGGGTAAAGAAATAAGAGAAACATTGAAAAAGAAAGTAGTTGAAACTGATGAAACGCTTGGAAACACATTGAGAAGGTTCGTGAGCAGACGGTTGCAGGAGAATGGTTTTGGAAGAGAGGAAAAAACGCAAAGCGCCCGCCCTATTCATTTCCTTTAACAGATCATACTATACCATCAGGGTTGCATTTCTCGTTTGGCAATTGTATCAGTTTTTCCTCATTTTTCGCAAAGTTTTTCTTCTTCTTTCATTTTGAAAGCGGAAAAAGAGAAAAACCTAAGTGTATATGTTCCCAAATACATCAAAGAAAACCAGGGATCAATAACCGCCCCAAAACTCTCGAAAAGAATTGTCTCAATACCGGAGGCGGAAGAAAGTGATCGTTTCTTTGTGCGACGTTAATGAATAGGGTGTGACGAACCAAGCTGTGTGACCATACAAGGGGTATCCCTAACACAAATCTACCCCAATACAAAGGCAAAGAGGGGTTTGTCGGTATACCCCCTCCTTTTTCTTCCCTCATGCCGCTGTAAAAATAGGCATATACATTTCCAAGGGTTATTTTCTGAGGATGGCATATGATTGTTGATCTTGGTTTTAAGTTGCGATTGAAGAGGAGGGACCACTTCAATCAGAAACGTGTGCCAAGCCTAATAGGGTTATAGGACCATACTGGACGTTTTCCTTCACATCAGTTTCTCCCTTTATTCCTGTATTTATCTTGTTTCTGTTAGGTTTAAGTAAAAGGGCATAGGGCTGAGCTGGAAAAAGATCACTTTCAGAGCAAACATACTTAGTTTAACCATGGACCTATAATACTATATCCATGGTTTAACGGTTGACGAATGTTTCAATCGATGGAAGACGAGGAGGTGACGAAAATTGTTTTTGTTTTTATTCCAGCAGGATGCAATAATTTTCTTGAAATATGACTTTCCCTCGATTCTGAAAAATGCTGTTTTCAATTCGAGGCTTGGTTTTGTCCAAGCAGATGAGAAGGAATAAAACTTGGAACATGTGGAAGTAATTACAAAGCTTTAAAAGCAGAACCCTTTACAATACTGCGTATATTATACCCAAACTAAGTTGGCTACACAAACACAACATTTCGCTCACTCCGTATACTGTTACCTAAAGCCAATTATATCAGCTTTTGTACAAATTCAAGTTATTGTGTTTCTTCTTTTTTTTGGCAGTACATCAGTATATCTCCATATTTGATGAGAAGTTAAAATCGGGAATATTGTAACTTATTGTTGAAAGTGTATACAATATACGTAACCGCTTTTAGGAGGGTACCGAGTCGCCATCAGTTCCATCTCGGCTCCCAATTTACTCCATCCCAAGAACTTAATATCATCTTAAATACTTCTTGGTCGCGTGATATCAGCCCCTTGGTGATCATCGATGACCGAGGTAGCTTCGTTGACCCCTTCCATCTCGAATGAATAGTCCTCAAGTGGTCAGCGCCATTCATATCAGTTATCGCTATTCTTCGGACAATATTGCTACAAATAAGTTACTGCTTTTTCGCGCCATGGTTAATTACGCGGTTTTGGGGCGTGGAGAACGGGATGTTGTGCCTATTGGATGGGAGTTCGTGGTGAAGATGGAATCTGTAATTGAGACAATTATTTCGGCAAGAAATATAAGGCTCAATTGTAGGATAATATTGCCGCGAGCACAGTTCTGGAAACTAAAGACATATATACACACGACAAAGTGCGCAGATGTGTTGCCAAAATTGACGCAGTATGCCGAATAGAGGAGATGGGGTATAAGAACACAAACACCCAAGAAAAACCCCACCTCAAAAACACAAACAGGACAATATTTGCCAATTACTTAACAAATGATACTACAAAATGATATCAAAATTTGAAGGAAAAAAAATGAGTGACCCCGCCCAAAAAATAGCATTGCCTGTTGTGCCCCACCTCGTTAACCTTAATGTTTGATACAATACAATATTTTGTACTCGGACTACACAAATTTGTCTTATTTTTTATGAGTTGTTATTACTGATTTATCTGCTATTTATTTAGATGTGCTCATGCTTATTTGAGGAGATCGACACACCCTATTTTTTCAACTCTTGTTTGTGTCACTTCTGTTGCTTCCTCGATTAAATTTTAATTCTTCTTCTCAAACTGCAATCGGTGGGTCGGCAACTTAACACACTCTCATCCATATACCATTTACCATGTTCGCAAAGCTATGAAAAGATGATTTTCTCTAGATTTACCCGCCCCTGTTGTACGCAGTCCACCACCGTGAAATAGACTTTCTTAGTCTTCCAATTTAAGGGTAATTACATCTCTATTTTGTCGCTTTTCAGTGAGGGTAATTTAATGGAGCACTGAGGCTGTTTTTGATCCTTTTTGTTTAGGATCGGCTATGGTCGGCGGCAACCTTTGTGCCGATTCTTTTGTGGGTTTAGGGACAGAAGATGTTTCTCTTGAATACCACAGGTTCTCTTGTCCTACCTTAATAGACCTATTCACTAGTCATTATTGATCTTCGATTTGAGATACCGACTAAGTTTTGAATGCTTATTATTTTTCTTTATTACTTTGTGTCGTGTGGACGAACACTGAGATATTGAGTGTTTTCCTCTTATCGACAGTCTCGATGTGGCAGCATTCGGTCGACGCCTGGTCACAAAATGATATATGATTCATTCAGTGTTTCTTACATTTATCACTCTCAAAATAGTTACAGAGCTCTTGCACTTGAAACATTATGATTCGTAGCCATGTAAATAGATTTATTTCAAATATAAATTCATTTCGTCGAGATTGACAAGAGGTGACAAAATCAAGATGTTTCAACATGTTTATGTGATACTTAAACAGTTCAGGCTTCTACCATCCGATAATTTTTGACTGGGGAAATGTAGGTTGTTAGAAGCCTGAACATTACTGATATTTGATTAAACCCCAACCGATGAAATTTTTTTGTGTTTATATGATGATTTTCAGGGAATAAAAAAAATGTAATAACATCATTTTGATATAATGACATTATTGACCAAGTGACATTGTTTTA
Organism: Paracentrotus lividus; assembly: GCA_940671915.1. Classification (NCBI taxonomy): domain Eukaryota; kingdom Metazoa; phylum Echinodermata; class Echinoidea; order Camarodonta; family Echinidae; genus Paracentrotus; species Paracentrotus lividus. Next base: position 57,086,489 of record CALNVZ010002100.1, on the reverse strand, counting down.
TCAATTATTAATGTGCATTTTAAATAAAATTTAATGTGTCAAAAAGCAATTAGGCTCGGAAACCAATGTTTTCGTATGAGTGTTATATATCACTACATATTTTTTGTTAGTTTTTTTAACTTACAAAATGGTTCAAAACAATACCTTCTGGTTAAGCAGAAGGACCTGTCATGAAATCACACCAATTTCAGTATGAGATGGAGGGATGAAGTGAGAGATAGAGAGAGAGAGAGAGAGAGAGATAGAGCGAGAAAGAAAGAGAGAGAGAGAAAGAGAGAGAGAGAGAGAGAGAGAGAGAGAGAGAGAGAGAGAGAGAGAGAGAGTATCAGAAAGTTCACAAATAAAGGCAATGCAGTCAGGCAAATCAGTGATGTTGGCAATGAAGTCATGACTGACGTAGAAAAAAAAGAAAGCTATCACCCGTAGGGTCAAGTATTAACAGTCATGTAACAGCGATTTCCTAGACAGATGTCGAGCCCAAACAATTTGAAAAGAGAGGGGGAAATTATCGACTTGATCGCTACAGTTAACTTTCTTTAGAGAGCTAATTATTCCCAAGTATTCATCAGGGTAATTGTGGCCCAAAGGGCTTGTAAGAGTGAAAAGGGCGACAATGGCATGGAGAAAGTTGAAGGAGAAAATTATGAAAAGGCGTCAGAATATGAAGAGAAAGGAGAGAGAAAGAGAGAGGCGGCAAGTGACGAAATATCTTGAGATTTCTTTGACCGTGTATGTGGTGGGAAATAACGAATACAAGCAAGTCGTCTGCGCTTTTAAAAAACGCGACAGGCTGAGAATATTTCGACGTGATCCGTCAATGTCAAGGAGTGTATAGGGATGGGGAAATATGGAAACGCGTTAGCAGCTTCTTATGATTAGCATGAGCCGTGTTAATCCGCATAGGCACTGAACAATTTCAACCTAAATAGCACATTATTCCCAGTCTCCATTTGTCGAGTTTTTGAAGGGTAGAATGATCGGTTGTTCTGAACGCCGAAGCTGACCAGAAAGGGTTGTGCTGCCGAGCTGTACGTATTAATCGCCTCCATCAAAATGATCAACATCGTCGTCTTTACGGTACTTCAAAAAACAAAATAGGAGTACAAGGACAGTATTGAGGCTGTTGAAAGGGGTGGGGGCAATCCCTTTTGAATTTTCATAATAAATACTTTTTTTTTTTTACATGCATCTCATTCAATATTGAAAAAAAAAAAAAAAAAACTACAGCCAAATTCCCAAGCTACTGGTACTTTAAAAGACGTATTCCCTTTTGTCTACAAATGGCTAAAAACCGAAATTGTAATTCTGGCGTGACCTGTAAAATTGACAATTTCATGTTGGTTCTGATGTGTTGAAAAACATCGTTGTATAAATGTATTCATATATGAATAGCAACTGAAAGTATTCCTAATGCGCGCCTATCATGCCTATATGGCAAATATAAATCATATATCGTTACGAAATCGGTGACGAGCTGCTCTCAGTTATATTTTCTTTCCGTAATTTGAAAATTATTGAACATTGTAGCACGTGGATGCTATACAAACTTGTGTACTTTAGTCGTGCTTAGTTCCTTCCATCTTAATTTCCTTCATAATTCATCTTGTGTGTAACGATTTAAACAGACCAGTTCAATTTGCCCTTTCTGTGACTGTGAAGAAGAAGTAATTATTCCCCCGCATGCTCTTGAAAATGTACTATAGGGGAGTAATAGACCACGCCCAGTGAAATCAAGGTTCCTCTGATGCTATCTCACTTCGCGGAAACAAAATTGAGACAGATTTGCCCGCATGGCATTGCACTATATCTGTCTCCGCGACAGATTTCTGTGTGCTACAGGAGACAGATCAAGTACAATGACATGCTGGCTAATCCGTCCTTTGTACCACGTAACCTTTTGTACGCGGAACAAAAGATTTCGTCGCGGAAAAAGAGGAGACAATGCCATGTTGGCAAATCTGTCTCAATTTTGTTTCCGCGAAGACGTCTCCGCGACGGATAAAAAGTATTAGAGACGTCTCCAAGACGTCTCCGCGACATTTTTCAAAAACAGTGACAAAGCAGTTACAAGGAACCGTCTCAAAGTTGTTTCCGCGACTCATAAAACGTCTCCGAGACGTCTCCGCGACAATTTTTAAAAACTTGTCGCGGAGACGTCTTTAATACTTTCTATCCATCGCGGAGACGATATTTTATATTCCGTCGCGGAGACGTCTCCGCGATGTGAGATACCACCCTAAAACCATGGATCCGTGCTAGACCAAGTACTAATACCATGCGCGCATATTAACCATGTTCAGACGACATAGATATTACTTCTAAGATGACTTTGTAGGGTACGCATTACGACCCATACACGTTCAGACAATAATTATTTTAAAACACTCTAGATTTTCGACATGATGATAAGTATTATACATGAAAAGGTTGTTGTTGATGTTGTTGTTTTTAGATTATACGGCATAGTCATTCACAATTTGAATATATAAGTCACAGGAAAAGGGATCGATGGTTAAAAATGTCGTGTCCATAACACTATGGAATATGAATTTTGTGTTTGTCTGATCTGGTTCGGGTAATATAATTTTAGATTAGCACATTATTGATTATCAAACTATGTTTGATGTTAAAGCTGACCAATCTCACAGAACTTAGTATCAGCGTGGTTACCGTATACAGTCTGTGTCAAATAAAAGGGTACAAGTGGAAAACATTTTTATAGTATGAAGATTAACACAACCTGGTATTGTTTGGTGTCTTCATAAAGCAAGAAAATCAGACTTTCTTCTGCAATTTTTTCATCACATTTGATGCTGTAATTTTTGAGATATGACCAGTTATCTACAATCAAGAAAAATCCATTTTTTCGCAAGACGTCCCATGCCTTTGTGAAGGTTTCGCAAAATGGCCATGAATTCAGCGCTCCAGAACAATAGCAGTGCATAATTTCGATTTGTTCCCCGTTGCACAAAATTTAGCATAACTTTTGTTTTACAAAAGCAAATTATACAGAACATAGTGCATCAGCAAGGAAAATCTTTTGGATTTGAAAAGATTTTCACACTTAAATCATTTCCCCCCCCATATCAATTCTAGTTGTAAACTTAAGAGGAAGAGGGCGCTATCACTCTACGCAAATCAAACGCTGCCATAGACATTTTTGTTTTTGCACAGTTTTTTCACTTTGTTTTCTTGATTATGGCGAGCAACTACCTTTTCAAGAAAATGATCAACTTGAATAATTACGCTAAGAGTCTTTTTTTCCAAATAGGAATAACATACTGCAAAGGGGAAAAAAGTCCTGTCACTTGTGTCAATTCGAAATCCTAATCAAATCAAATTCCTGTACAATATGGCCAATTTTGCTCTCAAAATAGCTCTTACGCCACATAATTATCTTCCGGATAACGCATAATTAATAACAGCTTAATGATCAAGCCGTTTTTAAAAGCTTGAATTCTCACCTTTCCAGAGATGGTAAATTCATTTCGAATGGTTAAAAAAAAGTCCTGTCACTTTGAACATTATCACAAACGAATCTTTACTCGATGGGTCAATATTTCCGCATATCACATGCATATCGCATGTGGACGGCGTCTTCGCAAGATGTGACAAGATCACTATTATATCAATAATCGTTTAGGAACATCAATCTATGTGAAATAAAGATTCTGATAACAACTTTAGCACAATGGTGTTATAGGCTTGCCAAAATGTATTTTCCCCAATCTGGTCTGAAGCATCTACTACGAAAACTATGATAAAAGTTCAATTATTTATTTCATGTCCATGAGAAATTAGCTCGAACGGATCGACTGACCAGACCATTTTACCACAGGGGAATTTTCTTAGGCGAGTTTTTGTACGCTAAAGTAATAATTGCATGCAGTTGTCAATCGGTCGCTTCCCGCCGTTATAGCGCGGGTTTTGTTGACATTAATGTAGAACCGTATAATTTTCTGCGCCGCTCAGTGTATTTCCACTAAACTCATGAATGTAATGTTGCGTTTCCCCTCCTCAAATAATGGACGCGTCTTTATGTTAAGATTTAATGTCATACGTTAGGTTTACATTTCACGTGGAGTAGAATTGATATGCCCCGATATACCATTTTATTGACACAGACTGTAAAGCGCATCGCACTATTCCTAGCCTATATTTGACCTAGCAGCACTGGCAGATTTGAAGAGAAAAAAAAGGGGGGGGCAGCCCTAATAGGGAGTGCACCGCCGAAAGTTTTCCGATTTATAATTTATAGTCAACGAGTGGTTTTCAAATTATAGGGGGCGTCACCTGCGCCCCCGTTTGGATCCATCACTCCCTAGTAACATTGGTCTGAATGCTATACATGTTTACTAATAATATTCTCGTCTGAACACGGTTAGGTGAAATCACGGTTACGAACTTGACATTCAGAAGCGTTTAGCTAATCATAAGCCATGTCTGGCAGCCACTTTATCTTAATTGTAGCCTCAAGGCATCCCAAACTAAACAGCTTAACCAGTCCCAATAGCTCAATATGGGTTTAAAGAAAGCGTCTAGATTGAATCTTATCATTACTAAAAAAAAAGAGTTGAAAAGTCAACTAGTTTATAATCCTTTGTAGTAGAGGACCACTGTGTAGACCCCGTGGATGTTTTTTGGGAACAAAGGTTTGAAAGTGGTTTTGAGTTGCTTAGAGGTCACTAATCAAAATTAGCTTGGCTAGTCCCCTGCTAACCCCCGGCAACTCTCGTAGGGGTCAAAATAAGGTCAAATTGGGGCCAATAGGGGGTCAAATTTTTTAAATGCCCGAATAGTATCAAAAGACATAGCGAATTGTTGGTCTCTTTCTACTGAACAAATAAGTGTACAGGATCAAATATCCATGACCTCCCAGAAAGAAGTTATGGCGGGAAAAGTCAAAAGGTCAACGAACTTTCACATGAAGGCATATAAGGCCTACACTAGCTGAAATTGTTAGGAACGACAAATTTTCGTGTTTGTTGTGTCTATTAATATTTATTATGGCTAAGAAAATTAATTGAGACTATTTCTACTTTAAAAAATATCATGATCAGTACATATAAGGGGTCAAACTAAGGTCATTTGGGGTCAAATTGGTTCATTTAGGATCGAGATATGGAAAAGGAGTTAAAACAGCTCCATTTTTTGTGGTATTGTCAAGTTATGTATAAGAAGATTATTAAAACTAACAGATTTGTATGTCTAATCCAGAAACCACATTCAATACATGTAAGGGTCATAATATGGTAAAAGGGTCAATCGATCATTTTGAGTCAAAATGTTACATTGACCTAGAGATACTTGTGCTGCAGATATGAAAAGTTAAAACCCCTTGAGTCATGAAATTCAACTTTAAAAGTAGTATTGTACCAATCAATAAGAAGAACAATATCTAATATTATCTTATAGAAATGTAGGTGAAAGGTCAAGGTCCATGGTCAACTTATGAAATCCAAGGTATTTACTTTCGTTAAGGGTCAACGCACTTTCACATGAACAGGTGCACCAATCTAAAATTGCTTGAAATGACTTTTTTTTTTTTTGTATCTATTTATACTTTTATTATATTAAGAAAAATCATTGAGAATTTTGTGACAGACTGTACAAATTCAAGTTGAGGTCCATAAGAAATGATATGGTCAAAGGTCCAATCGATCATGTTTTTGGTCAAAATGTAACATTGACCTAGAGATATTGTGCTGCAATTGAAACTAAAAACCCCTTGAGCCATGAAATTCAATTTAAAAAGTAGTATGTACCATCATTTCTGAGCCATTGAATTCAAATTTAAAAGTAGTATGTACCATAACATAAGAAGACAATCTAATTTGATCTATAGAATGTTAGGTGAAAGGTCCAGGGTTACATATGAAATTCCAGTATTTTACCGTCGTTATTACATTAGTTTTAGAAAAAGCTTGTTTATGTATATTATCAAGCTTCATACAATTTTGAAAATTTAGGTCAAATTCAGGGTCACAGAGGTAAACCTAAAAAGGAAATAACAGGTATCTACCTGTTGTGGTATCTCAAAAAGCTATTGCAGATAGAAACTATGATAGATGTCACCACTGAAAAGATTTCTTTACATGAGACTGGGTATTACTAAAATGTCAAGATTCAAAGAGGTTTAATCTGAAATTACTTTTTTTTTAACTGAGGGCTTTGGTAACGTCTGAAAATCATGCACGAGAAAATGCGCATTGTTGGGGGATTCATCGATCTTTAATCTGTTTTAGATATTTACTGGACCTCAACTTTAATTTGTACAAGTGTCTTATTATCCCAAATACTTTGACAATCAATATGAGCTGAGTGCACCATGCAGTTAGGTCAATGTATACATTGAACGCCATATGATGGATTTACTCCTTTGACCCCTTACAATTTATGAATGTGTTTGTTTAATTAGAATACAAGTATGTTAGTTTTAAACCATTCAGTTTACACACAACTTAGCAGTACACAAAATTGGAACTGCTTTAACCCCCTTTACCCTATTCTCACTCCTCCCTCCCCCCCCCCTCTTATCGAACCCCAGGCGTCACATGAAAAAGAGTTGTATGTACTACTTTTTGCTCACACCGGCGGTGACGGGAAAAAATCGGAGTGTAGCCAAAATCTGAATTCAAATCCCCCCCCCCCTACATCAAAATCCTGAATCGCCACTGATTTCGGTCACAAATTAGATCCCCAAATGACCTTAGTTTGACCCCTTATATCTACTTAATATGATTTTCTTATGTATGAACAGGCCAGCTCTCAATTGATTTTCTTAATCATAATACAATATAAATAGATACAAAAAAACAGAAAAATGTCATTTCAAGCATTTTAGCTTGTGTGCTGTTATGCCTTCATGTGAAAGTGCGTTGCCCTTAACGAAGTAAATACCTGGAATTTCTAAGTTGACCTGTGAACCCTTGACTCTTCACCTACATATATCTATAAGATCAAAATTAGATTGCCTTCTTATGATGGTACAACACTTTTTATTTGATTTCATGGCTCAAGGGTGTTTTAGTTTTCATATTGCAAGCACAATATCTCTAGGTCAATGTAACATTTTGACCAAAATGATCGATTGACCTTTACCATTCATGACCCTTACATGTATTGAATGTGGTTCTGGATTAGAAATACAAATCTGTTAGTTTTAATAATCTCTTTATATCATAACTTGACATACACCACAAAAATCGAACTGTTTTAACTCCTTTTCCATATTTCTATCCTAAATGAACCAATTTGACCCAAATGACCTTAGTTTGACCTCTTATTTGTACTGATCATGATTTATTCAAATAGAAATAGTCTCAATTAATTTCTTCAGCCATAATAAATATTAATTAGACACAAAAAAACATTAAAATTTGTTGTTCTTAACAATTTAGGCTAGTGTAGGCCTTATATGCCTTCATGTGAAGTTCGTTGACCTTTTGACTTTTCCCCCGCCATAGCTTCTTACTGGGAGGTGTCATGGATATTTTATCCTGTACACTTTATTTTTTGTTCAGTAGAAAAGAGACCAAACAATTTGCTATGTCCTTTTGATACTTTTCGGGCATTTTAAAAATTTGACCCCCTATGGCCCAATTTGACCTTATTTTGACCGCTACGAGAGTTGCCGGGGGTTAGCAGGGGACTAGCCAAGCTAATTTTGAATTAGTGACCTCTAAGCAACTCAAAACCACTTTCAAACCTTTGTTCCCAAAAAACATCCACGGGGTCTACACAGTGGTCCTCTACTATTGGTGTATTCTAAATGAGTTGGGATTTTTAGGTAATGCTGACTTATTTATCTGTTTGCCGAAATCAACCAAAATCCAGTAACAAACAACTCTTCACAATCATAAACCGTTTAATGAAAGGGAAATACACATAGGCCTATGTTAAAAAAAAATCATTCCACTGAATTTTAAAACCATTTTTATTTTGAACGAAATGAGTTTGACTCCCACTCGCATTTGAAATGTTTAGAAAAATTAATGTTGGCATACGAGGGGTCAAAATGTCATCATACTTTTTGATTTTGTTTGTTTGTGCCTTGTTGTTGTTGGCTTTTTTTCAGTCCAACAAGAATACAATGTCCTCGTGAACATTAAACTCCAATATTGCTGGAAATGAGAAAAGCTGGATTTTAGTTTCTCATATTCTTAGTTAACTGAAGATCATAGCATCAACAGCCATTCCATGACCGAAAGAACACTTGTTGCATACATGACAAACATTACCTCTTATTACCTTTGTCATTTCCCGATTCCAAATTAATTACCAATTTGGTACTTTCTCTCCTCTAACACCACCAAATCGTCAATTAATTTCAGAATTTATCTGGTTGAGCATTTATCTTTCTTATTTCCAAGGTAATCACGCACATAACCTTGAAAATTTGTCTTGTCTTGCGACATATCACTTCATTTCCCTTGTGTCAACCTCAAACTAAATGATCTGTATTTTGATTACCTCGCGTGGTGATATGATGGATGTTTTGTAAAGGGCTATACAGTGCGTCCCAGAAAAAAGTGAACCAAACTCTGAGAGCCTTGTATTGAAATTGTATAACATAGTTTATGTGTCATTAATTTTGTTTTCATCATGACAAAGAGTAACTCATAGTCTATCCAGTGATGCCAAAATTATACCTGTACTGTCATCGATGACTGAGCACTCGAGTTCTTAAAAACTTTGGTCAAAAACACAAAGTACCAAGTTTTTCAGAAGCATCACTGTCTTTCTGTTCATGCATTCTTTGTGTGAATTCAGCTTTCCTAAGTCCATACAAAAGGGACAAAGGATTAACTTGGACTTGAAATGCAAGGGCTTCTTTTACCCAACCGTGTTACAAACCGATTTCTACCCTTGTTTTTTAAAGCCCAAGTGCTCAGTCATCCGTCACAGTACAAGCATAAGTTTGGTATCATTGAAGAGAATATGAGTTACTCTTTATCATGAATAAATATCAAGTTTACATAAGCTATAAAATTTTAACATGAGGCTCTCAAAGTTGGGTTTACTTTTTTCTGGGACGCACTTTATAAAGAGGTGTCGGTAAAGATAATGGATTGCTCATCTTGAGATGATCATCATTAATACCACCAACGAATTCGTGATTCATCATCGCACATGATCGACATCATCATACGTGTCATAATTTGCTCCTTCGTGTATGCCAGTGCAGCGTGGAAGATAGATGATGAGAGTCGGAGAACTGGGAACTGTGAAACGTTAATCGGTTGTGAGAGGGCGTGGACTTCAGAAGTAAAAGGAGATGATTTTTTTTTAGGGAATATACAACAAAATCTTTGTACAATACTATTGCAATATTTTAGAGTAGCGACTTCAATTCTTTCCATACACAAGGCCTTTAATTTGTCTGCCTCTCGTTTCTGGCAGTGGGGATGCTTTCCACTCATTTTGTATAAAATTATGTGAATAATTCTCTGAAAAAATGAGAAGTAAAAATGAGCCCATTCTGCATTGCGGCCATACGCCATTCCAGGTCGAATTGGACCCAGAACAGGGTCTTTCTTATACCCTTTATTTTCATGGTGTAGCACTTATAAAGTAATATGCCAATATAGGCAGATCCAGGAGCCGAAGCGGCCACCCCTCCTCTTATTGGTAACGAACACATGTGCACAACCACCCACACCTCCTGACACCAATTTGGAAATAACGTTATAACACGGTAACGCCCCCTATTGACCAGGGCCGCGGAGGCCGGAAAGGTGGGGGCTGCAGCCCTCAATTAAAAAAAAAAAAAAAGAAGCATACATTACAAAACACGGCAATGGTTATGAAGATTATGCTTCTGCGCACGATCAGTCCTCCCCCCCCGTCTAAATATACATTATATATATATATATATATATATATATATATATATATATATATATATATATAAAAAAAAAAAAAAAACCAAACCCATATCAATTCTATTGTAAACTTAAGAGGAAGAGGGCGCTATCACTCTAGCAAATCAAACGCTGCCATAGACATTTGTATTTTGCACAGTTTTTTCATTTGTTTTCTTGATTACGGCGAGCAACTACCTTTTCAAAGAAATGATCAACTTGAATAATTACGTTAAGAGTCTTTTTTTTTCAAAAATAGGAAATAACTTACTGCAAAGGGGAAAAAAGTCCTGTCCCTGTGTCAATTCGAAATCCTAATCAGATCAAATTCCTGTACAATATGGCAAATTTTGCTCTCAAAATAGCTCATACGCCACATAATTTATCGTCCTGGAATAACGCATAATTATATAACAGCTTAATGATCAAGCGTTTTTAAAAGCTTGAATCTCACCTTTCCAGAGATGGTAAATTCATTTCGATGGTTAAAAAAAGTCCTGTCACTTTGAACATTATCACAAACGAATCTTTACTCGATGGTCAAATTTCCGCATATCACACACTATGCATGTGACGGCGTCTTCGCAAGATGTGACAAGATCACTATTTATATCAATAATCGTTAGGAACATCAATCTATGTGAAATAAAGATTCTGATTAAACTTTAGCACAATGGTGTTATATGCTTGCCAAAATGTATTTTCCCCAATCTGGTCTGAAGCATCTACCTGACGAAAACTATGATAAAAGTTCAATTATTTATTTCATGTCCATGAGAAATTAGCTCGAACGGATCGACTGACCAGACCATTTAACCACAGGGGAAGTTTCTTAGGCGAGTTTTTTGTACGCTAAGTAATAATTGCATGCAGTGTCATCGGTCGCTTTACATTAATGTAGAACCGTATAATTTTCTGCGCCGCTCAGTTGTATTTCCACTAAACTCATGAATGTAATGTTGCGTTTCCCCTCCTCAAATAATGGACGCGTCTTTATGTTAAGATTTAATGTCATACGTTAGGTTTACATTTCACGTGGAAGTAAATTGATATCGCCCCCCCCCAAAAAAAAACAAAAAAAAAAAACACAACAAACAAACAAAAAACGGTCCGAGGTCCCTGTTGACGATCTGTAAACATCAATCTAGTTTGATTGAATGAATATCTCCAATTTAATTCATGTAATATTTGAAAGGCTATACAGCTCTCCTCTAAAATCTTTTTGAACTACATGTACATCGACATATTCATAATCGTCTTTAGTTCATGAAATGCCAATTAGAGTTCAATAATGCAGACATACACAATCTTGTATATAGTACCATTATTTTATTTATACAAAGTCGTTATTATAATTACTATCACATTACAATACACAACAGAGATTAATAGAATTTCATTTGGCTTTGCAAACAATCACAAAAAGGAAATGCTAACTAGTATTTGCCGATTTTTTTTAAATTCCGCAGTTACCATCAAAGAAAAAATCTCAATAATGATACATGTAATTATGTCTTACTGCATTAAAAAAAGTTTTAGCCTGTTTTACAATGAAAACACACACACAAAAAAAAACAACAACAAAAGTAGGACATACACATTCATGGTTTGGTATAAAAATAAACTTAACCTGTACATACAGTATAATAAAGTATTATAAAGTACACTCGTGAAGAAGAAAAAGGCAAAATTAATGAAGGTTTTGCTTTTCACTTAGCAGGCTTTGCTCTGCCGTTTACCAATTAATAGAGAGCCCTCTTAAGGAAGATACCTTACAGTTTTTAGTCTGACAATAATAGAATATTATTAGTCTGCTCTATTCACTGTGTATTTTTAGTGACAAGCGATTAATAAAAGGTGAGGTCATATTATAAAATTAATATTAATAATACTACTTTAAAAGGGCATTTATATTCCGCCAACCATCTATAGTAATACTATTCTTATTAACAAACATAACATCCTTGAAAAAGAGGGAAAACACAAAGGAATATACTTAAAAAGGTCGTTTTAAACAAGGACACAAGACATAAGTTTTCTTTCAAATACATAAGACATATTTAGCTTTGGTTTGAATTTTGTTGAACAATTTAAGAGTGAATAATACATGTATGGAAATTACATGTATATGGCACAAATGGTTTGGATAGTAATACTCCATATAATAACAAATTACATCTATGTAACTGTTTATTTCATTGATATATGCATTCATAAAATTTCAAGAAATGAGACTGTAAATCATATAATAGAACAACCCCAAGAGACATTCCCATTATCCCATCCCAAAACCAAACAAATTCTAGGTTTCTTTTTGTGGTAATAAATTATAAAAGAAAAGGGGAAGAAGGCAAGATTACATTTTAATATTATTGAGAATAATTATACTATGAAGGGCAGAAGAAAATCGTTGCTTAGATAAAAGAAAATATAGTATGTCGTAAAATCTACATTAGTCTTTTTAGTACCATAGAAACATATTCAATTAATCTTTTTAATTGAAATCCCAGCAATGTAATCAACATCAGGCATGGACCCGCTATACATGTGTCGATAAATCATAGTGTTGGTGCAGAAAATGCATGAGAACTTGTTCGAAGGCTGGTATTCTTTCATTCTGGAATAATATACTTCAGAATTATTGTCGACAGTAAGGTTTTACTGAAATTGTCCTTTAATTGGTTTCATTTTCTAGAAGAGTGAAAATTCCCTGTTGGTTTGACTCATCTCCTTCACAAATCTGTAACAAACATAAAAAGAATCAATAAATTTATGATAACAAAGATAATGATTATAATAATCAATAATGCTTGTATGTAACACCATAACTTAAAGTCATAAAACAATCATTAACTTAGCTGTACAAGAGGTACACAATTATTTTGTTTGGAATATAGTGTTTAACTTTAAAAAAAAATGTATCTAACAATATTTATATATTTTAGGGGCAAAACAATCAGAAGTGGGGCTTTTGAATTTGCATTTGCTTTCAGTGATATAAATATATAAGCCTATACAATAAAAATAAAAGAATAAAAGAATATAACGAGCAGGAAGTCATGAAACAAAAAGCTTTAAAATTAAATTGGGTACTGAAACACTTTTTAAAATACATTATAAATTCATAAAATAAAATATTTTAAACAATTTTTGGCTTTCCTCATGAAAATTTAAAAAAGGAATGCAATAGTTGAACAAAAAAGTGTTTCATACTTTGTCATTTCACTGCTGACACAGACATGTCGAGGGACATATGTCCAGGGTTCTCTCTGCTTCAAAGGTACATCTTTATGATACCAAGATCCAGGGAGCTGAGCTGTTGTTACAGGATTGCGGTATAAATCAAGAGGACCTGATAAAAGGGGTGTAAATAATAGAAAAAAGGAGCATTTAGATCAAACTGACATAAATATTTTACTCTTTTATCATATGGAAGTGAGTGATGTTCCTGCACTTAATTAAAATGATACCTTTGTCTGTTAACATACATTGTATACCGGTAATGCCAATTTGCATAGATCTAGTTATTAGATTTTTTTTAACAGTTTAAACATTGTAGAAAAGTTATTATAACATTTAATAAAATTATGTTCATTTATTATATTAGATCTATTATATATATAATTATATTATTATATTGGAATACTATAAGTACAAAGATTATAGTTCAGGGGTCACGGAGCTGGTGTCCAAGGATGGCTAGGGTTAATTGCTCAACCTTGTCCTTTTTATTTTTAAAGAAGACCTGAACAAAATGTGAACATAAAAACAACTATATATTTTTTATATATTTTCTATTTTTATCATGTTCAGCCCTGTACTCCAGGTTTAGTATACATTGATTTAAACTTGCACTGCATATGGGTACTATATTGATCAAACTCTATACTATATTATTACTATAGTATATTATAGTATTACTCATTTTCTGAATCTGAGGAATATTTATCTGACTATATTCACATAGGCCTAAATCTTACCTTTTTCAGATCTTGTGTGTTTATGCAATCTCTCGGTGTATTTCACATATGATCCATGATGTTCCGGGTGATCTACAGGCTCAATTACTTTGTTATATTTGTTCATTTTTATTGGTGGAAGCTTTGAAGTTTCTGGTCTGAAAGAAACATACGAGCCTTCGGGTAAAGAGTGCGCTAGGTGGTACGAATATACCGGGTTCGGCTCCTTGACTTGAGCACGTATAGGATATTGGTATCCCAGCTCGGTGAGGTTGAAGAATGACATTATTCGAGATATGCAGGAGCTAGTAAACGATTGAACAAATCTTCTAAAATGTTACGTTTGATATAGATCTCATATGGTCGGCTAAAAGACGACCTCCGAAGATTAAAAAATGTTATACCAAGCGATAATTTATCGAGCATCGGCTAGCTTGCTCGTACTGTTTTGGTATATTCAGCGTAACAGGTGCATCGCGTGTGTACGGGGATTTCCTTGGTTACTCCCATTGTTGTTATGGACGAGGCTGGCCTAATTGAAAATAATATTTTTCATTTTAAAATATAAATTACGCATATATATTTATAAATTTATAAATCAGTTTTTAAAAATTAATTAAATTCAAGTTTTTAAACAAATTATAATTTATAAACAAATTTTCGAATACATGATATGAACGAGGCCAGTCTGAACTAGAGGTCACTGGATGATTCTAGAAAATTTCACGTGAAGGAGGGGATAAGAAGACGAGAAAAATCCGTGTTAATCCAGTAATCAGAATATTTAATTACTTACTTTTACCTAAAAATGTCTTCTTTAGGATCTCTTGCGTTCGATGAGTATGGTCGGCCTTTCATCATAATCAGAGATCAAGATTCAAAGTCGAGGTTAACTGGCATTGAAGCTCAAAAGGTACGTCTCAATATTCAGTCCCACTAACTTACATTTGTGGGGCATTTATTACTCGACTTTGAAATGCCTCAACAAAATGACCTTAAATGTTGCTTAAATGTTAATTCCATTGTGTTGAGAGTTTATGTAGTTGTGCATTTCCTTATGCTTGAAAAATTGGTAATGAAAATTTGGAAGTTGCAATTATTTCATAAAAATAATGGATTTATCTCACCAACTTTTTTTTTTTTTTTTTTTTGCCCCCCAAAAAAAAAGCAGAGGAGAAGAAAGGGTGTTATTTCAGGTCTGTAAATGTGGGGCACGGAGAAAAGTTCCTCCATAATTTAGTAATTTATGCATGACGCTCGAATGATCACGAAATTAGCATATGAAATACACTACCATTGTGGCCTTCCAATGAACATAGTCACGATTAAAATTTAGATTTGTCATTTATTTTTGGTAAGTCCCCTATTCTATATGCGTTTTGAAATATTAGGCGTACGTCCGACAGTGGATTCGTGAAGTTCCTTTTTATATTTCTCTTCTTTATTCTAAAAATATTGGAAGAGTGGGTCTACGCCCAACCGTTTTTGAAGTCGCGTCTTGCAGTTTTTCTTGCGAAATGGGTCCAATTTGGTTATGATGGACAGCGGCACGACAAAGCGGTCTTTATCGGGAACAGCTGAACATCGCGTTGTTCAGTACGGTCAACGCACTTCAGTCATGCGCAACCGGGGCGGAGCTCCTCGCGATAGCTACAGTAGCTAATCAGAGCGCCCATAATCAAAATGCATTGTTCTCTAATTTCTGTAAAAGCGGATGGTAGACTTTTTTTCCGTGTGGGTGGGAATCGGGGACTCACCATTATTAATATATAACTTAATGTCTAAACTTGAGTGTTAAGTTTTCAATAAAATGAGGGAATTCATCATTGAAAACCGTTATTTAATGACCTTGGAATTTGATGTCATTTGCAAATTTTTACTTTAGTGTGCCTCGCTGTGGTCTGATCCTTCTTACATTTTAACTGAAGTTAAATAAAAATATGGCAAATCAGATTAATGGTAGAGTCTATCCTTCATAAAAAATTTAAAAATCCAAACCCCGCCCCCAAATCCAATACGAGCAGGCCTCTACAAAAAAAAAAAAATCACTTGCCCTGTTGGGCAAGTGGATTTTTTTTTGGCTTGCCCGAGGGGAAAACCACTTGCCCAAATTTTCTTTTTATGTTCTTTGTTTTTTAATGACTTTTTATTTTTGTAGGGAAATATAGATCCTCTAGGAGGTCTAAATCTAATTACAGCATAAAAAACATTTGAAACAGTATTTATGTAAAACACAAATTCGTATTTTTCCTCTTTTTCTTTCGGTCGCCGCCAGCTGTTTGAAGTGGCCTTCGAGTGTTGCCTGCTCGCGGCCTTTTCTCTGCATTCGAGCTCGCTGGTATTGCTGGAGCAGCCGCTTGTCTTCTTGTCCGTTGTCAGTGTTTTCCGTTGTCGGTGGTTGAGTGTCTTTCTCTCCCGCTCGTTGAGCGTTGCGCGAAAAAATCTTTCTTTGAGTGCATGATCGTCTTCCTCGCGCTCGAGTTGCCGTCGTCATCAACAAAACACACGAGACTCGACGACGCACACAGCAACAGGCAGTAAACGCGTGCCCCTCGGATCCCAGAACACCTCGCCCGCGCCTGCACATGCACAATACAACAGCAATCTCTGCGCGCTGATGGGTTTTAATTTGGCAGCAATCTAGCGCCATCTATCGGCGAATTAGCGCTAATTGTTTACGTTTTCAATCAATATGGCAGCCTCCATGCAACGGAGTCCGTTGCGTAGAAATTTACTTCTTTTAAGTTGATAACTAAACAAGAAATCATGGTAATCTTTTGATATGTGTTTCTGTTTTTTTTTCGCCCGATTTGTGATTATTCGAAATATTGTGATTTACCACCTCAGTACTGAGATAATGTCCCTTTTTACATTTTTATTTTGAAAAATCACCGCTTGCCCGATCGGGCAAGTGTTATAAAATTTTGCTTGCCTGCCCGTGGTTTTCCACTGGCCCCGGGCAGCGGGTTTGTTTGCGCCCTGACGAGATTGTAAAATTCTAACCTCGGGCTCGGCTCGGATCCGATAATCAGAAATGGATTTGCTTCAGAATTGGGTGAAAAATCAAACACATTTAGACTCTGATTCTAGACCCCTATTGATCATTTTGATTTAAAGAAATCAAGAAAATCCACTTTCAGGAAAAATAAGAAAGAAAAATCAGCTGGAGACTGCATTCGCGCCGCTTGGCCTGGTCTTCACAGCTCAAGGTCGTTAACATTAGATCACCCCCCCCCCCCTAGAAAAAAGCTAGATTGGCCTCTGAATCAAGATAAAGATATTTAAAAGGCAACCCTTCTAAAAAATTGTTTTGAAGAAAGGAATACAAAAATATGAAAGTGTATTCTTTCATTTCATTTCTTTCATTTCAAATTTCGAAATGGTTGGTCCATTTTCTGTTATGGAAAGCATGGAATCTTAATTTAAGGAGTGTACAAACATTTGGTTGCATTGCCAAATTATGATGTCCTTGTAGTTTTTGTGACTGACATAATTGATTCTTCCATTACATGCACACACACACACAAAAATAATTGTTGGAACATCAAACCTTCATCTGAATCGGCACCCACTTGGCTGTGGGGGTGATCAAATACCCTGGTCCTTTCAAGATTAAGGGGGAGGGGCATGTATATAGGTAAAAGTAGGAAGATCTGTTCAAAAACACAAACCCTCGAAAATGTGAATATTGCCCACAACATGATCAGATATAGTATGAAGGTTAATGAAAATTAATACTAAAACACTGCCTTTACAAAAACAAACAAATTAACAAAATAATAAGCTAGTAAAATATCAAAATCATAAGACATCTTTCAATTACTGTACTAGCATATTACAGGCCTTAAATTTCGTTACTTTTAGGGCAAGGCCATTTTTTCTCCAAAATTTAGGGCACTTTGTCCACTTCAAAGGGCATCCACGGCCAATTTTTTTTCATAAAAAGGGCATCGAAGGCCACTTTTTCTTCGTAAAAAGGGCATCGAAGGCCACTTTTTCACCCTAAAATTTTTTTAACCATTTTTAATTTATTTGATTTCCAGGCAACAAAAATGAAACAATGGAACTACATTATAATAATATAAAGCAATCATGACAATGACAACAGCCTTAAACATTACAAAATATAGGCGAAAAAGAAGAAGTCCAAAGATGCACCAGCCAGGTCGGCAGGTGATGATTTTCTGTTTAAAATATTGCCTTTTCTGTATGGGGAAAACAAACGATTCCTTTCCAAAGAGACTTGCCGATGAAAATTCTGTTTGGCCTGTCTACATTATATCATGTAAAAACCACATTCTGTTTACATACTGACAGATTTGAGACTTTAATGTGACAAAATAGTGACATATTTATTTTCCTTTTATTGTAGGTATTAGAGTCAGTCAGAAAGGGCAATAAATTTCATGAGAGGGCATTAAGGCCAGTTTGGCCGTGAATTAATCTGTTTTCCCATGGGCACCATGGCCAGGGACATAGGCATCCAAGACATAGCTGTTGATGGCCTCCGTGAAATTTATGCCCTGATATACCTTGTATTTTTATTCTGTTTATCAAAATGTTTTTGATGTTTTTAAGAATTTATGAAGTTTTGCCATTAATATGTAAATATTGTGTGTACATTACTATTTTATTTCATATTTCATATTGAATTTTGTGTTAACCTAAATGACTGAACGTAACAAGGAAAATGATTTACTGTATTACATTTTCTCTTACAACAGTCTCATATCCTTGCTGCTAAAACAGTAGCTAACACACTGCGTACTTCATTAGGTCCAAATGGTAAGTAGAGTTTGATTTTAAAAAAAATTCAGTTCAATGAATCCTAGATAAGAATATGATTGATTGGAGTAAACAATTCAGAAGATGAAAATGTGGGAAACACATCCATTTTACTTTTGTTCTGTACACTATATTTGTTCTATGTTTCGCCTTTTGATATAAAAAAGGCCATAATATTAAATGACAAAAATTGCAATTCCACTCTTGATGTCCTTGATACCCAAGTCTATGTCATGACTAGAAAAACTCTTCCCCCTTTAGTTTTTATTAGAGGCAGTCCCAATAGTTTGAACCATATCAGGACAACAGACAATTACCCTCTAGGACATCTACCCCCAGAATTAGGGTTAGGGTTAGGTTAAATGGTAGATTTTTTGGTGGGAGCAGAAGTTTGTCAAGGGGGTAGTTATCCTAGAACTGATATTGACTTTTTTCATATTCACCATTTTTGATATAATCAGAGTGAATCATTGACCACCATGTTCCTAGCGATATAAAAGTAATGATTAATATTAATTTCCAACCAACTCTCCATTATCATTCCTTCAGGACTGGATAAAATGTTGGTGAGCCCGGATGGTGACGTAACGGTAACCAACGATGGAGCAACCATTTTAGACAAGATGGATGTAGACCATCAGATTGCTAAGCTTATGGTGCAACTCTCAAAGTCACAAGATGATGAAATTGGAGATGGCACAACAGGTGTTGTTGGTAAGTGTCTGCTGCATGTAAATGCTCAAGAATAGGGAAGGACTACTCAGATATTGATTCACTATATTACGTGGAGACTGGTAGAATTATGACATGATGCATTTATTAAAAATAAGTACAGATTGACTTCTCTGTTGTCATTTGCTGGTATTCTCGAAGGGTGACTTAAGTTGGTAGGCCTACTAAATACGTCACCCAATTGTTCGAGACAATAGCAAGGCCTACTAACTTATGTCACCCTTCGAGAAAACCAGCCATTATGTTTATTATTTGGAATCTGGTAGAAATTATTAAAGTATCACCTTTTTCAAAAGTTATATCTGCAGAGCAAGTATGATGACAAGCACTGGGCTATGAATTAAATGATTCTAAAACGTGCTTTGTGGGTTCTGACAAAGCCCACTTACCTGACTTGCCTATAATCTCAAGATATTAAAATTATGTATGTGAATGGGGTAGATTTTAAACAATTTTATTTGCTCTCTCCTTAGTTCTGGCTGGAGCATTGCTTGAGAAGGCAGAGCAGCTGTTGGATAGAGGTATCCACCCAATCCGCATTGCTGATGGTTATGACATGGCTGCCAGGATAGCAACCAGGAGATTGGATGAAATTGCTGATGCCTATGAGGTCAGCCCTGACAACCTTGAACCACTTATCCAGACAGCTATGACAACCCTTGGATCAAAAATGTAAGTATTCGGTATTTTTGTGGACTTTGTATTTGTGGTAGTTTAGTCTCATTTATTTGTGCCTCTACATCAAATCCTTGTCAAGTACCAGTCCAAACATTTTTTTAAAGAACGTAAACGGAAATCAATAGTGAAAGCAACATTTAGCTATTTTTCATTATGAAATAAATTACCCTGTCTATGTGTTTTGATGACATGACATAGCTTTCCCTATTTAATAGTAATACTCTTTTTTTTAGGGGAAGGGTACCAGAAATTTAGCAAGTATGATGACAAGCACTGGGCTATGAACTTTCATGATTCTAAAACGTGCTTTGTGGGTTCTGACAAAACTCACTTAACTGACTTGCTTAATATAATAACCAATTTCACCTCTTGACAATGTCATACCAAAAGACGTTTAAAAATGGGAGTTGCTGCTACTCTGTTTGACGTTCAACAAGAAAGGGATAGAGCAACTTCGTTCTGGCATTGCTCAGTGGCTGCCAAGCCCACGATCAATTGGGCAAAAACAATTTCCTTTTCACCTTTGTTTCAGACTATAAAATTTGGAGCGTTTGGGGCGTTTCATCATGGAAATATCAGACCAAAATGTTAGTAGACCACATTGTTTTAGCCCAAGTGGTACTAGGCAATCAAAGCATTGGACCAACCATTGTTAGACCAAGTGAATATAAACCATCCTAATAACCTGGTCATCCTGGTAATTCTTGATTCCACAGTATAAATCGTTTCCAGAGGAAGATGGCCCAGATCGCTGTGGATGCCATCATGGCTGTGGCTGATTTTGAGAGGAGAGATGTTGACTTTGAATTGATCAAGGTCGATAGCAAGGTCGGAGGCAAGCTGGAGGACACCATGCTGGTCAGAGGTGTAGTCGTTGATAAAGACTTCAGTCATCCTCAGATGCCCAAGGTGAGAAAAACACAAAGTAATTTTATGACACTGATTAAAATTGCAAGTAGTATTTATATTGTGCTTAATTGTGATTCATCATATCAAAATGAGACACAAGTCGCCGAGGTTGCCGAGCAAATAGTCAAGGAATATGGCAAAATAATTAAAATTATCAAATTTTGGGGAAATATGTTTTGATTTTCTGAATCTTCAATGTTTCATGTGTGCTCTGTAAAAAAAAAAAAAAAAGTTAAAATGCTTAAGGAAAAGTAATTAAAAATTTATTATTTTACCAATGTCCTTGACTCTTTGCTGGCAACTTGTGTTTTATTTTGGTATGATGAATCACAATTGTTTACTGTTAATAACTAATGTACGCAGAGCGTTAATTACCCAAGTCTATTCTGTTCTTTGAAACACTCCTAAATTGTAAAGAGTGTCATAATTGTGTCAGTCTATGCTTTTAAAGCAAGGAAGAAATTAGTGAAATATATGATTTTTTGTCCAGAAAAATTTTGAGCATTCAAGGATTTAATATCACACATGGCATGGTAATCGGAATTCCCCACCTGACTGTATTGTGGCATGTGGGGCCAGCAATCCATGCAAGAGTGACCTCACTATTTGACTGACCTAGCATTTGAGAAAAAACCTCTCTATTGTAATGATGTCAGATTGTGAAACATATGAAGTTACTTTGTGTAGACCAATTCGGTTTGAGTGTTGTTTTTTATGCAAATTTGTAACTGGGGGGCCTCCAGTATGCATAACAAGAATGTGTGCATGAAATGAATGCACAGACATACACACACCTGGCTCATTGCAAAGCCCATTGGACGCCCTTCACCTATGGCCACCATAAGCATACTTGCCAACTGTCCCTATTTAGTAGGGACAGTCCCTATTTTTGGGGAAAAGAAGGAGCAATTATCACCATTTACAACCCTTTGTCCCTATTTTTTGAAAAATCTGTGCACAGTAATCTATAGGAAATACAGAAATGTCCCTATTTTTAAAATTTGTATTCCCACTTTGTCCCTATATTAGGATTCACAATGTTGGCAGGTATGCATAAGTTACATTGCTCTGAAGTTGGGTTAGCGTATAGGCACTAACTGCAAACGATAACTATACATTACTATGATACTTTGTAGAAATTTTTAATCTAATTTTTATCTAATCTCAGAGATGCCACTTTTCCGGAAATTTCCGGAAATCCGGAAATTTCAAAAGGCGGGCGAAAATTCCGGAAATTTCCGGATTGTATGCAATACGATCATTGAGTGCATGATCTTTGCATACAAGCGGCGCACTAGCGCCAGCGGGGGGCCGAATGCGCGCGCACACCCATGCTTGCATTGCTGGATGGAGGAGCGAAACCATCGACTCCCCGCTCGGCTACTCGCCCTAGCTTTCGGCGGTGGTTAGTTGCGCTCGCGCTGGGTGCATATCATATCGCATGCAGGCGGCTGCGCGCGCGCCTGAACATGTGTGCGTGAGACAATAACAACAAACTACCCTGGATTTTTTAGCTGGATTAA
>CALNVZ010002100.1:57046486-57062940 GCA_940671915.1 Paracentrotus lividus | reverse complement strand
CCCGGCTTGGGGGGCGAGAGCTCCGTTCGCTTCGCTCACTTCGCTTCGCTAAGTTCAGGAAATTTCAGTTGACCCCTGTGGCATCTCTGTAATCTATTTTCTGTAGGCTACTGTATGAGACATGGATACAATATGGACTGAACTTTGTAACTAAAAAGTATTTTACTTTTGTGTGACAGGTAGTCAAAGATGCCAAGATTGCCATCCTGACTTGTCCCTTTGAACCTCCCAAGCCCAAGACCACACATAAGCTTGATGTCAAGTCAGTTGAAGACTACAGGAAACTCAGGGATTATGAGAAGGAAAAGTTCACAGAGATGGTGGAACAGGTATGTAATTCAGACAAGATTCTTATAATATTACATGAACGGGAGAATTGAGCATCCAAAACAACAAACCTTACTCCAGCATTTTAAGTTGATTGTGATCCTGAAGATGCTTAACATGATGGATGCAAGTATGATGACAAGCACTGGGCTATGAACTTCAATGATTCTAAAACGTGCTTTGTGGGTTCTGACAAAACCCACTTACCTGACTTGCATCACGTTTTTATAGATTATGTAAATTTCTGCTGTCGATATGAACAGATTTATACAGTTTTTAATTATTCAGGAACACAATATTAAGCACGGATTTTTTTTTTTGTTTTTTGAAACTGTTATCAAATAGTTTATTTGTAAATGATTAAAGGAATACTTTTCAATAATTCTCCATTTTAATCATCGACTATCCTTATTGTAGATCATATCACACTAGACATCGTGAAGATACCTTCTATCATTTAATTTCTTTTGTAGGTAAAAGCTACAGGTGCAAACCTTGCTATCTGTCAATGGGGCTTTGATGATGAGGCTAACCATCTTCTACTTCAAAGGGAACTACCAGCCGTCCGTTGGGTTGGAGGTCCAGAGATTGAGGTAAGCTTGAATAGGAGGTCTTTGATTTTTGTTTGCTTGATGATGGATAATTATTTCCATTTCAAGCTGGAATATTGTGGGAGGCAGGTATACAATGTGAACAAATGTGTTAAATTTATTTGTCATATTATATTGCATATATTGATTGTTAAAATATCAATGTATGAGAGCTGTTTAATTGTTTTAAAGTACACCTGTCAGTATATATCAAGCTACAGTCTACTCCCATTATAATAAGCACAGATATGAAATTTTGTTACAACTAGGCAATTCTCCTGGTCCCAATTTCAAACATGCACAAGTATCTATGTGTCTCTGTGTTGAGAATAATAAGATTTCATTATCACAAGGTTCAGTGTACTGTATAAGCCAATATTTTTGCATACAGACATTTTCGCAATTTTGGACTAGTTGGGGAAGTTCGTGAGAGCAAAATTTCACTGAAGTGGAAATTTTAGCGATGACCGACTCGCGAAATTCGCGAAAATAACCACTTATACGGTATTTGGCTTGGTCCAGAGTATATTGTTTCAACAAGAGTGGACTGTAATTAGGAAACAAATTCAACTTTGTGTGTTGTAAAACGTGATCATAATTTGGAATGTAATTTATTCCTGCATTGGCAAGTATGATGACAAGCACTGGGCTATGAACTTTCATGATTCTAAACCGTGCTTTGTGGGTTCTGACAAAATTCACTCCACTGACTTGCACAATTGAACATAATGGCCCATATTCTGAACCGAAGACCGCGTTTGCATGAGTTTGAAGTTTGTGCAAAGCTATGGTGTGATCCTTTTGTCTGATGCATCAGTCAACATCAGAAAAAAAGATCGCACAATAGCTTTGTACGAACTTGGAACTCGTACAAACTCAAACTTGGCTCCAGAATATGGGCCAATGAATGGAAAAAAGGTAATAACCAAGTACTAGCTGTTTTCATCCATTCTTCAACTGAAATATTTTACATCTCAGGTAGAAAAAAAGTAAAGGAAGGCCTGCTCTATTAAAAAAAATTACTCAGTTTTGTATATTTTCCTAATTCCATGGTTAATTTATGTTTTTTTTTTAGCTGATTGCCATTGCTACTGGTGGACGCATCGTACCTAGGTTCAAGGAGCTTACAGCTGACAAGCTTGGCAAAGCAGGCATCGTCAGAGAGATTGACTTTGGTACAACCAGGGATAAGATGTTGGTGATTGAGGATTGTCATAATTCAAGAGCTGTTACCATCTTCATCCGAGGAGGCAACAAGATGGTGAGGAATGGCTATCTTTAATTCGATCTGATAATTTTTTTGGTCGCGAAGGCTCTGTTTATGTTGTCCGTACTTTTTTGAGAGCTGCTTGTCTTTGAATTTGATTTATTTAGTTGTGAAGGCTCTGTTTAAGTGGTTCAATTTCTTTAAACATGTAGGTAGATATTTCTATGTATTGGAACCTATAATTATTTCAAGGAAGTTATGATCAAGAGGGAGATCATTTGGATAAATCAAACTGGCCATGGCAAATAGGTTTGCAAAGTTCCTTATCTGTGGAATATGTTACAATTTAAAGATCTTGGCTGTGGCAGGAAATTTTGTATAATGTCTGAACTGTTTCTAGTTTACTTTTCATAATAATTATTTTATTTGGTTATATTGTGTATTGGCAAGTAGGTGTCATAATATGTTAGCAGGTATGATGACAAGCACTGGGCTATGAATTCAATGATTCTAAAACGTGCTTTGTGAGTTCTGACAAAACTCACTTTCCTGACCTGCTTTGTGATATCCCATTGAGGCATTTTAAATCCTTTAGATTTTACCGAACACAGGAGCAAGAAAAGTTATCAAGATTATTATTCATTATCAATGATACTGTGCAAGAGATATTTATTTGATCGTTGTTGATATTTGTATATGATGATGATGATGGTGGCTTCATGTATAGGGCCGGTATCCGCCTACGATGTGCGCTCATGGCGCTTAATAAGATGTATGGAGCACCTTGAGCAGGTTGCAAGGTGGATATGAGTTCTATGCAAGAAGCTTATATTCTTCTTCTTATTGTTTTATTTGATTTAGATTGTTGAGGAAACTAAGCGCAGTCTTCATGATGCCCTGTGTGTCATCAGGAATCTAGTCAAGAGTGGTAACATTGTATACGGTGGAGGTTCAGCTGAAATCGCTTGCTCACTAGCAGTCAGTCAACAAGCGGAATGGGTAAGTGAACTATCTTCTTTATATTGACACAACTAAAAAGGTTAACGTGCATAAGACAACATCTAAAATATGTGACTGCCGCCGAAAAACCACCAACAAGCTGCAAATATAGCAACAGAGTAAATGGCACGAGAAGGAGGATTTCTGCATAGTAAAGCATTGATAATCTTTTTCTGATGTGATGTTTAAATTAGTTATACTGTAGTATAAATTTGAAAGCTTGGGATCACTGGTTTCAGAAAACTGTAATTATGAATTCTGGCGACTTATTGGTTACTTTGAGCCAGGGTCACATGCAGTCTGTTTGCAAAGGACAAATGTACTGAAGCTCTTTAATGATGTTTGCAAGTATGATGACAAGCACTGGGCTATTAATTTCATGATTCTAAAACGTGCTTTGTGGGTTCTCACAAAACTAACCTACCTGACTTGTACACATCCAAATAAAGTGCATCTATGAAGAGTAAGCAAAAATCAAGTGAATAGTCTAAAGCGTGCAAAAAGATTCAGAAGGACATGCCTACATGTACATACAACTGTTAATTTAGAGATGGTGGTTGTATTTAATTTAGAGATGGTTGTTGTATTTTCATTTGCTTTTTGTAAAAGGGCTTGAAACTTACTCTCTGAATAAATGAGGCAAAACTCCACATGCACTTCTTTTTTTACAGTCCTGATTGGCATTAAGCATATTTGAGGCTTGTTTATTTTGTGTTTCCCAGCTTTCCACCTTCAATCTTACTGTGAAGCTTTGTGTGAAACAGTTATATATTTTTGTATAGATTGCAAACTATCAACCAAGTTTAATATATACATATCCTGTACACGAGGGTAATAACAATAATAATTGCATTTATAAATATTAATTCCATCCTGAGGGATATCATGTATAATGTGGGTAGTAACCCTGTTTTATTATTATTTTTTCCTCTCTTTCCTTACGTAGGTATCAACCATAGAGCAGTATGCCATGCATGCATTTGCTGATGCGTTAGAATCTACTCCTATGGCCCTAGCTGAGAATAGTGGTCTTCATCCTATCCGTACTGTAGCTGATGTCAAATCAAGACAACTGAAGGAGAACAACCCAAGACTAGGAGTTGATTGTATGGGCAAGGGAACCAATGGTAAGATCACATGGCTTTCTTACAACAAACTAGGCCTTGTTTCTTTACATGTTCTTGAAATATATTAATGGACACATCTCCATGTTACGAGCATGCATTCTTTGTCATTGCTCTGAAAAAACACTATTTTTCTTTCTTTAGATTTTCAGGAGTGTTATAATACATATAATTTCAAGCAATAATGGTGCAATAATCATTTAAGTTTTTCTTCCAGCCTCAATCTTATAAGAATATATAAACTTTAGAAGAAAATTATATCAAACAGTTTGTAGACATTCCGTAGAGTTTAGAAGTGGATCTATGATACCTGGAAGCTTTAAAGATTAATAGAATTTGTTCCCTCATAACTTTAGGGGGAAAAACACTGGTTGTAGCATTTTCTGAAGGTACTCAGTGTTTTGGAAATTTATGTTATAAAATGCATGGTAATCGGAATTCCCCACCTGACTGTATTGTGGCTCGTGGGGCCAGCAAGCCATGCTAGAATAACTTTGCTATTTGATTGTCATTGCATGTATAGAGTACACATTATCTATCATGACTATATCAAAAGTAAGACATAACTTTTTTTTTGGAAAACAATGTCCGTGGTTCAGTTTTAACCCCAGGGTGGTGTTCCTCCATGTCGTTCTAAAAGCTACAAACAACTTTACGACGACTGGTGATTAATTCTTGTGCTAAATGATTGAGAATGTGATTAGTATAGCACCCAAGAACATGTTCCAGTCATTTGTAAAGTCATTTGAAACTTGACACACAACTTGGTGAAACACTGCTCAGTATTTCTTATTGGTTGCAAAGTAGCTTCTGAAGTGCTTCTGATGTTTGTATTTGAACATGTTTTTATTCTTTCTCTCTATCTCTGCATACAGACATGAAGGAACAGCATGTATTTGAGACTTTGATTGGTAAGAAGCAACAGATCAACCTAGCCTCTCAACTTGTCAGGATGATCCTCAAGATTGATGATGTCAGAGCACCAGCAGGATATTAACATCATTTTCCACTTAAGTAGCGTTAAATAATTTATATGTGCAAAGGGAGCAAATGTTCATTTCAGACACCTGAATCACATACCAACATTTTACTTTCCATTTGTTGGTGTAAAAGTAAGCTTTGGTTTGATTAGGCATCTTTACTGTTACTGAGGTATTAATTAATACTTGGCCTTGTGACAGAGAGTAACAAAAGAGTGAAATTTGCAACCTTCAGTTGTTCTCAAATGGGTCATAGCATGAGATATTTTGCTGCCCACCTTTATGGGAAGCTAAGAATAAGACATAAGTGGTCAGTCCATGTAACATGTTGCCTAACGAGAGCCAGGAGGCAGTTCACTTAATTTAAAAGTTTGACAAGTTACACCCTTGTGACTCTCAACATTATTTATGTTATTACAACTTTCTATATAACCCGGGACACGTAACAAGAGTTACAGTTAATTGCAAGTTTGAAACAATCATTCTTACTTTTCAGAGTGGGACTTTTATGCAAGCAGTGCATGCATCTTGATTGGCTACTATCAATTTGCAATCGATTGTAACTCCTTTATGTTACAGGGCACAGATTGATTAGTCAGTGTGGGAAGGTTTTCACACTTTCAATGTAATAAAGACCATGTGGGTCTTTCAACTCATTGAAGGAGAATTGAGTACGTATGTTTGGTGCGTGGGCTGAACACTTGTTACTTGCACTCATTAATATTTTATATTTGACCCACTAGACAAAAGTGGGGAACTGAACTATTCAGAAATGAGTTTTCCCAACATATCTTTCTGAGGACAGTGTATGTTGTATATCTGTTCACTCATGTGATTAAATAACATTATGTACTGTTAATGATCACAAAAGATGTGATTGTAATGTAGGTCATTTGAAAATTTGTCCTCAATCTTCAATAAAGATAAATAAGATCTACAACTTGCTGTAAACATCCCAGCTCTTCTTTTACAGCTTTTCACTGACAAACTTATGCTTCAGACTTCTGGGAAGTCATTATGAAAATTACACAACTATTGCAATATAATGTATAAAACAGTGTGACCCTGTAGATTTGATGTGAATTTGGTGTAAGTTTGTGGCAAATGAATGTTTCCATTATATAATTGCACTCGCATGTGGTGAAAATATTTAAAAGAATTGTCAATGATATTAAGTACTTATAGGCAGAAAACAGGAGTTCAATTTCAAATCGTTCTTCCTTTTCTATAAAATGCATTTCAAGATTGCTCATTTTTGCCATAGAAGTTGGCAATCAATGTTGGCATGGTAAAAGTATATCTTGTTTCGTGATAGTAACCTGTTCATATTCTATGCCAAGTGTATAAATGTGTATAATTTTTCTTTTTCTTTTTGTATTGACTTAATAAAGAGCTTGACAAACACAATCTTTAATCACGTTTCAGATGTTTTTTTATTAGTTTGAATACACGTCTTATTAATCAATACTGTATTTTAGGAAAAGGCATAATAGATGACCATATAAGGCAAAAGCATCAGTGATATAAATTCTACACAGTCCATTACAATAAGCTCTGAACCAAGCCACTCATTACAAAGAGAAGGCAAGCAGACATATGTGCACGTAATTTGAAATGGGACCGAAAGAATTGACCCTTGCTCGTTGTAATGGGTGTGAACTGTACTTGAACCAATTACTACAGTGTAGTCCAATTATAATGAGCAGAGATACATTTTGTTTTAACCCAAAAAAAAGAAATTCTTCCCGTACAAATTTCTGTGTGCAGTACAATATTTGGTCACGAGGTAGTTTGCTTGGTTCCATGTTGTATCTGAGTGGACTGTAACAACAAATTTTGAGTAGTGCAAGGTTGTGTTGCTTGACAAATCTGATACTGTAGTAAGAAAAAGTTGTTTAAAATAGCTTACCTACCTAGTTCGTGTAGCATATGAAAGATACAAACATCCATTGCTCAATTGCACTCACCATACCAGAGCAAGTAACCTCTTTTAGTACTCCGTTATCAAAATTTTTGGATGTAAGTGACATCGAGAGTTGCATACCCATGTCAGATTTATCAAACTACGATTGCAGGCATGAATTTTAACCCTAATCAGGCCGGGGGGGGGTTGAATCAACCCCCCCTCGACATTTTCCGTGACCATGCCGCCGCGCGAAATTTTTTGACCGCGCTGCTCAATGACTTTTTACTTTCAAGTCTTGCGCATCTTTTGAAATCGTTTTCGCGAAAATTGGGCATACAGTGACGACGCTGCACGATTTTCAAAAATATCCGTCAGACCGAAAACCGCTCAAAAACATGATTTTGTGTACAAAGTCAATGCAAAATAGATTTTCTCATGTAATTCATAATCATATGATTATTTTCACTTTCACTGGCTAAAATCAATTTATTTTAGCATAATTACGCTTCAAAAGATTCTGCAATCAATTTGACCCAAAAACGAAAGAAAAACAAAGGTCGAAAAACAAGAAATACATAAGAAATTCGTTAAAAACAATAAAATACATAAGAAAATAATTTTGATACCCGAATTTTTTTTCAAGTACAATTGTTGGGAATGGTACAAAGAATATTTAGACCAAATTTAAGCATTCTAGGAGCTTTATTTTAGTAAATTAGAGCAAAAAGAATAAATTATGCATAAATTAACATAATTAATTGATATAAAATAAAATAACATTATTTCAGGAAAATTAACGAGGCTATCTTGTAGATTACATTGCACACTATCATTGTGCAAAATTTTGCGGCGTTCGCGCGATCGGCGGCCGAGATCTCAGGGGGGTTTGATTCAACCCCCCCCCGGCCATAGGACAGCCAAAAAAGCCCGGCCTGATTAGGGTTAAGGGGATTATTATTTGAAAGCTGAAATCCACAGAGAATGTTAATGCCAGCAATTACGTTCTGAGTGTATTAAAAATAAAACATGTACCCTTAAGATAAATTTTGTTGTTTTTTTTTTGTTAAAGATTCATAAACAAGAGAAGGAAATACAGTACAGTATACAGTTTCAGTATCAAAAGTAACCTAGCTCTATAATGGAGGAAAATATATCTATTCCAACTAACTCAAACAAAACATCATGAAAAGAACGGGACTACAAATACACATTATCTGCAGAACAACTTTCAAATTGGCAGAACAATAAGTACCGAAGAGAAAAAATGACGTGCATCTCATTAGAAAACAAGAGTTGAAGATTTTCAGTGAAATTAGTTTTTAGTCAAATTTTCAAACCCATCACTTTGATACCATAAACCAATTTCTTTTTGCAATGTCATGACAAAAAAAAGAGAAAAAAAGTGCATTATGTATTCCAAGTTATATTCTGATGAAACCGTCTTTGCAGGCACATCCTGCACACTTCTCAAAGACTAGCCAATATTGCAATGAAATGTGAAGTTTTACATATGTAGTGCAAAAAGGAACTTAACTTTTTCTCAAAATAATAAACAAAGAAGGCTGAAGAATTCATATACTTCATGTAATGTATAATACTTTGAAGACAGAGAGGAAAGGGTTTGAAATAAACCCCTGCCATTACCCCTAAAAATCTCCCAGAATGATCACTTGACAAAAGCTATCAACATTAAAGTACATGTTATCTACTTATTCATCACTAGACCCCCATCATAATGTACAATAGGTCAATATCTATTTACACAACAATAAACATGAACAGCTAACAACTACTTGTGAAACTGGACATTATTTCAACCACAAGTTACACAAAATCATCATATCCATCATTTGTTTTCTTTTCTTTGTACAATATAGCAGTATAAATACAAGAAAAATATTTCTTCAAAACAGCTCAAGTCTTATTCTTGTTTTATGTCTTGTTGATATATTCCCATCCTTGATGTCTGAAAATGGTATCTCAAGCGCAAGTAAGGCCATAACTATGAATAGAGAAACAACTCTGCAGTTCGGATCAAGCTATTGCGCTCTTATCTCTAACTATTCGTCATCCTCACTGTCTGAAGATTTCGCTTAGCAACCTTTTTCTGCGAAACATCATCAGAATCGCTATCGCTCGATGCTTCCAATGCAGGACTTGCTGTGTCTGGGGCCTAACTATTCTCCTCTCTTTCTATTCCTCATCCTCACTGTCTGAAGATATAGCATTTCGCTTAGCAACCTTTCTCAGTGGCACATCGTCCTCAGAATCGCTGTCACTTGATGCTTCCAATGCAGGGCTTGCTCTGGCTGCAGTTTGGTTGCTTGAGGTCATGTCAAAGTCACTATCTGTGAGGTCAGACGAGAAAAAAAAGAGTAGATAATGGAGTCAAAATGAGTTTCAAGTCATTTTGAGGATAGCATATCATTTCAGTCTGAAATCATTTTATATACAGTAGAAGATCCAGACGGGGGCGCAAGGGGTTCACACCATTTCAATTTTTTTTGAGAATCACTCATTGACCATCCATGTTGATAAAATTAAATCTAGGAAAATTGCCTTCTGCACCCCATCTATTTTCAAATTTGCTTTCTGCGCCCCCTCTTTTTCTAAATCCAGGATCCGCAACTGATATATCATGTGCATATTGGAATATCTAAATGATAGAGTTTACACTCCATCATTACAGTCATCTAAATCGATTATTGCAACCAATTTTGATAATAGCCAAAATATGATCACGGAAAGTATGAACAAATGTAACTTTTCAGACCAAAATTTTGAAAATAATATCACATGATTTTTTAAATCTCTAGTTTTGTTCATACATGCAACTCTCTGGCATAATTAAGCATCTTTGTAATCTAAATTCTACTATGAAGAAAACCCTTACCATCATCAGCTATCTCTTCCCATTCTCCTTCCTCTTCGTAGTTCTCCATCATCTCAGCTGCATCACTCTCATCACCTAACTTTGTATGCCAAATTATTCTCAGCATTATCGTTGTCTACATGGCTCGTGGTGTCTTCGTGGAGTTGCTGGCATTGTCTTCTGTAGGAACATCCTCCAGATCCTCCAGATCCTCGTTCTCTGTGTTGCATCGTCTTTCATCGTCACATCGGCATCGCTGGGCTGTCGGATGATAGTCTAAGATTCAGAGATTGGTCATGGGTAAGGATTCATTGGCTGCCATAGCAACAGATTCCGAATCCATCTTTAGTCTCATCATATTCCTCCCTCCATCACTTGAAATCAAACGGTTCCTGCTTCTTGAGAGTCTTTTTGGGAGGTTTGGCGAGAATGTCAAAGATTTCGCTTCTTGGAGTCATCCTCATCCTCTCCTTCTTCCTTCTCAGCGTCCGCATCCTCTCTTCATCACTCTCATCACTTGAAACCACTCTAGAGCGCTTTGTTGCCTTGGAAGATGGGAGATGGCTTCTTGAGAGGACTTTTTGGGAAGGTTTGGTGAGACGTCAAATATTACTTCTGGAGTCATCCTCGATCCTCCTTCTCAAGCGTCCGCATCCTCATCTTCATCACTCTCATCACTTGAAACCACTCTAGAGTGCTTTGTTGCCTTGGAGATGGGAGATGGCTTCTTGGCAGTGGAATCATCTTCATCAATCTCAAGTCTATCTGAATCGCTATCATCATCATCGCTGGAGGCCAAGCGTGTCTGTTTCCTCAGCTGGTTACCTTCCTTCTTTTGAGCTTTGGTCCCGATGTTTTCTTCGGCGTCACTATCATCATCACTTGAGACCAGTCTACTGCGCTTTGCTGGCTTCCCTTGAGGCAATGCATCTTCTCGGTGTTGGTTCATGAATGAGCTCAGCTTCTCATCATCACTGAATTAAATGATAAAACAATTAAGAAGTGATTACTGGTATTGAAATAAACTAAAACTTGTTTTTAACAAAGACATACTGAAGCCATACCCCCACATTCATAATCAATCAAAGTCTGAAACATCTCGGCTTGGAAGTGTTTGGATGGTTACCAACAACCTTCTTAGTCACTCAGACACATCAATGATGGTCAAAAACATGATGGGCATATTAAAAAAAAGGCTAATACAGTCCATTCCTATTATAAGGAGGTATTTGGGACCATGGGACCAAGTCAATTACCTAGTTTTATTAAAATCTTGATACACAGAATACATCTATGCACATAAACATGTGCACTTGTTCAAATCTAGGACTAAGAGATATGCTTCATTCTAAAGGATGAAGGGAGAAGACTGCATCATAAGTAAAGCATGGCCACCACAATAGCTCAAGGTCACTATTTTGAATGGATTCAAATTTTGAATGGATTCAAATAAATCACGTAAGTCAAATTAAAATGATAATAGACGCCAAGGCACACAGATCTCTCTGTTAATAACACTTTTGATAAAAATGCTTTTGTTTAAACATGTTCAATTCATTAAATCATTTAGATCATATTACAAAACAAACCACAATGAAACATTGATCATTTGACTTACGAGTCATCACTGGAGTCGCTGGGTAGTGATCTCTTGATCCTTGACCTTTGCCCTCCAGGAGATGGTCTCCGGATATCATCATCCTCCTCTCCACTGACATCAGTCTCCTCACCATATGGATCGGCCACACTCTCCTCATGTGAGGGTCCCTCCATTGACTGTCTTTCCTCCCTGCGTTTCTGTCGGACTGTCTGCCCTCCCTCCTTCTCCTTACGCTTAGACAATGCCATCTGCTTCAGCATTTGGAAGCGAGCGTTTGATTTCTTGCTACTCTTCTCGGCTTCGATGCCTTCTTTGGGTTCGATGGAGTCTGCCATCTCACGTAATGTAGAGGCAGAGAGATCTCCAGGCATGCGCCAGTAGACTTCCTGTATGGTTGAAATTAATTGGAACACAGTTGACAATTTCGTTTGGCAGGGTTTGTCAAATACACATGGATGAAAGGGTACAATAGTTCATTTCAATCTAAATATATTCATAGTTAGTAAAATTAGCACTAATTTTATTATTTACGAGATAATCACATGACTCTCTCTTACCTTGCTTTTGTTCCCGAGAACAATGCTATGACCGAACCAACAATAGACTACCAAACATTTTTCCTACTTCTCTACCCCTCCATAATACCCTGCCTCACGCCTGCCTGACACGAGGTGGCGCTAGACCACCGTGAGGCATATATCTTCATTCTGAACCAACCAAATCGACACTCGTCATAGAGACAAGGTTGGGGGCCGGAGGGAGGGGCGTAAGAGAGGGTGGCGGGAGGTTCCTCTGGCTAACTAGGGTTATCGCTCGGGATACTGCGGGCCTTCAATGCGCTGTCTCCAATCCGAATGTCCTACCAGCCCACACGGTCTGATCCGTTTGGTGGTTTTGTGCCCTTCAGGCACCCCTACCAAGCGGGTTTACGCTCCCTAATCTTCGGCTTCGCACAGAGGTGACGGACCTAAGCTAACGCCTGGTGGGCGTTGGTATGCCTGCCGCCTTGTCAGCAGCGACACTGGCCTGTTACAACTTTCTAGCCGCTACTCTATTAGATACTTCGGTCGATGGTTTTGTGCCTTCGGAACCCCTGACTCCCAAGCTGCGGGCTTGCGTTCTCCCTATCCCTGGCCGTTCCGCTCGCAGATGGTGACGGGACTAGCTACGCCTTTGTGGCTTGGTAAATGCTGGCGCCTTGATTCAGCACGGACACTTGGCCTGGTGCTCCAATGCTGGACCCATTGCATGCACCGATCGGCAGATACTTTGGTGGTTTTGTGGCCTATCGGCCGATACCTAACCACGCGGTGGTGGTTTTACGTTTTTTCGTCCTTATCCTTGGGCTTCGCCACCAGAGGTGGACGGGAACCTAGCTACCCTTCGTTCGGCTTGGTATGGCCTTGGCCTCTTGTCAAACACGACACTGGCCTGGTCTCAACTGCGCCCGCCATTCAGATACCTTGGTGGGTTTGTGCTTTCGGCACCTAGCCAGCCGGGGTTTTCGCTCCATATCCTCGGGCTTTCCGCACCAGAGGTGACGGGACTAGCTACCCTCGTGGCTTGGTATGCCTGGCTCTTGTCACACTGACAACTGGCCTGGTCTCAACGCGCCGCCATAATCAGATACCTGGGTGGTTTGTGCCTTCGGCACCCTACTAAGCGGGGTTTCGCTCCTATCCCTCGGGCCTCGCGCCTAGAGGTGAGGGGACAGGTTACCCCTCGTGGCATGGTTTGCCTGGCCCTAGTCTCACGACGCCGGCCTGGTCACAACCGCTGCCACATCGGGCCCCCGGCTCGGACGCGCCCTTCGCCAGCCTTTACCTTCGGTATGGATAGCAATGCGAGAAGTCCTCCCGCGGGTTTTCCCCCTCCCAGTGCGACTCTTGGGATGTGGGATCGGTGACCCATCCGAGCAGACATCGGAGTCTCGTTCACACCAACCCGGGCTGCCCGGGAGGCTTCTCCGTCTCGGCCGCCTACAGCGGATCCCGAGTCAGATTGGTCGGAGGAGGTTTTTTGTTGGCTCCGAGTCGAAGTCTATTTCAGACTCTGTTGACGACGGAAGCCGATCCGCATAGGAGCACACTCAGCAGGATTTTCCTTCCTCGGCTCGGAGGATTGGGCGATATCTCTCGATTTGTAGAGATGCGTACTTCCATGTACTTCAGACTTGTCGTCTACCTGACGATTGGCTTTTAGTAGCCGACTCCAGGGAGCGGCTTCCATCTCCGACTCGCACACCAGTCTACCTGGGAGCCGAGTTGATTCTGATCGGGAGCCGCGTGGAGTTTCGTCTCCGAGGACCTGGGTCCCCTCCCGCCGAAGGTGGGCCGGCTGCTAGCGCCTGTGGAAGAGCCTTGTGTTTCTTCCCAGGGGCATGCCCTTTCGTGTGACTCTACCATTCCGTGTCGATTTCCACGGACGCGTCACTCCAGGGCTGGGCGGCCTATGCGAGGGTCAGTGGGCGCGGGGACTGGTCTCAAACTGACCTCCCCTCCCACAGTCTATGTGTTAGAGGTGTTGGCGGTTCAGTCATCTTGGATCTTTTTCAGGATTGACTGTTAGGCCGGTCCGTTTCTTTTTTGACTGACAATGTGAGCGTGGGCGGCGCTTACATCAATCGTCAAGAGGCACACTCCCGGAGCTTGAACCGCTTGACGGCTCAACTGTGGAGATGGTGCAGGGAGAGAAGTTTCCTCCCGTCTGCCTCGTACCTACTCGGGTCGGGAGAATGTTATGCGGACTTCTGTCCCACGCAAATCTCTCCCCTCGGAATGGTCTCTCCGTCAGACCCCTCTTCGAGCGGCTGATGACGAGTTGGGACCCGAGAGCGTACGTTCAAGACGCGTTCTCGTTCAAGCTGGAGCGGGTTGAGAATTTTTGGCATTCCGCCCTTTTCCGCTGATCCTAGTACTAGCCAAGCTAGTGGAGGACGGGGCTTGGATGATTCTATAGCCCCGCACTGGCCGGGCAGACCATGTTCTCTCGCCTTCGCGAGCTTGTGGTCGGTCTGTCCGTGACCCCTCCCTCGGTGGCAGGAGTTTGTGAGCCAGCCGATCTCCGGCGCTCTTTCAGAGCACCCGACTCGGCTTTCGCTTGACTGCGTGGCAGTTGTCAGGTCGCAGGCAATCTCGTCTGGCTTCTCGGAGAGGGCCTCGGCTTCTCATGGCCGGGAGCCGGAGGGAGTCGACGCTATACGGTGTATAACTCCCGGTCTAGCTGCCTTTTCTGAGTGTTGCGAAGAGAAAGGGTTGCTCCCCAGAGGGGCCCCCTGCCGGTTTAGCGGATTTTTTTTAATCACCTTTAGACAAGGGCCGTTCTCATTTCGACCTTACGAGGCTATCGTTCTGCATTGCGGCAATTCACGATGGTTTTATGACGGCTCTATGTTTCTAAACTCTCCGGAGTTAAGCCGCTTGCTTAGGTCTTTCCTTTTGCGAAGACTTCAGTCTACTCCCTTAGCTCCTTCTTGGAGTTTGCCTAAGGTTTTGGAAGGCGTTAGCTAACCCTCCTTTCGAGCCGTTGTCGGAAGCATCGTTTCACCTCTTGACAGTTAAGACTGTCTTCTTTGGTGGCGGTGGCCTTAGGCCACTGACGAAGTTCGCTTCTTGCCCTTAGTGTAGCTGAGGGCCACATCAGGTTCGAACCTCGGGGAGTAGGTCTTTGCATTGCGAAGAACCAGACTGCCTCTTCGGGACCGGTGGATGAGCTTTCTCAACATGCTCTCCTCCTTCTCTTTGGTCCCGGAGGATAAGGTGTGATGTCCGGTTAGGGCCTTAAGGTATGCTCCAGACCGAATCTCGTCGTAGAGTGATAAACTCTTCATCATCGACTCGAGATTTCCTTTCTGCTGCTTTCCCCGTCTCCATCTCCAGATGGATCGTGAGGGACTTAAAGCGGCGGGTCCTGACGCCTTGATGTCAGGAAGGGCCCCAAGCTCTCGATACCAGAGGTATCAGCGCTTCTTGGGCGTCTCTTTGACAGGCGTTCCCACTGAGGAATGTTTTTGAGGGCAGCGTACTGACGCTCTAGTATTCCTTCATTTTCCTACGTGACGTTTGCATGGGCGAGGAGCGTTTTGGTGTCTCGGCGTTGTCGGCGGCCACCGTCGAGACTATCAAGAGTCCTCTTAGCCCCCCCCCCACCCCTGCCTCTCGTTTTGTCCACCTCTGGGTGTCGGTGCTGGTCTGTTTGGACTAAGCAAGGTAAGAGAGGGTCATGTGATTATTGAAGTAAATTAGTAAAATTAGCACTAATTTTATTGTTTACGAGATAATCACATGACCCTTCTCTTACGCCCCTCCCTCCGGCCCCAACCTTGTCTCTATGACGAGTGTCGATTTGGTTGGTTCAGAATGAAGATATAATGCCTCACGGTGGTCTAGCGCCACTTCGTGTGCAGCCCGTGAGGCAGGGTATTATGGAGGGGTAGAGAAGTAGGAAAAATGTTTGGTAGTCTATTGTTGGTTCGGTCATAGCATTGTTCTCCGGGACAAAAGCAAGGTAAGAGAGAGTCATGTGATTATCTCGTAAATAATAAAATTAGTGCTAATTTTACTAACTATGAATTATTTTAGATTGAAATGAACTATTGTACCCTTTCATCCATGTGTATTTGACAAACCCTGCCAAACGAAATTGTCAACTGTGTTCCAATTAATTTTCAACCATACAGGAAGTCTACTGGCCATGCTGGAGATCTCTCTGCCTCTACATTACGTGAGATGGCAGACTCCATCGAACCCAAAGAAGGCATCGAAGCCGAGAAGAGTAGCAGAAATCAAACGCTCGCTTCCAAATGCTGAAGCAGATGGCATTGTCTAAGCGTAAGGAGAAGGAGGGAGGA
>CALNVZ010002100.1:56998620-57046461 GCA_940671915.1 Paracentrotus lividus | reverse complement strand
GGGACTAGCCCCCTCGTGGCTTGGTATGCCTGGCTCTTGTCACACGACACTGGCCTGGTCTCAACCGCCCGCCATATCAGATACCTGGTGGTTTGTGCCTTCGGCACCCTACCAAGCGGGTTTTCGCTCCTATCCCTCGGGCCTCGCGCCCAGAGGTGAGGGGACAGGTTACCCCTCGTGGCATGGTTTGCCTGGCCCTAGTCTCACGAGCCGGCCTGGTCACAACCGCCTGCCACATCGGGCCCCCGGCTCGGACCGCCCTTCGCCAGCCTTTACCTTCGGTATGGATAGCAATGCGGAGAAGTCCTCCCCGGGTTTTCCCCCTCCCAGCCTTGCGACTCTTGGGATGTGGGATCGGTGACCCACTCCGAGCAGACATCGGAGTTCTCGTTCACCCAACCCGGGCTGCCCGGGAGGCTTCTCCGTCTCGGCCGCCTACAGCGGATCCCGAGTCAGATTGGTCGGAGGAGGTTTTTGTTGGCTCCGAGTCGAAGTCTAATTTCAGACTCTGTTGACACGGAAGCCGATCCGCATAGGAGCACTCAGCAGGATTTCCTTCCTCGGCTCGGAGGATTGGGCGATATTCTCTCGATTTGTATGAGATGCGTACTTCCATGTACCTCAGACTTGTCGTCTACCTGACGATTGGCTTTTAGTAGCCGACTCCAGGGAGGCGGCTCCATCTCCGACTCGCACACCAGTCTACCTGGGAGCCGAGTTGGATTCTGATCGGGAGCCGGCTGGAGTTCGTCTCCGAGGACCTGGGTCCCCTCCCGCCGAGGTGTGGGCCGGCTGCTAGCCCTGTGGAAGAGCCTTGTGTTTCTTCCAGGGGCATGCCCTTTTCGTGTACTCTACCATCCGTGTCGATTTCCACGGACGCGTCACTCCAGGGCTGGGCGGCCTATGCGAGGGTCAGTGGACGGCGGGGACTGGTCTCAACTGACGCTCCCCTCCCCACATCTATGTTGTTAGAGGTGGTTGGCGGTTCAGTCATCCTTGGATCTTTTTCAGGATCGACTGTTAGGCCGCTCTGGTCTCTTTTGACTGACAATGTGAGCGTGGCGGCTTACATCAATCGTCAAGAGGCACACTCCCGGAGCTTGAACCGCTTGACGGCTCAACTGTGGAGATGGTGCAGGGAGAGAAGTTTCCTCCCGTCTGCCTCGTACCTACTCGGGTCGGGAGAATGTTATAGCGGACTTCTGTCCCACGGCAAATCTTCTCCCCTCGGAATGGTCTCTTTCCGTCAGACCCTCTCTTCGAGCGGCTGATGACGAGTTGGGACCCGAGAGCGTACGTTCAGACGCGTTCTCGTTCAGCTGGAGCGGGTTGAGAATTTTGCATTCCCCCTTTTCCGCTGATCCCCCTAGTACTAGCCAAGCTAGTGTGAGGACGGGGCTTGGATGATTCTATAGCCCCGCACTGGCCGGGCAGACCATGGTTCCTCGCCTTCGCGAGCTTGTGGTCGGCTGTCCGTGACCCCTCCCTCGGTGGCAGGACGTTTGTGAGCCAGCCGATCTCCGGCGCTCTTTCAGAGCACCCGACTCGGCTTCGCTTGACTGCGTGGCAGTTGTCAGGTCGCAGGCAATCTCGTCTGGCTTCTCGGAGAGGGCCTCGGCTTCTCATGGCCGGGAGCCGGAGGGAGTCGACGCTTACGGTGTATAACTCCCGTCTAGCTGCCTTTTCTGAGTGTTGCGAAGAGAAAGGGTTGCTCCCCCAGAGGGGCCCTGCCCGGTCTTAGCGGATTTTTTTTTAATCCACCTTTAGACAGGGCCGTTCTCTTTCGACCTTACGAGGCTATCGTTCTGCATTGCGGCAATTCACGATGGTTTTCATGACGGCTCAATGTTTCTAAACTCTCCCGAGTTAAGCCGCTTGCTTTAGGTCTTTCTTTTGCGAAGACTCAGTCTACTCCCTTAGCCTCCTTCTTGGAGTTTGCCTAAGGTTTTGGAGGCGTTAGCTAACCCTCCTTTCGAGCCGTTGTCGGAAGCATCGTTTCACCTCTTGACAGTTAAGACTGTCTTCTTGGTGGCGGTGGCCTTAGGCCACTGACGAAGTTCGCTTCTTGCCCTTAGTGTAGCTGAGGGCCACATCAGGTTCGAACCTCGGGGAGTAGGTCTTTGCATTGCGAAGAACCAGACTGCCTCTTCGGGACCGGTGGAGAGCTTTCTTCAACAAGCTCTCCTCCTTCTCTTTTGTCCCGGAGGATAAGGTGTGATGTCCGGTTAGGGCCTTAAGGGTACCTCTCCCAGACCGAATCTCGTCGTAGAGTGATAAACTCTTCATCATGCACTCGAGATTTCCTTTCTGCTGCTTTCCCCCGTCTCCATCTCCAGATGGATCGTGAGGGACTTAAAGCGGCGGGTCCTGACGCCTTGATGTCAGGAAGGGGCCCCAAGCTCTCGATACCAGAGGTATCAGCGCTTCTTGGGCGCTCTTTGCAGGCGTTCCCACTGAGGAATGTTTTTGAGGGCAGCGTACTGACGCTCTAGTATTCCTTCATTTTCCTACGTGACGTTTGCATGGGCGAGGAGCGTTTTGGTGTCTCGGCGTTGTCGGCGGCCACCGCGAGACTATCAAAGTCCTCTTAGCCCCCCCCCCCCCCCCCTGCCTCTCGTTTGTTTCCCCTAGGGTGTCGGTGCTGGTCTGTTTGGACTAAGCAAGGTAAGAGAGGGTCATGTGATTATTGAAGTAAATTAGTAAAATTAGCACTAATTTTAATTGTTTACGAGATAATCACATGAGCCGAGAACAACGTAGCGTTCAGGAAGGGCGGTCCGGCCCGGAGGCCGATGTGGCAGGTGGTTGTGACCAGGCCGGTGTCGTGAGACGGAGGCCAGGCGTACCCTGTCACGAGGGGTACCATTTCCCGTCACCTCTGAGGGCGGAGCCCGAGGGGGAAGGGAGCGTAACCCGCTTGGTGGGGTGCCGAAGGCACAACCCACCAAGGTTCGGGATATCCGACAGCCTTCGGGCCTGGCCAGGCAGGTCGAACGGCTGCATCCTGAGCGGATAACGGATCTCCCTGAACGTTCTGATAGAACGCCCGAGGGTCCGGGAGGCCGGGTGTTCGTTGAAACAAACCCCCCGGCGGGCGCATGAGGGTATCCAAGGAATAGCCGTAGCTCCGACCCAACCGACTCGGGCTCCACAAGGGGCGGACGAGACGGGGAGGTCTCCCGGGGCAGACTGGGCTGGGTGAGCGAGAACTCCGAAGTATGTTCGGAGTCAGTCACCGATCCCGTATCCCGGGGGCCGCACGGCTGGGACTCCCTAGGCGGGTGATCCAAGCCAGAGGCCGACGTGGCGGGTGGTTGTGACCAGGCCAGTGTCACGTGACGAGGGCCGGGTGTACTCTGCCACGAGGGGTACCATGTCCCGTCACCTCTGGGGCGAAGCCCAAGGGATAGGGAGCGTGACCCGCTTGCAGAGATGCCACAGGGGTCAACTGAAATTTCCTGAACTTAGCGAAGCGAAGTGAGCGAAGCGAACGGAGCTCTCGCCCCCCCAAGCCGGGGGTCCAGGGGCAGCGCCCCCGGAAGCTCCTGGATTTTAGCATTTTTAAACAGTTTAGAGACTGCATTTTTGACACATTTCCCCAATTTTTTTTGCAAAACAAAAACAAATAAATCACAATGAATAAAAGTCTTACATGTTGTGTAATAAAAACCCAACAAA
The DNA here is from genome assembly GCA_940671915.1 of Paracentrotus lividus. Taxonomy (NCBI): domain Eukaryota; kingdom Metazoa; phylum Echinodermata; class Echinoidea; order Camarodonta; family Echinidae; genus Paracentrotus; species Paracentrotus lividus. The sequence goes on along the minus strand of CALNVZ010002100.1, from coordinate 57,042,783 downwards.
TTTTTACAAAATAAACCCATATTCACCTAAATCTTAATCCTAATCCTAATCTTAATCCAAACCTTCAAACTGAAGGAAAGAATTAATATTTATTAAATCAAGGTTCAGGTTAGGAAGTTTAAACTTTAAAGTTTCGTCACACACAGATCTGGCTGCCAACCTTTAGAAGTAGAAATTAGTAATCTTGGAGCTCAAAATTCGTAATTTTGAGAGAAAAATCGTAATTTCTTACACGGTAAGAATTTCCTTAAAAAATTGCAAAAAATCGGCACGCATCACAGAATTGTCCTTAACCTTGCATTTTACTTGCTTAACCTTGCTTAACCTAGGTACACACAACTTAGCGATATTTTGCTTTGTTGCTAGCATCTCTGGCAGCTCAATATTTGGCTGATTTTATGCATTTTTGTTTTTATGCATTTTTGGATAGGCTATCGTATGAACCACCATCATGTTCGGACAAAAGAAAAAAATCCTTATTTCTTACGCGGTAAAAATTTCCTTTGAAAAAAATCGGGCGAACAAACCTTGCAATGATGAGCATGTTTTCACCTTTAGAAGATGGTATGATACAAGGCCATTAAGTCTATTTCTTCTTTCTTTTTTTGGAAGCTAAAGTTGCCATGTTGATCTCAATCAAATTCCCATGCGATAGCTTTTTAGATCCAGGTATAATCCAAGTTTAATCCAGCTAAAAATCCAGGGTAGTTTGTTGTTATTGTCTCACGCACACATGTTCAGGCGCGCGCGCAGCCGCCTGCATGCGATATGCAACCAGCGCGAGCTCAGCTAACCACCGCCGAAAGCTAGGGCGAGTAGCCGAGCGGGGAGTCGATGGTTTCGCTCCTCCATCCAGCAATGCAAGCATGGGTGTGCGCGCGCATTCGGCCACCTAGTGCGCCGCTTGTATGCAAAGATCATGCACTCAATGATCGTATTGCATACTCCGCAATTTTCGCCCGCCTTTTGAAATTTCCTGAATTTTCGCCCGCCTTTTGAAATTTCCGGATTTCCGGAAATTTCCGGAAAAGTGGCATCTCTGCGCTTGGTAGGGTGCTGAAAGCACCCACCAAGGATCGGGATATCCGGCAGCTCTCGGGTCTGACCAGGCAGGCCGAGCAGCTGCATCCTGAACGGATAACGAATATCCCGACGTTCGGGTAGACATCCTGGGGTCGAGAGACCAGGTGTTCGTTGGAACGAACTCCCCGGTGGGCGCCTTGGCGGTATCCCAAGGATAGCCGTAATAGCCCTGTGGACCACCAGCCCGTGAACGACAAAGCGTTTGACGGGGGAGACACTCCGGACGTGGGAAGCGGAGCCGCCATCCGGGGTTACCCATGGTGGGAGGTGGTTCCGCCAGATGCAGAAACTGGGCGCACGGGTCCCAAACCGTACTCGCACCCCCGGGGCATGCTGAGCGAGACGTGGGCGCACACCTCTCATCCCTAAGTGAGACAGAAACCGCAATTTCTGTGCTACACTCGGGTCCGAGAGCCCGGGTGTTCGTTGGAACGAACTCCCGGTGGCGGTTGGGCGGTATCCCAAGGGATAGCCGTAATAGCCCTCCGACCACCAGCCGTGAACGGGGTGGAGGCACTCCGGACGTGGGAAGGAGCGCCATCCTGGGGGTTACCCAAGGTGGAGGTGGTCCGCCAATGCAGAAACTGCGGCGCACGGGTCCCAAACGTACTCGGCACCCCCGGGGCATGCCTGAGCGAGACGTGGGCGCACGACTCTCATCCTAAGTGAGACAGAAACCGCAATTTTCTGTGCTACACTCGGGGGGGGGGGGGGGGGGGGGGCGGGGGCAAGACGTCTGGATAGACGAACCCACTCCTTGGCCAGAGACAACCGAGACGACAAGGTCTTAGGCACCCCGAAAACGTGGACGCACGTTTTTTGCTATGGTGCTCTTCGAGCTACAAGACCTTTTCTTAGTGCTGGACTTAGAGGATGTGAGCCAGCGCTGACACGAGTGTCACTGGCGTGGCTCCCCCCCCCCTTACTTAGGCAGGAGAGGCGGACGACCTGCGGTCGAGACGACTCTCCCGCCGGGCATGCTTCCGATCCCGGCGAAACGACTTCGAAGAGACCAATGCCGCCAGCTCTGTGTCGTCTGTGTCGTCAGAGGAGTCACTCTGCTTGTCCATGGTTAGAACGCCTCTGAAAAGAAAAGAACAAAATTATGTCTTTGTAAGCGTTAAACCTAATTCCTTAGAAAAGCTAAAGCAAGACAAGCGAGACCGGCTACTTAGGCGGCTCACGGAGAACTCCGAAAAAAAAAGAAAACCCCGTCTAGAACAGGCTAGACGAAGAATTTTTTTTTTTTTTTTTGTTGGACGAAAACGGGGACGAACCTCTGTTAGAAACGACCAAAAAGGAAGAGTATGCACCAGAAGAGCGACTAACAAAGAGGCGCTCGATCACACATACACACACACACGCCAACAAAACAAGATGGCGTCGAACAAAGACCGGAAGTCCAAGGACCCGGAAGACACCCCGCAAAAAGGCCACGTGGCTGCAGGAAAAAGTACAATAATATAACAAAAACGTACTTAAAATTTCAAATATGTTCTAGAAAGGAAGAAGGAAACCCTCCTAAAGGAGAACAACCCACAGGGAAGAGTCGGAGAAGAGCGGGACTGAGTTTCAAAAGAAAAACAGGCGCTCAAACCGACCGACCAAAAACAACCATGTTAAAAAGAACGGGCGGGACTGGGTTGGAAACGGAAGAAAAACGTCCGGAAAAGGACGTAATTCTTGGCCAAAAGGAGGGGCGCAGTAAAACTAAAGCACCCAAATTTAATGCTAGGCGTAAAAGGAGGCTTTAGGAAGCGCAAACATTTGATAATAATAAATTCAAAATCGTAAATAGGAACGATCTCACCCGAAAATTCAGGAACGGTCCGATCAGCACGACTCGAAAAATCAGAATGAAGATATATGCCTCACGGTGGTCTAGCGCCACCTCGTGTCAGGCAGGCGTGAGGCAGGGTATTATGGAGGGGTAGGGAAGTAGGAAAAATGTTTGGTAGTCTATTGTTGGTTCGGTCATAGCATTGTTCTCGGGAACAAAAGCAAGGTAAGAGAGGGTCATGTGATTATTGAAGTAAATTTAGTATTATAATAACAAAATTTCCTTTTCAAAAACAGAACTTTCAATTTTATAATGAAGTTAAACATTAACTTTTTCACTTAGATGTTAGAACAAATTTATCAAGAAATACATTTTGAGAACAAATTTGTGCTAGATTTATTTATTGGCAATAACACGAGAAACATCTATCAATTAACATAAGATGGTATAATCCCTCCATAATTTCAAATATTACCTCGTGAGATCTTGGTTCTGAGAGGCCGATTCTCCTCAAGAATTTCTGGAAAGCTTTGTTCCTGATGGCATTACCACTTTCCTCAGACAATGGGACAATAGGAATTGCTTGGTTGTCTCCTGAAATCACACAAATTGGCGTATACTTATCAGCAAATGAAGATGCTAGTACTAGAAGTTCATATGTTACATTTTGGCCCTCTGTTACATTTATGTAACAGTGTGTCGTGTTCATCCAAGCGTAAAGACATACCACACAAAAAAAGATGCGGGAGGAGTTACTCTTTCGGAATATGTAAAATAAGTGAAGATGCTAGTACTAGATGTTCGTATGTTACATTTTTACCCTCTGTTTCTCAAAACTGATTTGATGTAACATAGGAACTTCTAGTACTAGCATCTTCAAATGCACTGAATTTTTACATAATAAAATCATTCCTTCATTGAAAACACTATTTTGAAAGTGTGTGATAGCTGATTTTATTTGAAAGCTCTGAAAACATTGGCCGGTATTCTTGAAGGGTGACTAAAGTTAGTAGGCTTACAAAATAAGTATTTAGTAGACCTTGCTATTGTCTCAACCAATAAGGTGACATATTTAGTACGCCTACTATCTTTAGTCACCCTTTGAGAATACCGGTCACCGTCTTTTATGGATTTAAAGAATTTGGTTTATTGGTTTGCTGTTGACAGAGAACTTGTTAATCTGAACTGACAAATATTTAATATTAAAGAATTCAAAGACTAACATACAAACCATCCAAGCAGCCGTCTCACAAGAGAGGGTTTAATTAACCCTATTCATACAAAATCATATCTTTAAGCCATTTTTGGTCATTTTGGACAATGTACATTTATGGTTGTCAGGTGTTGGTTTTGTCAATTTAACTGAGGTAAAACTGAATTGAAATACTCACCACTCTCTTCTCTGTCTTCAGCAGTTCTCCTCAAACCTTCCTGAATCCATTTAATCTGTTCAGTAAAACCTAGAAACAAAGATATTTAGAAAATTCCAATTCTCTCTCCTGTTTTCTTCATTTAAAGTACTGGCCTTATGTTTGTCAACGTCAAACTAAGAATTATTTGAGTACTGCTGAATTATATTCAGTTGAAATATAATGATCACATGATTGCTAATTTTGACGATGCCTAAAGAGTTACTGGAAACCAAAAATATTCAAATATAAAATTAATTACGAAGCACAGATGGTGGAATGCAATTTGATGATTTATAAGAAATTGATATATAAGATCATACTTTAATTTCAATTGTTTCAAGCACAAATCTCTACCTTTCCTCTGAAGTTTGACTATGATATCTTCCAGTGGTATCTCCTGGTTGTCATCATCCTCCTCCTCATCCTCCTCATCATCTTCTTCATCATCAACATTGCTTCCCTCATCATCGGAAGACATGTACTCTCCTTCAGAATCAGGAAATTCTGAATGAGAAATATGGGGGAATTCAATAACAAGTAGTTTATCAAGTAATGTTTTATTCTCATCTGTGTATATTGTTTGACCGAAATTATACCATTATATAATTAAGAAAGCTTATTTTGGTATTTCTCCACCAATATGATGTAGTCTTTCAATTAATGTTTTATTCTCATCCGTATATATGGTATGAATGAAATTATACAATTACACAAAGTTTAAAGCTGGTGTATAGTTTCGGGAGAAAGAAAAATTAATTTGGATTCACATTTAGATAAATTATGAAAGATTGACTCCAATAACAATAATGAAGCAAATTATAGTACTTGAAATCTCATTTTAGTGTCTTTATTTCATAATATAAGTATAAAAAAGATAAGATGGGTCCCGACTCATGTTAACGCTCACGTGGAAAACCAATGGAAATTCTCTTGTGTGGGTGTTACACACAGATTGTTCGCACTAATTCACGTCGTAACCTCCGGCGTGCAAACTTCTCAGCAGAGGTCTAAACAGCAGTTGAATTACGCTTCATTCAAACTATTTCAATGAAATTTATCGAAAATAATGAAAGGAATGTCACAAGATCTCTCACACATATCTTTTAGTGCAATGCGGACAACATGTAACTACATTTGATCGGTTTTGTGCAAATTCCTTTTTTGTTAAAAAAACTATACACCAGGTTTAATTTTTTTTTTGTTTCCATCAATATAATGATCAGCAGCGTCAGTCTTTATCGTTTAATTTTCTAGTCTCCTTTTGTTTCCTCCTTCTTTCCCTTTTATTAGAATGGCACACCTTAATTTTCATCATCGTCGCTTGATCTATCAATATCCTAATTTTTTATCAAGATCTCACCTTGCAGACCTTCTGTATATATGTCATCTTCTTCAGCTGCATCGTCAAACCCATCCTATATTTTTAAAATCAAGAAGATAAAAAATATTGGTGAATCACAGAAAACACAGCATACAACACCAAGCATCTAGATCAAGACCATTTTAGAGGTGTTGTGGTCGCACAAGTTATGCTGTACCAATTCCAATTCCTTAACAAAATAATAATCTATATCAGCAATACTCGACCCATGGGAGGTAAATGGATTCTTTTTCAAGTTCCTTGAATGCCATGAAACTGGTAATCCAGCTAAAGCAAGGTAATATATGAAGCCAATTGTATTATTGTTATGTAATGGCAACATGAAAGAAAAAGGGGCCGCCAACTTGCTGAAGATGAACATCTGTGTATATTGTGTAGAAGATTGTAATTTTAATATAAATCTATTACATATCTTTAAAACAAAATTCGGATTTCTAAGGGATATGTACCTCATCGTCTCCATGACGACGTCTCCTCCGCCTCCTAGTGCTCCCGTCTCCATCCTCATCATGCTTTCTCCTGCGTTTCTTGTAGAGCTCCTTACGGTCCCGGACCAGTCCCATGTCTAGTATCTTCTGCATGACCTTATACTTAGATCTCTTCTCTTTCATATGCTCAATGATGGTACCGACAATGTCTGTAGGATTGAAGCAGTTCAAAGTTCATAATAGCGAATGTTTACATCAGGAATAAACACTTGAAAGAAAGCAAGTATTTATCTTGACATATTGATAATTCAACAGCCACCTGGGCTTAATTTCACCAAGTCGTTCGTAAGTTACAAATAACTTTATGAACGACTGGTGCTCAGTTCTTGTGCTAAATGATTAAGCATGGTGATTTGTGTAGCACTAAATAACATGTTCCAGTTGTTCGTAAAGTCATTTTTTAACTTTACAAACGACTTGGTGAAACAACCCGTGGTTTTAATTAATTTTTTTTAACGACTGTCAAGTGAATTGCCCTTTTATTCAATACCTGTAGGTCCTTGCTTAACAACAATGCATAATTGAAAACTGTGATGTATATTTCAATATGCTACAATGGACCATGAGAAATTTTGATATTTCAGACCATTTTGCTTTGGAACCATTGCTCTTTTGGGTGACTTCTTATAAGCTTAACATTTGAACAGGTGTATTACACGTTACCAGACTTACAATCTTATATTTTGAAGCTTACCATTTGCATCTCTGTGTTCATTGAATAGGGTCCTTAACTCCAATTCATGTTCCTCTCTCCATAGAGTTACCCTCTTGGCTCTACAAAGAAACATGAGGTTACAAGACTGTTAATATGATGTATCTATAACATGTTGGTTATGAAGGCAGACGGCAGACCATATTATCTATAACTGCACTGACCTCCAACCCCCTGACGGAATGACTGACCTATCAAGCTGAAACGATACACAAATCAGATGGCTTACCCAACTTAAAGAAACAGACTTTTGTACATGTACAACACTACTAACTCATGCGAAAGAAGAAGAGGAAGAAGGCTATGATGGCAATACTTGGCTGATGATTTTATATTTTGGTCATGTCTGTCAACTTCAGTAACAACAATAAAAATATTTTTCCCTCTGAGTTGCAATATAGATATCTCCTTTCCCAAATATCTGCTATGAGGAATCTATGTTTTGCCACACTTCATAACTGGAACTTGCTGAGAATCTTTACTATTAATGTAAAGCAACGAATCTTACCTCTACCATCAATATTATAGTCAACTCCTGTTACAGTGAGCACATAAACAGTGCGTCCCAGATAAAAGTATACCCAACTTTGAGAGCCTCATATTAAAATTGTATAACTTATGTGTAATTAATTTTAATTTCATGACAAAGAGTAACTCATATTCTATCTAATGATACCAAAATCATACCGATATTGTCATGGATGACTGAACACTCGAGTATTTAAAAAACGTTGGTCAAAAGTGATCTGTACCAAGTTGTCTGAGAAGCAGCCCTGGCCTTCTGATCATTCATTGTTTGTTTGAGGTCAGCCTTCCTGAGTCCATTCATTAGGCACATAGGATTACTTGATCTATTGAAATGCAAGGGCTGCTGTTGCTCAAACTTGGGACAGGGCACTTTTTATGCTTGTTTTTTAAAGCCCAACTGCTTAGTCATCAGTCACAACACAGATATAAGTTTGGTATCACTGAAAAGAATATGAGTTGCTCATTATCATGATATATATTTCAAGGTCACACAAGCTATAATATTTTAATATGAGGCTATCAAAGTTGGGTATACTTTTTTCTGGGACGCACTGTATAACTAGATCTTATTAAAGGTAGGTGATTCCCCGGGTACCAGTTTCAAATATGGGTCTACATGCCTATATGTTCAGTATAACAAAATTTCCTTATAATAATAAAATTGGCTTGGTCTTGAGCATCCTGTTATAACAGGAGTGGACTGTACCTCATAAATGTATTAATAATAATAATATACTGAATTTATAAAGCGCCTTTTCATTAGATACAAAGCGCATAAACATAGAATTACAAACATATGATACAGTGAATTACATTAAAAATAAAAAAGGAAACGTATATAGATATTAGAAAAGGTGGGTTTCAGATGTTTCTTGAAGGACATGAGAGTTTGACAATTCTTTAATGCCTGGGGTATGTAGTTCTAGGACTTCGGTCCAGTAACAGAAAAGGCTTTATCACTCTTCTAGTACGGGGGAAAGTAAGTGTTACTATATGATGAACGTGTATTATACTTGGAAATGTGTGGATTAAGTAGATCACATAGGTATACTGGGGCTAGATTGTTGACACATTTGTAAGTACATTGATTCTCACCCCTTGGTTTTCTTGAGATCCTTAGCACTATCCACCAGTTCTTGTTTTACAAGCTGTGTGATGATCTAATAAGAGAGAAAGGAAATTGTGTGAAACATACAAACCAAATATATCAAAAATATACCAACACAAATTAAGAATACGTGAAAGCAGAGTTTGTAAACACATCAAATCATATTATCTTCATTAAGATTTCCTCTGATTAACACTGGTTTCCTGATGGTGAATGACAATTTCAAATTTTTACTTTATTTTCAATATCAGACCTTCAGCTGGAGAGATATGGAGGGGGGGGGGGGGGGGGGGGTTAAAATTGATCCCTGGTCAAAATCTCAGATAAAAATCCCATTCAGAATAGGATTAACTAAATCCATATATAGTGTAAAAAGACCAAGATACTTTGCTGTCATGAACATCTTACCTGTCTCCTAGTCCTAGTGTCATCAATCAGATGTTCCATTATCAGGTCAACCACATCTTTTTCTAAATAATCATACAAAAGGAAAATATGAGGAAATTACTGTAGTGTATCTTTACCTATGTAACTACAAATTTTTATCCATTAAAATAGGAAAAATTAAGCTGCTAGCAAAATCATGGTAGTTATGAGACCATAAAAAATAGGTCTATGAAGATTAAGCAGTGACGTATCTTTAGTACAGGCACTAAAACAAAGATACCCACATCCCCTAACTCAGGATTATGTAATTTTGTCATCAGTGCTTACCTGCACAGAGTTTAATAATTCCTCAAAAGAGGACATCAAGAATAAAGGCATAATTTATAATTTTAAGGAGAGATGTATGTATAAATAGCTGACACTTCTAATCTTCGACAATATTCGCCCTTGGCTGCCAGATATACTTGAATTAATGATATCTTACAAAACTGTTTTTGAAATATGCATCCAAATTTACCTTGTCCATCTACATCTCTATACTGCTCATAGAGTCCTGCTAACTCTGCCTCTTCTTCTTCGTTCCACTCCTTAGCTTTGCTTTTCCTAATTCATGATAAAAACCAATAAAAATAACTTAATCTAACGATAAGGCTTAAACAAAGGATAGGAATGTAATGTCACAATTACACACAAAAAAATCATTACTGCAAATAAGAACAAAAAGAATGTTATTATGCCATCTGCCTTGTCTTAATTTCAAACACAGTGGCTCGACTGAAGGTCTCAAAATTTATTATAATCCATAGCACCATTTTTATCTACAACCACTCTATAGCACACAATCTCTAAATTTATAACTTTTATCAACACCATTATTAACACCACCCCAACGCACCCCACCATTATTTACTTTTATAAATTCCACCATGACCATGATATTAACATCCTTCATCACTACCACTTCTACCATTATCATCACTACGAACATCAGCCCAACAGAAATTTACCCATTTCACCTTCACCGTATCTTTGATTTAAAGACAGTCAGTCAGGGGCTTTAGTGGGTAGTAGATCATAATTTGCTGGCCCCAGACTTTGTGTAATGCACTGGAAATACATGTCTTGGACCACAGCAAAACAAGCTGCATCCCCATAAACAACTTTTGGGATGCGTATATTCATATAGAAACTGCACATCATTAATTTACAATTATTATATTATTATCACCCTATAAACTATTGAATTGCTCTTACTTGCTGGGTTGTTCAGCTCCATAGCCTTCCTGGATCTCATAGAGCCCCCTAGCATCTTTCCAGAAAAGGAGCTCCACTACTAGCTTGGGTTTACTGGGCAGTGCCTTGAAGAAACGACTCAAAACAAACTGTCCGAACTTGGCCATTTCCTACAAAACACAAAACATGACACTTCAGATAAGCATTCAGAATTTTAGCATCGTAATGAGTCACTTTTATGTTGTTGGTCTAATTCAAACCATATGTTAGGTTTACAGAATGTTCCAACCGGACACAGCAATCAGTTTTCAGGCCAACATGGACAAGACGGGATGGATACAAGATGACACATGAGGATGAGATGGGCAGACGTGACAGACCATAGATGCCGATATAAATTTAAACTTAAAAAAAAAATTGCCGCGGTAGTTGCGGTGTGTATGAGAAACCTATTAGACAAAAGTTAAGTGTGGTGAATACAACAAAAACCTTGATGGTACTTAAAAGGCCATAAGAAAACCTTGATCAGAATATGAGAAACCTGAGGAACCCTGTTAGAATTTGATTTGCCTGAAGGGAACATACTAGCATCTGTGGGAGATCGCGGACAATATATGGTGCACTACTCATTGGGCACACGAGGCCGCCATAGCCACAGAGACTACAATGAATACCTAGCATTACCTAAAAATCGCACAGGGCAATGGTATAAGTAATTCGTGTGAAGAAGGAAAAAACAAAAACAAAAACCTTATACTTGATACCATTTCATATAAAATATAACATTCCTTTAACCTTGTTATTTTGTTAAAGCACATTAATAATGCTCACAAAGTTCATACAACCTTGGACGTGGTGTCCTCACATATAGACTTGATCCTTGACACTATACTAGTATGGTTTGGAAAAGACTAACCCTGGACCTGGTCCTTACCTTAAACTGGTCTGTCTTGGACAGTGGGTCTTGCAGGATCTTATGAAATATCCTGAAGAGGGAGATCTGAAAGAGAAGTTCTGTCTTGTCTGACTCAATAGCAACTCGATGGAGGAGCTTAATGATGCAGTAATTAGCATGGTTTGAAAAAGACCAACCCTGGACCTGGTCCTTACCTTAAACTGGTCTGTCTTCGACAGTGGGTCTTGCAGGATCTTATGAAATATCCTGAAGAGAGAGATCTGGAAGAGAAGCTCAGTCTTGTCTGACTCTATAGCAACTCGATGGAGGAGCTTAATGATGCAGTGATTGGTGAAGTCTTGGTTGCTACGGAAACTTGACAGCAACTTGATGTAGTTTTTCAGAACGTCAAAGTGAGTGAACCTTAGACAAGAATTTCAATAGATGGATATTGAGTTTCAAGTGATATATAGGAGAATCTTCATACATGGAATCTAGTACTAGCTTTAATACCAGATTTTAAATGAAATCTCATCATGAGAAAAGTCAAAATCTGGTGGGGGGGGGGAATTGACCAGGGGTAGTTGTCCTGAAGCTAATTGCACCTTGATTAAAATTACAGTTATGTTAACATAGATCTAAGTCAACAAAATATAAGTTTTCTTTTAATGTATCTGTTTAAAGCTAATCTAGTGTTGTAGTCATGAGATTGAATCATGGAAGAAACTGTCTCAAAGTGATGGGAAAGATTGATAACGATGTACCTAACAATTGTTATTGGTGTGAGGTTTTGGAATCAAGAAAATGATAAGAAATTACCGATTTCTTGCACACAAAAATGCATGTATGGGACTACATGTACATGTGGTCACATGGTCGGGACCCTAACATATCAGCTGTTTTGGTCATAATATCATTATGAGGGCATTTGAAGAGCAATCCTTTTCAGTGGAACTTTCTACTATATAATTCTTCCTAAATACCTTGAAAATAATTTGAAAGCTCACAATTAATTTCTTGACCCATGGTTCACCTCTCCCACTACACTAGATTCTCTTTAAAGCTTCATAACCAAAGTTTGCAGGATTGTATACTTACTTGTTCATATAAGCTTTGAAATTGAACTCCTCCTCTCCTCGTCTCGAATGTTCTTCCATTGCCATCTCGTCTTCCTCATCTATCAAAAATATTGCAAGAAAACACATTTAGTACATTTATCGCATCTGTCAAATCTTACAAAACTGTGGTATAAGAACTTTGACAATTTTGAGAATGATAAACAATGTTAATATTTAGAAAATAAAAAAATTATTGGAAATTAACCCTTCTGCTGCGGCGCGGTATTTGCGAATTCACTCCCCTGTGACGGAGCCATTTTTCAGCTTGGATAGTTCGGCCGAAATTTGGGGGTAGTTTCACTTTAGAAAGCTGTTATTTCTCTTTTAAATGTGAATCATAAAAAAGTTTGAACACAAAACTTATAAAGCTAAGTTTCTTCTTTAACTTGCTGAAATATGGTCTACAATCGTGGAGAATAAAGGTGTAAATTTTTAAAATGAAAATGTAACCTCTTTTACGGCTTTTCGATGTGTTGACTCTCCTATTATGTTTGTGCACAAAACAGCTATTATTGATCGCACGCACGACAGCACGCACGGCTTGACACTGGCAATTGTGTGAACTTCCGGCTTTTCGTCTACAAGCACAATGCGTCGTCTGCTAAGTTTGTAAGAAAACTCTCAGAGTAGCAGGAGCTCTATAGCATGTTATATAACAGGTCCCTTTGTCATGCTAGTCATTCTTTGAAAAGAGGAATTTCAAAAAGGGTGATGTTAGTATGATTGTACACCAATAATCCATACATATCCTGTTGTGTACTATTCAAGCCTGAATTACTGTTTTTATATCGTGTTAAAACACGTTTTAAATGGGACAACAAAAATAATAAAACAAAAATGTTGTATCAAGAATCCATCTCTCTCTTATTCTATCTATCTCTCTCCTCTTCTCTTTATGTGTCTTCTCCCATACTCTCTGCTTCTGCCTCTCTATGTGCCTCACATGAACATAATAACACATGTGTTTGGTATAGGATGAATGACCATAACCGCACAATTTTCGTAATGTACTACACTTCATAGAATCACTATTTTTGTTGAGCTCAGTTAAAGAAAAGTCTGATATTTACGGTAATTCGTAATGAATAAGTGCATAAAAATTATAAACAAACAAACATGGAGAAAATGTCTTCAAAAGAAAAATAAAGTCAAGATTGGGAGGAAGAAAAGTGAAGACGGAAGAAAACTTAGTAAAACTGATACAAATGTATATAAATTGGAGTCAAACACCCATCCCCCTCGCCCCCTAATTTTGTTTTACATTGGCTACATATTCACACATCTGAACAAAAATGTTTGTATGTATGGATATTTCTTGCCACCTAAATAAAAAAAAACAGCGACATAATACACAAGATATATATATATATATATATTATTTTGCTTTCTTAACCACATCTCTTTCTGAACACTATAGGATTAAATAATTTCATCTTTTTCAATGTGATTGAATTTAAGTGTCGCGAAAATAAAATAATAACAGTTTATAAATCGTGTTTGTTATTTTTTCAAATCTCTGTATCGTTCATCAGTTTTATATGTCTATAATATTTGGGCTCATTATTGTAATCATCGTTGTCATATATCGTCATCTTCATCAAAAATGGTAAATTAAATCTAATTTGTAATGCAATTAAAAGCTTAAAGTAGAAAAAAGCTAGAGGAAGAAAAGGGAAATAGAATAAGATGTTGTTAAAGAGAGAGAGAGAGAGAGAGAGAGAGGGGGGGGGGGGGGGGGAGAAAGAGAAGAGAGAGAGAGAGAGGGGGGGGGGGCTAAAATAGGAAAAGGAAATGAAATGAAAATCCGTGGCCCCAGGTTCTTCCCGTTTGCTGATATATTCATAATTTACGACAACGAATTAATGAATATTTCTATAAAGACATATCAAAATAACAGAAATGGATGGATGCAATTCTCTCTATCTCCTTTCTTCCTCTATCATCCTCATCCTACCAGTGAAAGACGCAATTTTACTCTTGTCATCTCTTTCTCTTTCTATCTGTCTCTCTCTCTCTCTCTCTCCCCCCGTGAAAACACCCTTACGGAACCCTTGCGCAAAAAACTAAAAAAAAACAACAACAGACATTTAAAAAAAAATGAAAACAAAAAAATGAAGAAAAAGAAATGGAGAGGAGAAACATGGTATTTACTGAAAAAAAGTGATCGATCTAGAAAGATTGGCATGGGACATCACAATCGGCCATATCCACACAGTTTGATACATTTATTATTGAAAAAAACAATATTGTATGTATTTTTAAAATTTTACTTTTTATCAATATTTCTTTATACTCTTTTATTACTGGCACACATGTATTTGAAGATCGAAAAGGTCGAAAAAAATTGGGAAGAATTCAATATTGCATGAAACTATGTGTCAAGTTATCTGCCTGTATTTCAATTTTCACAGCCCCAATCAGTAGAATTTGGGCTAAGTTGACAGTGATAACTTTGTGGGATAATCACAAGCAAAGATATTACTAATTAAAAGCTTGTAATACCAGGATGTTGGGTCCCATGACTACGCCTTGGAGATGCCTTGGAGACACAATAGTGAGAAGGTATACTCCGGGCTCCGCAAAGAATAGTTATTGATTATCGGGATGGAGACAATAGACATAATATTGACTACCCTGTTTTTTGTTACCATCTCCTATCAAAGCAGATCTACTTCTTTTTACATGTAATTAGTAAAATTAGTACTAATTTTATTATTTACGAGATAATCACATGACCCTCTCTTACCTTGCTTTTGTTCACGAGAACAATGCCGATAAGACCGAACCAAACAATGACCTACCAACTTTCCCCTACTTCCCTGCCCATCCCTAATAGCTGCCTCGCTCGCTATCTAAAGAGGTGCGTAGACACCAATTAATCTTTCCATTCTTGTACACACCAATCGACACTTCGTCAAGAGACAAGGGGTTGGGGGCCCGAGGGAGGGGCGTAAGAGAGGTCCATTTGGATTTTCCTCGTAATAATATAAATTTAGTAACTAATTTTTACTAAATGTTTAACTTCAATAATCACATGACCTTCTCTTACCTTGCTTAGTCAAACAGACAGCACCGACACCAAGGGGTGGACAAAAAAAGGGGCGGGGGGGGGGGGGGGCTAAGAGGACTTTTGATGTCTCGCGGAGGCCGAAGACAACGCCGAGAACACCAAACGCTCCTCACCATGCAAAGTCGTAAGGTAAATATGAATTGAAAGGAATTACTAGAAGGCCAGTACGCTGCTTCAACACATCCTCAGTGGGAACGCTGCAAAGAGCGCCGCAAGAAGCGCTGATACCTCTGGTATCGTGAGCTCTGGGGGCCCTTCCTGACATCAAGGCGTCAGGACCGCCCCGCTTTAATTCCTCCACATCCCATCTGGAGATGGAGTCGGGGGAAGCGGCAGAAAAGGGATCTCGAGTGATGATGAAGAGTTTATCACTCTTACGAGCGAATTCGAATTTGGAAAGGTACCATTTAAGGGCCTAACGGACACCACACCTTGTCTCCCGGGACGGAGGAAGGAGGAGAAGCTTGTTGAAGAAGATCTCCACCGGTCCTGAAGAGGCAGTCTGATTCTAGCAATGAAACGAGGTTCAGGGCGAAGACGAACCCCGAGGTTCGAACCTAATGTGGCCCTCAGCTATCTAAGGGCGTGAAAGCGAACTTCGTCTGTGGCCTGAGGACACGCACTAAAAAGACAGTCTAACTGTCGAGTGGTGAAAAAGACTTTCCGACAGAGGCTCGAAAGGAGGGTTCGCTAACGCCTCCAAAACCTTAGGCAAACTCCAGGAAGGAGCTAAGGGGTAGACTGAGGTCTTCGCGAAAAGAAAGACTTAAGCAAGCGGCCTAACTCGGGAGAGTTGGACCATTAGACCCATCATGAAAACCATCGTGAATCGCCGCAATGGCAGAACGATAGCCTCGTAAGGTCGAAAGAGAATGGCCCTTGTCAAAAGGTGGATTAAAAAATCGCTACGACTGGGCAGGGGGCCCCACTGGGGGAACCACCCTTCTCTTTGCACATTCCAAAAGGCAGCTAAACGGAGTTATACACCGTTAGCGTCGACTCCCTCCGGCTCCCAGCATGAGAGCCGAGGCCCTCTCCGAGAAGCCAGACGCGATAGCTGCGACCTGATAATGGCCATGCAGTCAAGCGAAGCCGAGACGGGTGCTTCTGGGAGCGCCGGAGATCGGCGACTCACAACGTCCCCCGCATCGAGGGGGAGGGCCACGGATGACCGACAAAGCTTGCGAAGGCGAGGAAACATGGTCTGCCGGCCAGTGTGGGGCTATTAAGTCATCCAAGCCCGTCCTCCACTAGTTGGCTAGTACTTGGGGATCAGCGGAAAAGGGGGAGCATAAATTCTCATCCGCTCCAATGAACGAGAACGCGTCTTGAGCGTACGCTCTCGGGTCCGAGCCCTCGAGCGATAGATCGGAAGACGGTGATTGAACTCGTCATCAGCCGCTCGAAGAGGGTCTGATGGAGAGACCATTCGAGGGAAGAGATTTGCCGCGGGACAGAAGTCGCTATAACATTCTCCGACCGGTAGATACGAGGCAGACGGGAGGATACCTCTCCCTGCACCAACTCCACAGTTGAGCCATCAAGCGGTTCAAACTCCGGGAGTGTGTGCCCCTTTGACGATTGATGTAAGCGCCACGCTCACTTGTCCGTCAAATGAGAACGGAGCGCCTAACAGTCGATCCTGAAAAACTTCCATGGATGACTGAACCGCTACATCTTCTAACACATTGATGTGGGGGAGGGAGGTCGATGAGACCAGTCCCCGCCGTCCACTGACCCTCGAATAGGCCGCCCCAGCCCTGGAGGGATGCATCGTGGAAATCGACACGGATGGTAGAGTCACACGAAAGGGCTGCCTGGAAAGAAACACCCGGCTCTTCCACGGGGATAGCAATCGGGCACCTCCGGCGGGAGGGGACCCAAGTCCTCGGAGACGAACTCCCTGCTGGAAGTAACGTTTGAGGTGCCACTGAAAGGGGCGCATAAGCAGCCGACAGTCCGGTACCAGGCCGGTGAGGCTGGATAGCAACCCATGAAGCGAAGCCACAGCTTGGCCCTCGCTCTGGGGAGGGAGCTGAGGCGCCGAGCACAGGCCACTATTCTCGTATACGGGCGGTGCTCAGCCGGGCTCGCTCCCGAGAAATCCAACTCGGCTCCAGATAAACTGGTATGCGAGTCGGTGAGAGCTCTGACTTGTCCCAGTTCACGGCAAACCACCGCTAGGGTCCACCGTAGGAGGATCTCCCGTGCCGTACAAGCAGCTCCCGGGAATTGGCTACTAAAAGCCAGTCGTCCAGGTAGACGTAAAGTCTGAGGCCCTGCTCCCTGAGGAAGCTACCAAGGCCCCACGACTCGTGTAAAAACTCGTGGGGCAGTTTCAGGCCGAAAGGCAGTACTCGATATCTGAAGGTTTTGCCCAGCACAGAAAACCCCAAGGGTCCCTCGACCTGGGGTGGATGGGCACGTGGAAGTACGCATTCTCAAGTCGAGAGATATTGCCCAATCCTCCGAGCCGAGCGAAGGAAGAATCCTGCCGAGGTGCTGTATTGGAAGTGCTCCTTGGGAAGGAGCGTATTGATCCTTTTCATATTCAGGATCATGCGTAACTTGCCCGATCGTTTCGGGATAATGAATATCGGAGAGAGGGACAAACCACGGTGGTCCCCTACCTCCTCTATAGCCCCTTCGTCAGCAGCGACGAAATCTCCTCCAGAATATGCCGCTTGATAAGGGGGAAAGTCTGGGGGTGCGTCTCCGGATGGCGCCGCCGGGAGGGACCCGTGAGTGAAACACGGTAACCTCCGAACAATCGACAGCACGAATGCGTGTCGGTGATCTCTTCCAAGCGGGAAGAAACACCGAGTGAGCCCCCGACTCTCACAGGAACCGGTCGGCCGCACCGTCACCCCGACCCCTCTTTGGCTTTGCCTTGGTTGAGGGGGAGAGGTACGGGACTTAGGGCCATGAGAGGAGGATTTTCTTGGGCTTGGCTTTGCCCCTCTACGGGGTTCTTGCCCTGATCGTCCTCCCGAGGTTTCGTCTGGGCTCTGCGACAGGCGCAGCAGACGGTACTCTTGGATTTACGCTGGGTGGACCTCGGCTTGCGCTTCCCGCCAGAAGCCTGTTCAGCCAGCTCATCCGCCTGCTTCACTCATCAATTCCTCTTACACCTGGAGTTGAACTGGCCGCCGAAGAGGAACGGTGAGGAAGGGTCCATAGACTCAGCCCATGCTCTGAGGTCCAATGACCCTCGAGCTTTAGACGGGCGAGAGTCCTTTTTCTGACGGTCCTCTGTTACAAGTAACGAGGTAGCCGCTAGCTGGTGAAAAACCAGCCCCGAAAGGGGAACAAGGACCTTGTCAAGGTCTGCAGATCTTGTGACGAGATCTTGAGAGGCTTGGCTCGGGCACGGAGAGAGAGCAAGATATTCAAAAAGGCCGACAGCCTCATGCCACCTCTGAATGCCGGCCTCCACCTCCTGAATGTGACGATTCTCGGACAAAGTCTTGCCACCAAGGGGCATGAATCTTCTCAACAGCGAAGGGCCTCCGAAGAGATCTTTCTTGGAAGAAATAGACCGTCCATCGAACCTCTCAAAGGAGAACTCTGGCCCAACTTATGGACGGAAGAGCGCTTAGTCTTAAGGCGATAGTCCACTTCTGAGCGCACAGCTTCCCCCGAACTGAGGGGAAGGCAAAATGCAGGTTTGGGTTGCTTCGCGAGAAGCAAGCCAGTCATCAAGGACGACGGAGCCGGAGGCTTAGAAACTAGCTCAGGCTCGTATTTGTCCAAAAGCGTACTGCTAACGCCCAAGATCCGAGGTGGAGTAGTCCACCTGGGGTCGGCCTCGAGTCTTCAAAGGTCTGACAGACTTCGACTCGTAGTCACCAGACTCTTCCTCCGACCAATCCGACTCAGGCTCCCAGGGACGGTCGAGGCGGGGAGGACTCCCGGGGGGGACTGGGCTGATCAAGTGAGAATTCCGAAGTTAGTTCGGAGTCGATCACCGATCCGTATCCCGGGAACGACGGCTGGGACTTCCGAGGCGGGCGTCCGAGCTAGAGGCCGACGTGGCGGGTGGTTGTGACCAGGCCGGTGTCCTAGGACGAGGGCCGGGTGTCCACTGCCACGAGGGGTAAGTGTCCCGTCACCTCTGGGGGTGGAGCCCGAGGGATAGGTAGCGTAACCCGCTGGTAGGGTGCCGGAGGCCACCACCAAGGATCGGGATATCCGGCAGCTCTCGGCCTGGCCAAGCAGGCGAGCAGCTGCATCCTGAGCGGTAACGAATATCCCCGGACGTTCGGGGTAGAACATCCTGGGGTCCGAAAGACCGGGCGTTCGATGGAACGAACTCCCGGTGGGTGTTAGGGCGTATCCCGGGGATAGCGTAATAGCCCTGCGAACCACCAGCCGTGAACGGGGGTGGAGGCACTCTGGACGTGGGAAGTGGAGCCGCCAATCCTGGGGTTACCCAAGATGGAGGTGGTTCCGCCAGACGCAGAAACTGCGGCGCACGGGTCCCAAACCGTACTCGGCACGCCGCGGGGCATGCCTGGGCGAGAGGCGTGGGCGCCACGACTCTCTTCCTAAGTGAGACAGAAACCGCAATTTCCTGTGCTACACTCGGGGGGGGCCGGGGGAAGAACGTCTGGGAACCTGCCCCCTTAGCGGAGACAACCGAGACGACACGGTCTTAGGCACCTTGGCAACGTGGACGTTTAGCCGTGGTGCTCTTCGAGCTCAAAGACCTTTTCTGAGTGCTGGACTTAAGGAGGAGGAGCCCGCGTTGGACACAAGTGTCACTGGCGTACTTCCCCCCTTTCTTAGGCAGGAGGGCGGACGACCTGGTGGTCGAGACGGCTCTCCCGTCGGGCAAGCTTCCGATCCCGGCGAAACCGGCTTCGAAGAGAGCAAGGCCACCAGCTCTGTGTCGTCAGAAGAGTCACTCCTGCTGTCCATGGTTAGAACGCCTCTGAAAGAAAAGACAAAATTTTTCTTTGTAAGCGAAAACTACTCCTTAGAAAGCTAAGGTAAGACAAGCGAGCCGGCTACTTAGGCGGCTAACGGAGAACTCCAAAAAAAGAAAAACCTCGTCTAGAACAGGCTAGACGAAGAAGAAAAAATTAGTTTTTGTTTTTGTTTTTTTTTTTTCTTTTTGGACGAAAACGGGGGAGAACCTCCGTTAAAACCCGACCAAAGAAGAATATGCACCAGAAGAGCGACTAACAAGGAGGCGCTCACAACACATACACAACACCCCCAAAACAAGATGGCGAAGAACAAAGACCGGAGTCCAAGGCCCGGCAGACACCCCGCAAAAGGCACGTGGCCGCGGGAAAAAGTACAATATATAACAAAACGTACTTAAAATGTCCATAGTTCTAGAAAGAGAAGAGGAAACCCTCCTAAAGGAGAACAACCCAAAGGGGAAGAGTCGGAGCAAGGCGGGACTGAGTTTCAAGGAAAACAGGCGCCCAAACCGACCGACCAACAACAACCATGTTAAATGAACGAGTGGGACTGGGTTGGAAACGGAAGAAAAACGCCCGAAAAGGACGTAATTCTTGCCCAAAAGGAGGGGCGCAATAAACCTAAAGCACCCAAATTTAACGCTAGGCGTAAAAGGAGGCTTTTGGAAGCGCAAATATTTGATATATTTATTTTCAAAATCGCAAGTAGGAACGAGCTCACCCGAGATTCAGAGACGGTCCGATCAGCATGACTCAAAAATACAGAATGGGATATTGGTGGTCTAGCCCACCTCTTGATAGCAGGCGAGGCAGGGTATTTAGGGATGGGCAGGGAAGTAGAAAAATGTTTTGGTAGTCTATTTGTTGATTCGGTCTATGCATTGTTCTCGTGAACAAAAGCAAGGTAAGAGAGGGTCATGTGATTATTGAAGTAAATCTTTGTATCATCAAGCACATAGTCTCCTATAATAAGCCTATATAATATCCTTACATGCTTAGATAAACATTTGAAAATGGGTTCAAATAAACTTTTTACACATTTTTTTTTTCAAGAAAATAATAATAGAGTGCAATTCAGTGGTTGTAATTTAGCGAGTTAAAAAAAAAGTTCAATGATATCGTTAATTTGACTTGGTATAAAGTACATGGATTTGATCAACTGTGATTTCCAAGAAACTACCCGTTTACTGTTTAGCAATGTATAAAATTATTTCATTTTGAAAACAGTCCTTCAACGGGGGATAAAAAGCTCAGCCCTTTTTGACTCACTATTTCTTTTAATTTACTTCTTGAAAATTGCGCTTTTTGTCTTTATCCTTTCGCTTTTATAGTATTTCATGTCCGTCTTTCCAATGTGTAATTCACTCTACGCCCTGCCCCCTTTTTCTCTCTCTCTCCACCCTAAAATAACGAAAAGAACGCTCGACCCGATGGTATCACGCAAAGGATTGTGGGATAACTGGCGCGCGCGTACGGCTGTACGAGTCTGCTTCTATCACCCGTTTGTTTATGTACACAAGGATCGTTTGCGAAAAAGCAGACAAGAAGAGATCCGTGTGTTACAAAATCACATTTTTCTTGGAAATTTCAAATTGAAAGGGTATGATTTTTTTAACAGGAAAGTAATAGTTGGTGTTTTTTAGAAGGGATTTTCAGTACATTTTTACTTCTTATTCTTTCTAAATAGCGGGTAAATTTTGCTCTGAAAACAAATCTATTTTGTGGGCCACATATGGGCCTGCCGTCTCAGCGAGTTACCTCTCAGTGGGCCATATATGGGCCTGCCGCAGCGGAAGGGTTAAAGAAAGCAATAAACATCATACTAACAAAATTAATATCATTCATAATAAATTTGAATTTGAAATTGTAATAGATTAAAAGCCATTCACACTGAGAAAACCAGCACTAAGCTGACTTTGTTGGTTTGCAGTTTTACTGGGATAAAATACAAGATGCTAACTCAAAAACCCCAATTAGTCACCAGAATTAATATTTTAGTTTCATATGTTTTCTAAAACTGGATTTTCCAAGCTTTTCAATTATATCAAATAATTGTAGTTTACTACAGCATACTGTATTCTTGGAAATATTCGCGGTACATTAATTTTCGCGGATTTCGCGCAAAGATCGGCAGGCGCAAATTTAAAAACGCGCGAACATATGAGCATGCTTTTTATGCATGTATTGGGTGCACTCAATTGCGTGCTTACTAAAATGCAGTGCGAATTCAAGAACCTGTGAATATTCTTTGAGGCCGCTCAGCGCCAAAAATTAATCGCGCAAAAATAACAGCGAATACAGTAACCAAGTTAAATATCATGTGAGAAGAACTGCTGTCACTGACATCCTATGCAGAGAATGTATTTCTACAGCCATTTGCTCTGTTGCTCTCTTTCCAACTTATTAATAGTTTTCAGGCTGCAGGAAATATTCAATATAAATATACAAATACATGAAGACAGCTTTGAAATTTCAATTTTTCTTTTCTTTTTTTTTTTTAAAGGAGAGAATGGCAACACTTTGTGTGAATATGGTAACAACTTGACATCTCTTTCCTTGTCATGGATCTTAAAGGTCATGTATAGTTTTGGGAGAATAGATTTTTTGTTTTGCTTCCAAAGCAGAATAATATGAATGACTACCTCAATTAACCTCTGTGTACAAAAGGATTTGTTAAAAAATCCACTCTAACACCTGAATTTTGCAACAAAACTGTGTAAATATATCTATTTACAGTGCCACAATCGATAGGATCTCACAGGCACAATGCCAGCATACAGCGGATTGTGTGCAAAGCATATGCTATTCCATACACAGACTGTACACACAGAATTCACTCACGCTTTACCAATAAGCTGCTGGTTGGCATGCCCAGAGTTCAGGGGTGAGAATGAAAGAAGTATGGCCTTATTTTGATGAACATCTCCCCATGCTCATGCAAACTATTACATATCATGGAAAGACATGCATGGAACATGATTATATCCTTGCCCATATATTTTTATGTCATTAGAACACTATGAGGACAAGTTGAGCAAGTTTTAAAAAAAAATCAATGTTTTCTACTACAACTGTAATTGGGCTTTAATTTTCAAATTTGTGACATATACTGTTTAAACAACTGAAAATGAAAGGTAACATTCATCAAAACATACCTTCTTCTTCTTCTTCAATTTCTTGTTCCTCTAAATCTGGCTCAGCCTCAGCTGCTGTTGGGGTTGGTACTACACAAAATAATAAATTGGGGCAAGAAGCAAACATAAATAACATAAATACATGTTCGATTTCAATAGAACTTTGATTCAAGACCTAAAGAAGAAACTGCTATTTTAATAATTTTTAATTAAGATGAAATGTTCTGAATGTTATTAGCAAATGACAACAAGTGCACAGTTTCAAACCACGTATCCATGAAACTATGTGACTTTATCAAGGAATCAAACAACATTATTCTTTAGTGTTTGAAATTAGTTGTGTAGGGATTATAGATGCCCCAACAAAACAATTTAAAAACCACCCCACTGAAAGTCTGTAAACACTTACTTAAAAGGTGTTTTTCTCTTCCCCTCTTTTCCCAATCAAGCTGAGATTAACATTTTATTGCCTTAGGCAGCTTTACCAGCTCTAGAAAGTTGTTAAATCATATCCTGTTTGGCCACTTATCCAAGAGTGGACAAATGTGTTAAAAGCATTTGTTCCTTCTATCCTTTTGTTAAAGGGATGTAGGGACAACCCTATCTGCTCTTATCTAATGTTCTTAAATAAATTAGCACTTTATCAAGTTGAAAAAAAATTAAATGGTTAAAAGTAGATCAAAGTGTATACATGTAAGTGTTTCCATAATTGACAAAGGGTAAAGCATATTTCCTAGAGACAAAATAAATCCAACACAGAAAATGTGTCCCTCCCGAAACAAATCCTCATAATTTCTTCAAAACGTGGGTCCAGTGCCCTGTAACACAAAGACTTACGATTGATTAAAAGTTGCAAAATTTTTTTTTCTCCACAGCCTCATTTGGAAACCAGGTAAAGTCATGGATTAGGATTTGGATATGATTAAGAGTAGGGTTTGGGCTAGGATTAAAATCAATCGTAACTTTTTATCAATCGTAAGTCTTTGTGTTACATCCCACTGGTCAACATCCCAATATCTAATTTGGGGAAATTCAGGATATGCTCTGTGGTAGTTAACAAGAAGAAAACTATATTACAATCTCGTGATCCAAGCTTCTATTTCTCTGATAAAATTTTGAGCATCATGCCTCCACTAAAATAGGACACAATCACATGTGATAGTAATAAAACAAACAAAAGGGCTGTAAATCTTACCATTTAGGTTGGTGAAGTGAATCTCTCTAAGGGCCATGAATTCATCCTCTGGTTCTGTATCTGCAGCACCAAACACATCACCATCTGGCCACACCTCTCTGTCAATATAGAGCAAAACATTCAATCAGTATCAAATAAATTACTCTGTTTGTGTTCATTCAATTAGAGAAGTGTGCAAATAACAGCTCAGATCTATAATGTTACAAGGCGATGCACATGCAGCGACTTACTTCTGAAACAATATACCCTCATGATATGAAAATTGATTACAACCTTTGGAGAAATTTGCACAGAATTTCTTAGCCTTTCCCCACCAAATAGGTAAATGCAGTAATATATTGACAAAGGTAAAAACATATTTCTTAGAGACATAATAAATCTCAAACAAAAGAAGATAAACTATAAGATTGCAACTAAAATTTTAACAGAAACATTAGTGAATCTGTTTTATTACAAAGAGCATGAATTCTGTGCCCTTGAAGTATGTTTGAGTAAATTTGCAATAAAAAGACAATCATCTAGAGAAAAGAAAACCAGTGGTAAGATTTGTACAATCTTGAACAAGAAGTATATTACCTTGCTGCTCTGAACAATGCCAGACCTTCCCCTGCTCTACCAGATCTTAAGCTCTGCTGTATCCTCACCATGGCATCAGCTCTGAAGTAAAAAAAAGAAAAGAAAGAAAACAAAACATAATGTATTATACAAGTTCAAAGAATGTTCTTGTAACCTGATTCGTTTAAATCTGGTCACATGATATTTAGTGGATTCAAACAATTAAGTACAACAATAAAAAATAATCATATATATTACATTCTTATACTGTATTTTACAAGTTCAACGCATGTTCTGTAATCTGATTGGTTCAAATTGGGTCATATGATATTTAGTGTATTCCAGTGTAGTCTCCAAAAGCAATATACTGCATTTGCTGGAGTGAAGATTTAGTGCAAGGCCAGCACTCAGAATGACATTTAATAACTATGCATTCGTGTAGGCCTACTAGAGCAAGAAATATGTGAAATGCAGATGGTCAGATGTATTTGAACAGAATCAAGGTATGTGTTCTCTTCTTCTTTTTAAAATTCTTTTTATACTTAGGCAAGCTCTTGCAGCAAATCAGTACTGGGGGGTGGGGGAGTTGGATAAAACAAACAATGCACATTTTATTGTGCATTATAGAGACTAAAGTAATGGACTCTGTGCTCAACTTACCAACTGAATATACCACAGTGTAAAATAATTAAAAGGGAATCCCATTTTATTTGCGCATTCCTTGAAACTTTTATTTGCATACCTCTGTTCCTCTACTGGCATCTCTGAAGCAGCATCAAATGGAACTACATCATCAGGGAGATCTTCCCTCCCTTGCAACATGGATGATAGATCACTAGCTAGGGTATCATCCCACACCTCGGTCAACTGGTTCTGTTCTTCAGCATTGTTCCGATTCTCCTCCGGTCTCTGGGCTTGTTTACCTAAATATATAAATAATTTATCATATATTTTGGGAAATAATCATTAGACCAAACTGCATGGGAGCTTAGGAGGAAAGCGGTCTAATAATTATATCACAAGCTGCAGTTGTCACCATAATGAAATGTTGAAAACCTACAATAAATCTGAATATCAAAACCAAAGTGTCCAGATGAAACTTTGAGATGAAATTGTTCATATGATTATATGAAAATAAAAAGAAACTATATATCCATGGTCAGCGGGGAATCATTGCTGAAAAATACAAAATAAAAATCCTGGAATATTTTGATATTCATCAAACTTCACATCATTGACACAAAATAATACAAAGCACTTACGTTTTCTGCGCTTGGATTTCTTCTTGGTCTTTTTCTGTTGGAAATAGAAAGAGAGAGAGATATGTTCACCAAATGCATAGAGAAGAGAAAAATATTTTGATCCTTCACTTGTACCATCTATTGGTGACATAGGAAACTAGATGAATCCTCGATCGTGCAAGGTCGAAATTTATGCCTCCGCCATTGCCAGATCAGAAATATATGACACATTCATCTATTCATTTTCATTTATACACGGACATCTTTGACCTTGACCTTTGACCTTGTAACCCCAAAATCTAATCAAATCATTGTCACCCCAGTATGCACACATGTACCAAGTATAAAGATGATCTGTCAAATGGGTGTTGAATTATCATGAGAACAAGCTTTTTAAAACCTATTTGACCTTTGACCTTGTGAACCCAAAATATTCTTTGATCGTTGCCACCCCAGTAGGCCTATGCACACATGTAGGCCTACTAAATAATAAGATAACTATAGTAAAAAACGATTCTTGAGTAATTATGAGAATGAGCTTTTTTAACCTATATATTTACCTCTGTGACCTTTAACCTCGTGACCCCTAAATCTAATCAGATAATTTTCACCTCAGTATGCACACATGTACCAAGAATGAAGATGATCCGTCAAACGGTTCTTGAGTTATCATGAGAACAACCTATTTTCACCTATTTATTGACCTCTGTGACCTTTGAACTTTGACCTTGCGACCCCAAAATCTGATCAGATCATTGTCATCACTATATGCACACATGTACCACGTAAGAAGATGATTAGTGTAACAATTCCCAAGTTATTGTGAGAACAAGCTATTTTCACCTATTTATTGACCTCTGTGACCTTTAACCTTTGACCTCGTGACCCCAAAATCTACTCAGATCATTGTAACCTCAGTATGCACACATGTACTAAGAATGAAGATGATCCGTCACACGGATCTTGAGTTATCGTGAGAACGAAAGTGGGACGGACGGACAACCCGAAAACATAATGCCTCCGGTGAGACTTCGTTGTGGAGGCATAACAAACAGTGGTGGATCCAGGCTAGGGCACAGGGAACGCGCACCCCCTCTATAATGTGAAAACTACTCATTGACTGTACATGTTAAAATAGGAAAATTTGGCTGCTCACCCCCTTATAAGGCCTGGCGCCCCCTCTATGTGCAAATCCTGGATCCGCCACTACAAAAGATGTTACACAGATGAATCAGATCATCCTTGTCTGAATCCATCAATTAAAAGCACTTCAGGCTAGTAAAACAGAACCCAAGATTGAATAAACAATAGGCTTGAGCCCTGTTTTACAATCATTCCCCCCGAACTGCATTGTAGTTTCCTTTTAGAGAAATATACATTGGTTTCAAGAGGAACTCCTGGTGAAAAAAACTCTGTTGTCCTCAAATCCATACAAATTACTTAATCATCTCACCTGTACTAAGAGAGTCTTCTTGGTCTTGCTGTATTTCTCCAACATCTTCATGAAGATGTGCGCTGATTCAATCAGGTCTTTGAGGTATGTCCTGAACAAAATTAATAGAAACCTCACATAGATGATTCAAAACTGAAATACAAGGTCTATGACGTTTGTTTTGTCGACAATCTATGCCACTAATCAAATGGTTAACTTCAACCCTGGAATTAAACACTAGTTTACCTAACCCTAATCTTAACCCTAACCATAACATTAAATCCTAACGCTACCTTAACGCTAACCCTACATCTTTGACGAAATAAAGCCAAGGGCATTTTTTTTTTGCTGGAGCATTTGTTGATTCCCTAAAATATAATGGGCAAATAGTAAAGTTAATACCCCTCATGATACTCCCCTGTATATTTATTTAGCACATGAATACAATGAGCACTCCATATGAAACTTTTACTAGACACACAAGAAATTGGTACTATTTTTATGTTTACAGGACCGTGTCGAAAAACAGTGTAATTATCTGAACATGTTATCCTGTATAAAGATGTTTTAATAAATAAATAATAGATAAAAATATAAATAAATAAATTTACCTGTTGGCTCGACAACTTTAAATGTTCACACAATGATAAAGACAAAGTTTCTTGACATACCTTACAAAAACCATGATTTCTTAAGGACAGGGTGTGAGTGCCACAAATAAATAACTGAAAAAGGTGAAATGAAAGAGCTCCTATAATTTTGTACAGAGGAAGGGCTCAAAAAAGCTGAAAATCAAAATCAAAAGAGCCAAAATCAGCTTAAAAGCTGGACTCTCACACCTCTGTATAGATATGCTACCTGTATACAACAGTCTTTCAATTTCTATCCCTCAACTTGAGTGCTACCTTGTGCTCTTGACCTCATTGTATTTCTTGAGAAGGACGATGAAGACCTCCCTGTATTCCAGTACATAGAAGACATTACTCTGGATTGCATCAGCTAATTCCTTGAGTTCTGGGTTGCTATGGGAACCAGTCATCTCATTTAGAGTAGCCAGGAGTTCACGATAGGCTTTCAGAGCAAGATGCATCCTAAAGAAACAAGAAAGATAATTAAGAAAATGGGCTAGGTCAAAAAGCTTATTTCATATAGGGATAAACATTTTCGAGAGGAAAAAAGCAAGATGCATCCTAAAGAGAGAGGGGGAAAGAAGATAGTAATGATTTTAGGACAAGAAGCTTATTTCATATAAAGACAAACATTTTTTTTTTTTTTTTTGGGGGGGGGGGGCATTCAAATTAGTTGTATTACTTTTAGTAGGAGTAGATATTGGGTAATATGTTTAGTATAACATGACGAATATGCCACTATTTGTTTTCCAATTTCACTCTTAAAAAGCCAAATGTTCAACAAGCATCCATCCTAACATTTATGACAATCAGGCTCTTTTTTTACTTAACTTTACTCTACTGGCATTCCTTTATTGGATGAGCAGTTTTTAGCATTTCCTTTTATTTTTCATATATGACAAACCTACGTCTAAAGGATAATTTCACATTTGTTAATAAAAAATTCTGAAATATTTCTACTTCCTCTGTCTAGTTGAAGGGGTGGCTGGCTATTTTAGTTGCAGCTGTAGTAGTTTGTGTATAAAACATAATGCACTTTTGTACAGTGTAAAACAGTTACATATAATTATACAAATTTAAAAGTAACATATCATGCATAGATACTAAATTCAACTGAGTCATGCACTACAACGATATAAATAATTGAAATACCTTTTTGACCATGCAGTAGCTTCCTTCTTGTCAGTTGTCATCATATCTTGATACTTGATGATCTGAGTGTTCACATAATGGATGGCCTGCACAGAGAATGTCTCACTATCAACAGAAACAAAGAATTAATAGAAATGATTAAAATTTATTCAAACTCCTAATAAATCAATAATGAGAAATGTGCAAAAAAGCATTGTAAGTTTGATGTTTAGTAAATCTCTATTAAATAAAGCCCTCCTGCCTTATACCTTTTCTATTGCATCATACAATAGAAATATTTAAAATGAAATGAACGTTTAACTGCATCGGTGTAAAATAACAAAACTTAAACTTAATGCAAAAGGAACGGCTTGTAAACTTGATACAAACATCCAAGGGTTTATGACCTGATCCTACACTGCTACGTAACTTCCAGCAGTAGTCAGATGGGTCATATCCCTGAAGAAGGCTAAAGTTCTCAGCAAAAAAAAAAACCTGGAGGTAAATAAGTTTACCTTATTTTCTTTTGCATTTGGATCAAAAGTTTAGTTTTTGGGATAGAAATATTTGGTTTGTTTAATCAGCAAGTGAATAATTGTCAATTTCTTATCATAAATTTACCATACCTAATGACATCAACTCTAAACTTATGCAGACGGCTGAACTGCATGAAGAAGTGCATCGCCCATAGGTAGTAAGACTCATCATTCTCCTGTGCACGGCGGTGAAGAATATGGTCCTGTGAATGACAAATGGTTACACAAACAAATTCATTATATTCATTAAAAAAATTGTATAATTTACAGAACTTCAGACTTGTATAATTTGACATGCTACACAACCCTTCTTTGTCCTTTCAAAATCAATATTGGCAATGGAGTACAAAATTGGTCTAATTGCTGTTGCATGATAGTTTGGGAAGTCACTGTAAACATCTGTATTTTCCATTTGTTTTATCTGCACAAGTCCTCCCAAAAATTTCTACTTAAATAGATGGCTATCTATATGTAAATGTAAATATAATGTATTTCTATTATATGTAAAACCGATGTACAAAGAATTTCCAAATGGACAATAAATATATTCAATTCAATTCAATTCTATATAAATGAAGAACCCCCCCCCCCCGCTAAATTGTGAAATTATACCCCTACAAAGTTTCTCCAAGTACTCCAAAATCAAGAGAAATCTGTATGCAAAAAATCTGCCTTACACAGTAAGGCATAATTTTATCTTGGTCACTTCACTTACCTTAACAGCATACATGAGTGGGTTGTAGCAGTTATCTAAGAACAGCATACAGAAATCTTTGAGGAAGAGTCGAATGCTGAGTGTTGATCTTCTGTTGATGGTGCCATCTTGCAAGGGTAATTTATTCTTCGGCTTCTTGGTGGCGCCCTTGGTACTCTCAAAGGTCATGGTCTTAGCCTGTTGGAGGGGTCGATGATAGATGAGATCCCGCTCGCTGATGGACTTGAAGTTAGTCATGTAGAAGGAGCCACCAAATCGAGAATGTCTGATAGGGAAAAGGTAAGAGAACGATGAATATCCAATCCAATCCTATTTGTATTGTGCCAATATGTAGTCTTCTAATCGAAGGCCTCATTTAGACTAAAAAAAATATTGAATATGCATCCAATGCTTCAGTAAGGAAGGACTGAGTAATCCAACATGAAAAATTATGTCTCAAGCTGAAACTTCAAAATGGATATCAGATCACAGGAGTGAAGATGCAATGGGAATATTCCATATCCCAGGTGCAGCGAAAGCTCTTATAAACACTACTTTGACAATAATCTTTTCGTACAGTGCATTTCATACATGATTTAAAATGAGCCTCCAAAGTACTTTGGACATTATTAATTATTGACCTGTACCATCAATAAGGCAGGGAAATTAAAGTGATTTCATCATACCTTGACCAAGGCCTGAATTAGGATTTTGGGGTTTAATACAACCACTTTGAACTATGGAATTTGTACGAAAAGAGCACATAGACTTGGATTGTTTTTTCTTTTCCAAGGGTATCAGGGCCAATGAAAAGGGCACCTAGGCGAATGACAAATTCCAATTATGGACTGAGTGTGCTCACAACCATGATAACTGATATCGAATTTTCGTGATGCCCATTAATCTAAAAACAATGAAACACTTATTCAATAACTTTTACCAGCTGCAAATTACATCTGGGAAAATTGATTTCTAAAATATAAATTATTTAATCTTTTCTTACCTGCCACTGGCCTTCATGACTCTAGCTTTCTTCTCCACCAACTCTCTTTGACGGATCCTTTCCAACTCCTTCTCTTCTTTCAATCTCTCACTGGCATGTTGAGCTCGACCAGCTTTAGCAATTGACTCTGGGGTCTAATAATCAGACAACATTATATAAGCATGAACACTATCTTCAGATCAAATTTCTACAATTTTCAATTCCTGTTGAATATGTACCACATTAAATTTAATTTATATAATTAATAAATAGGGGGGGGGGAATGTAAAGTGCAAACTTGGGAGTGTCAACTATTTAATCAGTCGAAAATCCAAATGTTTTCTCTTTCTATATCATGATAAATGTCCTTGCATGTAGTTCAAATGAAACATTGGATAAAAAATGGTTCAGTAATAGAATATTAAACAAGTTTAAAGTAACTGAGAAATTGTAAAAAGTACTTGTTCACCATTGGTAATTCAAAAGCTTTTACAGATTCTTGGGATAAATTGTACAAAAATACATACTCTTTTCATTAAGCCTATCACAAAAGAACACTTATAGGGAACATAACAAGTGAAGTTATGTATCTGCAAACTAATATACTGTACCTGTTCTCGAAGCATGTGTGAGATGATTTCTATAGCATGCATACACCACTGTTGTTCTCCCTCTGCACTAGCGATATAGAGAATCAGCTTGTCCATTCCGCTCACATTGAGAGCCCACAGGACCTGATCATGGACACTTGCATCATCATCAGTTCTCTGGAAAGAAAACAGATCAGGTTCATACATACATCATAATACTAAGATATAGATCTTCCAAAGGAAGATGGTTGTAGCTATAGTTTGAGATTTTACTGGAGATGTTAAACAGGCTTAAATATACATTTGCAACTCTCCATCGTGTACTAGTCAATAGTCAATAACGCCCACATCCGTAGCTTAGCTACGCCTAGAGTAATATTGGAGTGCTTACGCCAAAAAACATTACATAGTGGATGAATGATATGTATTAATCCAATGCTATCATATATAATATATCTAGTGAATTTCACTTGACAAATATCAACTTTTGACATGCATTTTGCTTCTACAGTCCCTAAATACAATAGTTTTCATTCATTTACAAGTATCTACGGTATGTGAATATTTATAGATTGTACTTTTTACTACTTATACCTCAAATGTTTTGTATTTGTAATGAGTGGACAAATTTAAAGAAAAACAACATGATTCATTCAGAAATTCAAATTAAATTAATTGAATGATTCCATGACAATTGCTCCTGCGATGATTGCTCTCATTCAGGACAGAGATTATTTGAGGGCTAAATTGATCATATTTTATTCCTCAAATTGGCAACAGCAATATTTTTATTTTAATGCTAGATGCTTCTAATTGATTGTGATGTCTTTGAAACCAACACACACGGTTAGGAACTTCAGGAAAAAAAATTTAATTGCCAATTTTGATGAAAAACAGTGATCTTCAACTTCCCACTGTGTTGCCAATTTAGGGGTTTTAAAGATTATTCTTATTAATTAAATTCCTGACATCAAATGCAGTATGGTCATGCAACAACAATGGGCACAATGTATGCAAAAAAAAATTTCTCTTTCTATTGATATACCTGGTGTATTTTTTAGAGTTCTAAAACAAAAGTTATTGACCCAAACCACAAAATGTGGGACAATGGCGCGAATGGGTTAATTCAACACAGTAATCGAAAGACCAACTTCAACCCCGACTTTAAAACTATACCCCAAAACCTAACATGAACTATATTGCAACCCAACCCTACATATTAGATGAAATAAAGCCCAGAGCAGTTGTTACAGGAGCAAATACCATGTCACTGTATTGAATACCTTCTCTGCATTAGGGTCTGCTGGTATGTGTAGGATGTTCCTCACAAGGAGTAAGATGCGTTCCATTAGAAGGGTGTGGTCCTCACGACGACTTTCCCATTCCTAATAGGATAATGAAAATATTGGGAGTTATGGTGAAAATCAGTGGATCTGAGCAACAAATACATCCTCTTTGTATCTATGAGTTAATCTTCATGTAATTGGAATGCATTATATTCTTACAACCCTAGAAACAATATATAAGTTCTTAAGGCATAATTTTTGAATTATACTAACACACATTTTGATTAAAAAAAGGATGATCTATTCTCTTCGGCTACTGTATTTAAAGGTTTTTCTTTGAGTTCCATACATAAAGCTACAATTACACATCCAATTTTACCTTATTGTAAATTCAAATAAATCATCATTTTCAGTTGGGAGATCTGACATTGACTGACCTACTTAATTATTTCTTTTAGATTCTTTTTATTTTGATGAATGAATGAAAATAATGATTAACAGGAGGGGGAATTGGAAGACAATGGGAAGACAAAGAAGGCAAATTGATTACAAACTTGGAGAAATACAGAACTATTATTGGCCTTTCCATACCATATCCAGCATCTTCTTGAGTTTTCTAGCCATGACAGCCATGAATTCTTCGCAGGCAAATGCTTGCTTGTAAGCTTGGAGATGAGATAAGACTTCCAGGAAGTAGTTACGGAATGTCTTATCATCGGGAACATTTTGGAAGCACAGCTCAGCTGGTTGGGTTAGGTTCACCAAAAGTCTGATGACAAAGAAGAAAAAAAAAAAGAAGAACAAATAAACTACATATTACTGTTAGTTAGGTTTATATCCCATTGGTCTACCAGCAGTTGGTCCAATTTTATGATTGTCTAATGCCACATGGGCTAAACTCATTTGGTTAAATTTTCACATGGACTAATTCTCTCTTGATCTAATAATCACTTGGTCAAATTGCTA
This sequence comes from Paracentrotus lividus, assembly GCA_940671915.1. NCBI lineage: Eukaryota > Metazoa > Echinodermata > Echinoidea > Camarodonta > Echinidae > Paracentrotus > Paracentrotus lividus. The sequence goes on along the minus strand of CALNVZ010002100.1, from coordinate 57,008,286 downwards.
ATTCATCTAATTACCTTTTGGTCTAATTGCCTTTTTTGTGTAGTTACGAAGTGAATATTTGGTCTATTACCAGTTTGTTACAAGAATTGACCAAGTGGTGATAGACCAAGTGGAAATTTGATGAAATGGGAATTAGACAAAATGGTAAATAGGTGAAGTGACAATAAGACCAAATGGCAATTAGACAAATTAGTTGTAGATGAAATGGAATTGGACAATGTGGAATAAGACAAACAAAGATTAAGTCAAAGACCAACTGGCAATACACCCTTATTTATGGCAAAAAAAAAAAAAAAAAAAGAAGAAAAATTCTTATTAAATTGATAAAAAATAAATGATGATCATACCTATGAATAAGCAATAAATGATAATATCAATAAATTTCTGGATTAAATCTCACCTGATGGATGTTCAAACAATTCCTCATCCTTTGCCATATTGCTTGATTAATGGAACAAGGTCATTCTGAAGATCTGTGCATGACCTAGTTGACGGCGAATGCTGCACGTCTCATTCTTCCCTTCTTCAAGAAACCGAATTAGATCTTGATAGTTTCTGTTGAAAACATAACAATCAGAAACAATAATTAATTAAATGGCATTTCTTTTAAAAGATGAATCCGAACCATGTATTTTCATTCTGACTGATAAGTTGTTCGGACAACAATTTTAAAAAAACACATACATGTAGGAAAAGAAAAGTTGAGACCTATTTAACAATGGCTTAAAACTGATTAAAACATTAATGTGTGATTTAAAGTTGATACCTATTCATAGATGTATGATTATTTACGGTGATCTGGGCACATATTCATACTTTCATAGACAACTTATGACAATACTAAAATCTTTACTGTACAATTATTGATATTAAGTCACAGGGAATAATTTCACTTCTCAAATTTGATTACCAGTTAAGGTTAATGAGGAAATATTTCCAACAATGTATGTACAGTCCTATGTAAAAAGTTCTACACAAAAGACATTTTGTTCAGCAATCTTACAAAACTGCATAGCAAATTGCAATGCAACACCAGAAAAATTGTCCCATGAGTTGGTTCACAAATCGATAACAAAACATGTTATGAATGTAGGCTGTAAAATCTAGAGCTTTCTTACCCAAACATCTGGTTCTTTCTGATAAACATGACCTTCTTGTAGCCTAGAGCATTGCAAGTAGCTAGCAATTCACAGTTCATGTTGACAAGGATTAAGCACGTCCACAGCCATCTTGCTTGTTGTTCACTCACGCTAATCCTGTTGAAAATTTGTGAAAATATATTAAAGTTGTAAAGAATTACATGTGACATTTCAAACATCTCCATGACAAATAGCATTGAAACTTATATTTGGAGTGTCAAGACAAGGATTTGCCACCCAGATGTGTGTGAGTGTGATTTTGGCTACACAAGCAGCAAAACAGCTATGTGTGACTATGTCCAGATTAAGTGAGAAGACTTCAAAAGGTGAACATTTTTCAATTATTTTCTTCTTACTTGCCATTAATCAAAAACTGGTTGGATGATTCTTTCACTGTTTCTTGTGTTGTTTTTAAACTTTATTCTCTGTTCTAGGGTGGAATATAAATATAATTTCAAATCCATTTCATGAACAAGTTTCCCAAGGATTTTTTCGCCATGGAAGGGGTATTTTTTTTCTGATAGTAAAATAATATATTATCCTCTATTATAATTACTATTTATACTACAAATGGCAATATCTTTATATCCCCTTCTCTTTCTCCCCACATTCCACTTATCCTTTTCATGAATTCATCTCCCCTCTTTTATCCTTCCGTTTCCCCTAACGCCTGTCCATCTCTTCTCTACTTTTTTTCTCTTCTCCTATTTTCTTCTCTCTCTCTCCCATTTCATGCCCTCTTCCATCACTATAAATTATATAGGTCTAGACTCTTCTAGATCTAATCCTGGCACCTCTAAATCTCACCTGCTGCCCTCGTCCCTTTCTCACCCTTCTCCCTTTCCTTCTCTCATTTTTTAGTTTCCTGAATTCCTCCAAAATAATAAGGGCTCGCGCTCCATCCACTCAAAATGCCTACAAGTCGTTCGGTACAAGAGCCAGAGGAACAATGCATCTTGATGTGTGGCGCTCTGATAGTATGCGTGGAGCTCTCGCCTCTGGTTGCGATGAACTGAAGTGCTTGAACCGTAACTGAACAAACGGATTTAGTTGTTCCGAAAGACCGCTTTTGTCGTGCGCTGTCAATTAGTGCTGTGCAAAAAAAAAAAATCGGATCATGATCGGATCGAATTTTGGCAGCAGTCGGATCGGAATCGGATATCGATCGGAAAGAATATACATTTTAAAAGGGAAAAAAAAAACAGAGCTCATTATGCATTATGCGCGAAAGTTCGCACTCGCCAAAAGGCAATGCCATAGGGCCCTAGCCTCCGTGCGCTGCACGCATTGCAGTCCTTGATGAGGCAAACACAGGCGATGGTGCTGTAAACAAACTGACGAAAACACAAAACATTTTGAAATAGTTTCATATAATTTTACCTCGATCGACAAAAGTAATTGAAAAAGACCGCTGGGCTCCCTAATTTTTAGTATTAGCCACGAAAATGAAATTCTTACAGCACTTAAACTCAGCTTTATCCATCTAAAAATAAAATTCTGTAGCCAAAATCGTGAATATGCGCTCAATTCCAAGGCACACTTTGCTACTCAGCGCGAATACCAAATTTGCAAAGGAGATTAACACACAACGATGGAATTGGACATGCATGATAACGTTATACCTCCGCACTCGTATGGTCGCAGATACATGTAGCTTTGTATTCGGTGCAAGAGATAATGTACCACTAAGACAAACGCACGTGGTTGGGCGGGTTTGTTGTTGATTTTATTGTTTTACATGTTCATTGCGTCTTCGCGTTGCCTGGATGTGACCTACTTTCACGAACTCCCAAACTTCAAGGCTTGTGGGGTGATTGTGTGTGGTGAATATTACGATTTGTGGCTAAACCTGACAGCATGTATATTGGTCAAAAGGACTGAAAAGAATAAAACAAAACAAAAAGTTTGACTAGAATGTCGACGGGGCGCGGCAATGCAGCAGGCTACGACGGGTTTGTTTGGCACTGCTCTGGCCTGCGCGATAAATATAAACATTCGATCCTATACATCTCGATTTTTTTTACGTGGGTTAAGAATCGAATATCGAACGAGATTTAAGAAAAGGGGGAAAATCCGATCGGATCGGGGACTCGATCATCGGATCGGGCAGCAAGCACTACTGTCAATCATAACACAAAGTGGACCAATTTCGCAAGAAAAACTGCAAGAACGACTCACCAAACGTGCGCCAAAGCCACTTTTCAGTACTTTTTAAATAAAGAAGAGAAATATAAAAAAGGAACTTCAACGAATCCACTGTCAGACCACCAGCCGCGGATCAGTTGAAAAACGAAAATGAGGCCTACCAAAAAATTAATGACCCGAATCTAAATTTTTATCGTGGCTATTGTTCATTAGAAGGCACAATGGTAGTGTAATCATTGCTGACCTGATCATTCGAGCGTGTGCATAAATTATCATGGAGTAAATTTCTACATGCATCCCTTGCTTTCTCCCTCTTCTCTTCTTTATGCTCTCCTCTTTTCCTCCCATTTCTCTCCTAATAATATTCCCCTTCCTTCTCTTCTTACCTCGTACGGTTAGTTTTAAAATTAGTTAAACTAAGACATGACAGATGACGCTATTATTATAATGCGTTCGCTGGCATGTCTCACACCTAAATCGGGCGTCTGGACGATGTTAGACTCTTTTAAAAATCTGCTTGTAGATCTACTTGTAACTAAGTTGTCCTTGGGCCCTGGTTGGCATCGATATCAGTTTCAATTAAATTCTCTCTCACAGAACAATTAAAAACATGTTTAATGAAAACGAGCTTTAAATATATAAAAAAATAAAGTTCCACCTACTGCCACGCACTTTATTTTGGATGACTTTTTAGTTTTTTGGCCAAATTACCGCCACACGTACACCGCGGGAAATAAAATAGTGGACTTCCTGTTTACCAATTTGTTATTTACGTTCTTCCGATTTTTAAATTATTTACAACTTTCGTGCTATTATTTATATTCTCATAAAATATAAATAACAATCTATAAAATTGCAAAACATTCTATCATTGTAACTAGACGAACTATTATTCTAGAACCTTTTTTTTTAATTTTTGTTATTGAATGGACGAGCTGTTGATACATCGGATCCAAACTTTCTGCTGATGAGAAAAAGGCAACAATAACCGTATTTTGTTTCAGTTCCTGTTTTGATATTTGATCTGAGGTAATTATTGAATTGATTTCACATTTAACATCAAATATTTCTGATTGATTCATTTAACATAATTAACATTGTACTTACGTCATTAAGTCTAAGTCCTGTAATTTGCCATGTGAGGACATGGCGGCCTGGTGGCCAAGTGGCAAAGGCGTCTGTCTTCGTAAACAGAAGATCGAGGGTTCGATCCCTCTCAGGCCTTACTTTTGTGTTGGCATTAAAATATATGGCAAGGATTTGACTTTCACTTTGAATATCAAATAATGTGATATCACATCCCGGATAATGCTAACAAATTTAGGTTAAGACTCCTTCTGCAAACAAAGACAAAGTAATGATCATGTGTCGTGTACAAATCAGCTCAGTAGGCTATGTCAGGTCCCACTGCTTGAATATTCATGTTTGACAACCAATATATATACCATGGACCATTCAGCAAAATGAGGAAAGGTCCATGGACAACTAATAGATTAGAGTTTAGGCTAACTTTAACCAATTATTTTATTTTTCTCCAACAGAGGCAAGGTTGCCTGTATTTTTTATTTTCTATTATAAATTTTTTGTAAAAGAAATAGACCTCAATGAAAGAGAGGACGAAAAATGTCTAATTGCCATTGTCGATCTATAATTGCAGACAAATAGTATGATGCTTCTCAATTAAGTTTTAAATTTCATTAATATAATTAAAAATGTTCATTGTAATAAAGCTAACATAAAAGGAAAATATTATCTTATGTATTCCTTGCAATTAAGATTTAAATTATTATTGACCTAACGTTAGGCTATATAGATCTTATTGTGTTTAATGCATGTATTTTTTTTTTGTCATTTTCCTGTGAGAGAATTTAGAACATTAAGGTAGGAAATTAATTCAGATACAAAACATGCACACTGAAGAACAATGCCATACGGATAAAACATCTACAAACCATTGCATGGTTTCTTGATATGTGTAAAAAAGATGTATATAAAAATATAGAGGTCTGTAGGCCGGTTTTTCATAAAATATATATTATATTAATAAATGGGGTCACTATAACCAAATAGACTTCATGTGCACAATTAAATGCTTCCCCTCTCCTCATTACTTCTTTCTCCCTCCTCCTTAGACCATCCATCCTCCTTGCTTCCTCCTCCCTCATTTCCTCCCTGCCTCCTCCCTCCTCCTACAGCCTTCCCACCTCCTAGCTCCTCCATCCTTCCTTTGGCCCTTCCTCCTCTCTGCCCTCCCCCTTCCTTTCTCCTCCTCCCTTTCCTTTCCTTCTTCTTCCTCCTCCTCCTCCTTCTCCTTTCTCCCTCCCCTCTTCTTCTTCCCTCCTCCTTACAGCCTTCCCACCTCTCCTTCCTTCCTTTCTCCACTCCTCTCCCTCCTCCTTAGCACACGATCTCCTCCTCCTTGCTTCCTCTTCCTCCCTCCTCCTTCCTTTCTCCTCCCTCCTTCCTCCCCAATTCCTTCTTCTTCATCCCTCTCAATTACAGCCTCCCCTCCTCCTTCTTCCTTCCTCCCTCCTCTCCTCCTTCCTTCCTCCTCTCCTCCTCCTCCTTTCTTTCTTCCTCCCTCTTGCCTCCCTCCTCCCCTTTAAGCCCTCGATCCACCTCTGATTCCTCCTCCCTTCTCCTCCTTCCTTACTCCCTCTCCCTCCCCTTACCCTCGATCCCTTCTTCCTTGCTTCCTCCTCCTCCCTCCTCCTTCCTTCCTCCCCTCCATTCTTTTCTCTTCCTTCCCTCCTCCCAGACATGCCAAGTTCAAGAAAAAAAAATTGCGTGGATCATCACATCGTGTTTTGAAAGCGGTGCCACGCGGCGCGCGTTAAGCACATGTACGTGCGCGCAGGTAGTAATTGTACACAAAAAGGAGCGCTGCGCCGCTACAAACGTTTTATGTAGTAAGTATCTTGGGCATATAACGATCTCCTGCATGAAAACATTGCACTTGCAATGTGATGCGAGACAAAACTGCCGATATTTATGGGTTTGAGACTCCAAAATGGTAGAAAGAAATCAATAATAATGCTACTTTTTCTCTATTGCGTGAGAATGGGTGTCTGCCGTGAGATCGTGAGACAGGGCCCGAACTGCGTGATTTCAGGCAGATGCGTGAAGACTTGGCATGTATGTCCTCCTTCCTTCCTCCATGATCGCCTTCCTTCCTCCATAGCCCTCCTCTTCTTCCTTCCTCCTTCCTCCTTCCTTAGCCCTCCCTCTCCTCCTCCTTACTTTTTCATCCACTTCTACTCCTTCCTTTCTCCCTCTCCTCCTACCTTAGCCTCATCTTAGCCCTCCATCTCCTAATTTATATAGTCATGCTTACCATGGCAACATATCTAGATTATGTGCACGACAAATAGTTGAAACAGATGTGCATGAGGATAATTTAGTATGGAGTTCACATTAGTTAGTAATGTTTGCATTAATAGAGCATGCACTATTTATTAAGTAAATAGACCCTAAATCTTTTGACCTTGCCTAATCTTGGTTTATCTTTGCCAATGTTTGCCAACTTTTTGGTTGCTAATAAGTATTGTGACGTATATTGTTGCTCCGCGTATCTATTGTTTGTGCGCACCATTTTACCTGTTATTACGCGCTAGCAGCAACAAGGCAGTCGATTTCACCATTCAATTTAACACAGGTTAAAAACCAGTTCAATATTAACAAAAAAACCGTTCAATATAAACAAAAACCGTTAAACTATAACAAAACGGTGATGACACGTGACATCATTTCAACCAATCAAATCTTAAAATACTACCCTATTTACTAAATATATATAATTTAATATATAAAGAAATGAATTCTGCGTCGGTTTTATCTTGAACTAAAAAAATACAATTTGAATGAAAAACCGTGAGACAAATATCCTTCTACGGTTTTCATTCAAATTGTATATTCTTTATAATTATATATAAATATATATACATGACAGTTCCAACGTGTAGAATTGTAATACATAATAATAGCAATTAAGGTAGTGAACGTCATGCTGTATAATCCACAAAGATTTTATTATCTCGAATTTTCGGAAACCCCTGTATCCTTTATCAAGATGTAATATGTAAAAGGATCTGTAATAATATATAGAGAGAGACAGAGAGATCTTAAAATTGTATATTTATATGGTCTTGTTATCCTTTTTTTTTTTAACAGAAAATGCCTCGTAAGAAGGTGAAGACCTGTCCCCCGCTTTTTTTTGTTTTTTTTTCGCCACAGGATGAGGACTCAACAAACATCTGATGCACATCGACAACACCCCAATGTAACCAAAAGCAGACAATCAGCATCCACAAGCTTCCAACAACTCTACACCATCCACGACAACCCATCAAATGACAATGCCAACAAATTCCATTTTGCTGAGAAGAAATGGTGAAAGAAAATGGACAAGCTCAATTGTGACTGTGACTATATCACACACCCTGTGGATGTATGCCAAGACAGAGCACGACTGCTTCAATAAGAGTTTGGAAACATCCACTAAGTCTGTACTCTCCTTGGGAAATGAATCCTGGTCCTTTTGGCATGCACAGGAATGGGTAAATTGGATCTTTTGAACTTCCACAAGTAGATTTGAAAATATATTAGTTTCCAAGTTTCAAAATAAAAGTTACCAGGTATTTAGTATAAATGATATTTTAAGAAGCATTTTATAATAAGAAAGCTTAATAACTATGTATAATATAAGTTTGCATTCGAATCGTCACTGTTTTTCCAAATGATGAATGAAAACTAATGTGTAAATATTTTTGTTTTAATTCTAGCACACACTTATCAATTTTTATTCATTTGTATAAATCCTGACAGGTACCTTGGGAAACCAACTTTGTCAAAGACTGGATGAAAGATCATGGAATGTTGGCAAACCTCGCCAAGGAACACCCAAAAGTATCATTGTGACTTGGACTTGTACCAGAAGCGGAGGCTCAGCGGACGCGTTCTGAATTGTGGCAGGATCTTTGTCACCAACCCCCAAAACTTTTTCAGAATGCTTGTTTACAATCACTGCCCTCTGGTTTTCATGACAAGAGACGAGCAAGACATCACGCCTCCGTCCTGAGGTTGATATTTGCGCAACTCTGATAGAGTTGCGATGACTTTCTATGCAGGTTGAATCCAGTTACTGTAGGGTGAAAGTGGGTGGTTGGGATTGGGAGATTTGCTGAAGAGGGACCGAAGAACCTGTTAAGGGAGGGTGGAAGGTGTGAGGGTGATAGTACATGCATCCTAGTTCCTATTTAATCTGCACGCGAACAAGGGATGCAAGCCTTATTGCTGAGAAAGTACCTTGGAAAGAATCGGATCTTATAGTATTTGAACAAAATAATGGGTCACAGTTCAAATTACAAAACTTTACCATGCCAAAATTACTCATGGACAAATGATAAAGTAAACAAACTCCATTACAATGCAGCAAAGATACAGACATTACATAACAAGGCAATTCTTACCGCTCCCATCTTCAATCATGCCCACACGTCCTCTGTGACTAATTGTTCAGTATGTAACAAGATTTTATTATTTCAGAGGCAGTGGCTTGGTTCCGAGCACCTCGTTATAAGAGAATTGACTGTATCTTCCTTTAATATGTTTTTTTTTTTTTCAAATGTAAGAATTTATGAGCAACTCAGAGTACTGGAAATTGAATGGAAAGCAGAAATCTCATGGAGCCAACCACTGTTAACGAATTTATTAAGATGTACCAAAATAAAGGAAACATTCTCTTACACACATGTAACAACTCCTGGTCCTATAAAATAACTTGTAAATAATTTGTAAGATGCAAGATGAATGTTTATCACGTGGGAATTACAAAACTGATTGGGTTCAGCAAGTTTCATTTTCATATTTGGTGCAATTCTTATTATAAAGCAGAGAACATCTGTTCTACCAAGAGGGTAAGAGTGCATATTGCCCTTTGTCTCACATGAAACTTGGTGTCCTAAATACAACCTCTTAGTCTAAAATTGATCAATACCAGTGTACTCGTATAACAGAGCGCAGTTCAATTTTGAAACATGTGTCCAGTGTGATCTAATGTGTTGATAACCAGATTTAGTACGAGATTTCATATAACAGCCAAGGTAAATTGCTTGGCCTGAGCACTTCATTGTAACAATGTGACTGAATGTTATGTTCACAATGATAGAGGGGTGGATGGGTACTTATGGGGGCAGGTTTTACTTTCGGGAAATTGCAGAAGATATTTCTCTCTAACTAGAGACCAAATTGGCTCTTTCATTGTGGACTTTTTGGGCAATATTATTCCGATATTGCCCCTCAAATTGCCTGAAAGCTATGCAATATACTGTATAAGCTATAACTTTCGTGGGGGTTTTACTTTCGTCTGTATTTCGCGAGTGAC
>CALNVZ010002100.1:56967385-56993135 GCA_940671915.1 Paracentrotus lividus | reverse complement strand
TGTCAATCATAACCAAAGTGGACCAATTTCGCAAGAAAAACTGCAAGACTCGACTTCACAAAACGTGCGCCGCAAAGCCACTCTTTCAGTACTTTTTAGAATAAAGAAGAGAAATATAAAAAGGAACTTCAACGAATCCACTGTCAGACCCCGCCCGACAGTTGAAAACGAAATGAGGACTTACCAAAAAAAATTAATGACGAATCTAAATTTTATCGTGACTATTGTTCATTAGAAGGCACAATGGTAGTGTAATCATATGCTGACCTGATCATTCGAGCGTCGTGCATAAATTATGCCATGGAGTAAAAATTTCTACATGCCATCCCCTTTGCTTTTTCTCCCTCTTCTCTTTCTTTTGCTCTCCTCTTTTCCTCCCTTTCTCTCCTACTATAATATTCCCCTCCTTCTCTTCTACTCTGTACGGTTAGTTTTAAAATAGTTAAACTAGACAGACATGACAGATGACGCTATATATTATAAATGCGTTCGCTGGCATAGTCTACACACCTTAAATCGGGCGTGTGGGACTGTAAGTTAGATCTACATTTTAAAATCTGCTTGTAGATCTACTTGTAACTTAGTTGTATCCTTGGCCTTGTTGCATCGATTCAGTTCAATTAAATTCTCTCTCCACAGAACAATTAAAAACATGTTTAATGAAAAGAAGCTTTAAATATATAAAAAAATAAAGTTCTCACCTGACTGCCACTGCACTTTATTTTGGATGACTTTTTAGTTTTTTGCAAATTTACCGCCACACGTACACCGCGGGAAATAAAATACGTGGACTTCCTGTTTACCAATTTGATTATTTTACGTTCTTCCTGATTTTTAAATTTATTTACAACTTTCGCGTATCTTATTTTATATTCATAAAATATTAAATACACATCTATAAAATTTGCAAAACAATATCAATATCATTGTAACTTAGACGAACTTATTCTAGAACCTTTTTTTTTAATTTTTGTTTAATTGAATGGCACGAGGCTGTTGATACTCGGATCCCAAACTTTCTGCTGATGAGAAAAAGGCAAAATACCGTATTTGTTTCAGTTCCTGTTTTGATATTTTGATCTTGAGGTAATTATTGAATTGATTTCAACATTTTAACGTCAAATATTTCTAGATTTTGTTCATTTAACAATAATTTAACATTGTACTTACGTATTAAGTCTAAGTCCTGTAATTCTGCCATGTGAGGACATGGCGGCCTGGTGGCCAAGTGGCAAGGCGTCTGTCTCGTAAACAGAAGATCGAGGGTTCGAATCCCTCTCAGGCCTTACTTTTGTTTGGCATTAAAAATATATGCAAGGATTTGTATTTCACTTTGAATATCAAAAATGTGATATCACATCCCGGAATAATGCTAACAAATTAGTTAAGACTCCTTCTGCAACCAAAGACAAAGTAATGATCATGTGTCGCTGTACTCAGCTCAGTAGGCTATGTCAGTCCCACTGCTTGATATTCATGTTTGACAAACCATATATATACCCATGGACCTATTCAGAAATGAGGAAAGGTCCATGGACAAACTATTAGATTAGAGTTTAGGCCTAACTTAACCAATTATTTTTTTATTTTTCTCCCAACAGAGGCAAGGTTGCCTGTATTTTTTATTTTCTATTAATAAATTTTTTTGTAAAAGAAATAGACCCTCAATTGAAAGAGAGACCGAAGAACATGTCTAATTGCCATATGTTCGATCTATAATTGCAGACAAATTAGTATGATGCTTCTCAATTAGTTTTAACATTTCATTAATATAATTAAAATGTTCATATTGTAATAAAGCTTAACATAAAAGGAAAATACTAATTTCCGTTTGAATTTAAGATATAAATTATTATTGACCTAACGTTAGGCCTATATAGACTCTATATTGTGTTTTATGCATGTATTTTTTTTTTGTCATTTTCCTGTGAGAGAATGTTAGAACATTTAAGAGTAGAAATTAATTTCAGATACAAACATGCACACTGAAGACAATGCCATACGGATATACACTACAACCATTGGATGGTTTCTTGATATGTGTAAAAAGATGTATAAAAAATATAGAGGTCTGTAGGCCGGGGTTCTTTCATTAAAAAATATATATATATATTAATAAATGGGGTCACTATATACCAAAAATAGACTTCATGTGCACTATTAAATGCTTCCCCCTCTTCCCTCATTACTTCTTTCCTCCCTCCTCCTTAGCCATCCATCCTCCTTGCTTCCTCCTCCCTCATCCTTCCTCCCTGCTCCTCCTCCCTCCTCCTTACAGCCTTCCCACCTCCTAGCTCCTCCATCCTTCCTTTGGCCCTTCCTCCTCCTCCTCCCTCCCTTCTCCTTCCTTCCTTTCCTTCCCTCCTCCTCCTCCCTTCTTCCTTTCTCCCTCCCCTCCTTCCTTCTTCCCTCCTCCTTACAGCCTTCCCACCTCCTCCCTTCCTCCTTTCTCCCTCCTCTCCCTCCTCCTTAGCACACGATCTCCTCCTCCTTGCTTCCTCTTCCCCCTCCTCCTTCCTTTCTCCTCCCCTCCTTCCTCCCTAATTCCTTCTTCCTTCTCCCTCTCATTACAGCCTCCCCTCCTCCTTCCTTCCTTCCTCCCTCCCTCCTCCTTCCTTCCTCCCTCCTCCTCCTCCCTCCTTCCTTTCTTCCTCCCTCCTTCCTCCCTCCCCCCTCCTTAGCCCTCGATCCACTCTGATTCCTCCTCCTTCTCCTTCCTTCCTTCCTCCTCTCCCTCTCTCCTTACCCTCGATCCCTCCTCCTTGCTTCCTCCTCCTCCCTCCTCCTTCCTTCCTCCCTCATTCTTTTCTTCCTCCCTCCTCCCAGACATGCCAGATTCAAGAAAAAAAAATGCGTGGATCATCACATCGTGTTTGAAAGCGGTGCGCACGCGGCGCGCGTTAGCACATGTACGTGCGCGCAGTAGTAATTTGTACACAAAAGAGGAGCGCGCGCACGCTACAAACGTTTTATGTAGTAAGCTATCTTGCATATAACGATCTCCTGCATGAAAACATTGCACTTGCAATTGATGCGAGACAAAACTGCCGATATTTATAGGGTTTTGAGACTCCAAAATGGTAGGAAAAAATCAATAATAATGCTACTTTTTCTCATTTTGCGTGAGAAATGGGGTGTTCTGCGTGAGATCGTGAGACAGGCCCGAATTGCGTGATTCTCACGCAAGATGCGTGAGACTTGGCATGTATGTCCTCCTTCCTTCCTCCATGATCCTCCTTCCTTCCTCCTTAGCCCTCCCTCTTCCTTCCTTCCTCCTTCCTCCTCCTTAGCCCTCCCTCCTCCTCCCTCCTTCCTTCTTTCATCCCTTCTACGTCCTTCCTTCCTCCCTCTCCCTCCTCCTTAGCCCTCCTTAGCCCTCCATCCTCCTAAATTATATAGTGCATGCTCTACCATGCAACATACTAGATTATGTGCACGACAAATAGTTGAAACAGATGTGCATGAGGGATAATTTAGTATTTGGAGTTCACATAGTTAGTAATGTTGCATTAATAGAGCATGCACTATTTATTATAGTAAATAGACCCCTAAATCTTTGACCTTGCCTAATCTGGTTTTATCTTTGCCAATGTTTGCCAAACTTTTGGTGCTAATTAAGCTATTGTGACGTATATTGTTGCTCCGCGTATCTATTGTTGTGCGCACCATTTTACTGTTATTACGCGCTAGCGCAACAAGGCAGTCGATTTCACCATTCATTTTAACACAGGTAAAAACCGTTCAATATAACAAAAAAACCGTTCAATATAACAAAAACCGTTCACTATAACAAAAACGTGAATGACACGTGACATCATTTCAACCAATCACAACTCTTAAAATACTACCACTATTTACTAAATATATATATTTATATATAAAGAAATGAATTCTGCGTCGGTTTTATCTTGAACTAAAAAGAAATACAATTTGAATGAAAAACCGTAGAGACAAAATATCCTCTACGGTTTTTCATTCAAATTGTATTTCTTTATATTTATATATAAATATATATACATGACAGTTCCACGTGTAGAATTGTAATACATAATAATAGCAATTAAGGTAGTGAACGTCATGCTGTATATCCAACAAAAGATTTTATTATCTCGAATTTTCGGAACCCTGTTCCTTTATCAAGATGTATATGTAAAGAAGGATCTGTATATATATATAGAGAGAGACAGAGAGATCTTAAAATTGTATATTTTATATGGTCTTGTTATCCTTTTAACAGAAAATGCCTCGTAAGAAGGTGAAGACCTGTGGGCCAGCAGGAGATGACTCAACAACATCTGATGCAACATCGACAACACCCCAAGTAACCAAAGCAACATCAGCATCACCAAGCTTGCCAACAACTCTACCACCATCCACGACAACCCAGTCAAATGACATGGCCAACAAATTCATTTTGCTGATGGAAGAAATGGTGAAAGAACTGGACAAGCTCAAATTTGGTGATCCTGTGAGCTATATCTACAACCCTGTGGTGTATGCCAAGGAGACGCACGACTGCTTCATTAAGAAGTTTGGAAACTCCACTAAGTCTGTACTCTTCCTGGGAATGAATCCTGGTCCTTTTGGCATGGCACAGAATGGGGTAAATTGATTTTGAACTTCCACAAGTAGATTTGAAATATATTAGTTTCCAAGTTTCAAAATAAAGTTACCGGTATTTAGTATTAATGATATTTTAAGAATGCAATTTATAATAGAGAATGCAAAAGGATCTTATATTACTATGTATAACTATAAGTTTGCATTCGAATCGTCACTGTTTTCCAAACTTGATGAATGAAAACTAATGTGCAAATATTTTTGTTTTTAAATTCTAGCACACACTTATCAATTTTATTCAATTTGTATAACATCCTGACAGGTACCCTTTGGGGAAACCAACTTTGTCAAAGACTGGATGAAGATCACTGGAAATGTTGGCAAACCTCCCAAGGAACACCCAAAACGTATCATTGTTGGACTTGACTGTACCAGAAGCGAGGTCAGCGGACAGCGCTTCTGGAAATTGTGGCAGGATCTTTGCACCACCCCAGAAAACTTTTTCAAGGAATGCTTTGTTTACAATCACTGCCCTCTGGTTTTCATGACAGAGACGAGCAAGAACATCACGCCTCCGTCCTTGAAGGTTGATATGCGCAATCCTCTGATAGATGTTTGCGATGACTTTCTATGCAGGTTGATCCAGTTACTGGAGGTGAAAGTGGTGGTTGGGATTGGGAAGTTTGCTGAAGAGAGGACCAAGAAAGCCCTGTTAAAGGGAGGGGTGGAAGGTGTGAGGGTGATTAGTATCATGCATCCTAGTCCTATTAATCCTGCAGCGAACAAGGGATGGCAAGCTATTGCTGAGAAGTCCTTGAAAGATCTGGATCTTATGAAGTATTTGAACAAATAATGGGTCACAGTTCAAATTACAAAACTTTACCATGCCAAATTACTCATGGACAAAATGATAAAGTAATACAACTCCCATTACAATGAGCAAAGATACAAGAACTTATCATAACAAGGCAATTCTTCCGCTCCCAATTTCAATCATGCACACACGTCTCTGTGACTAATTGTTCAGTATGTAACAAGATTTTATTATTCAGAGGCAGTAGGCTTGGTTCCGAGCACCTCGTTATAAGAGGAATTGACTGTATCTTTCCTTTATATGTTTTTTTTTTTTTTCAAATGTAAGATTTTATGAGGCAACTCAGGATGTACTGGAATATTGAATGGAAAGCAGAAAATCTCATGGAGCCAACCCTGTTAACATTTAATTAAGTGTACCAAAATAAAGAAACATTCTTTACACACATGTAACAACTCCTGTCCCTATAAATAAACTTGTAAATAATTTGTAAAGATGCAAGATGATGTTTATCACGATGGGGAATTACAAAACTGATTTGGGTTCAGCAAGTTTCATTTTCATTTGGTGCAATTCTTATTATAAGCAGAGACACATCTGTTCTACCAGAGGGTAAGAGTGCATATTGCCCTTTGTCTCACATGAACTTGTGTCTAAATACAACCTCTTAGTCTAAAAATATGATCAATACAGTGTACTCCGGTTATAACGAGCGCAGTTCAATTTGAAACATGTGTCCCAGTGTGTCTATGTGTTGAGTATACCAAGATTTAATACGAGATTTCATATAACAAGCAAGGTAATTTGCTTGGCCCTGAGCACTTCATTGTAACAATAGTTGACTGTAATGTTATTGTTCACAATGATAGAGGTGGATGGTACTTATGGGGCAGAGTTTTACTTTCGGGGAATGCAGAAGATATTTCTCTCAACTAGACCAAATTGCTCTTCATTGTGGACTATTTTGGGCAATATTATTCCGATATTCCCCTCAAATTTGCCTGAAAGCTATGCAATATACTGTATAAGCTATAACTTTCGTGGGGGTTTTACTTTCGTGTATTTCGCGAGTGACAAAGCAAGCGCAAAAATAACACCAGGCAAATATATCCTCACCCGTGAGTGTTTCCTTGTATATTCTTATAATAAATTGCACTTTGATGTAAGTTTATGTACTTGAATATATTAGCTTATACAATAATAATCAATCTCGCTGTTGACTGTATTTGATCTACGACTCCTTTAAAAGACGGGTGCTATAAAATAAATGCAAGCAATATGGCTATGTATTCATCTTGACATCATTATCTGTCTTAACATCTCTGAATAAAATGTAGTATATTTTTGTGTATTTTTGTGTTGATAGTGATAAAATAGGTTCACATGATGTCTGTGCATTAGCTGAACCAAATGTATTGTGATGTTTCAAAAGTAATGACATTTGCCAAGTTATCATGTTTTATATTGTTAATAAGTGGTTTACATACTACTCACTGATTTTAAAACTAAACTTTGTGTATATATAATTTTTTTCTTACTAAAGCAATGTGAATATTTGTTGTCAAATTTTGATACTGAATAAAAACAACAAAACATAAAAATTGAATGCATTGCCTTATAATGGAATAAAAGTTGATGAATATTTTATAACACAGTTTGGACATTGATTCTTTTCCATTAGAATGATGCACATTTCTGTAAGGTCCATGTAGGCTTATTACAGATTCATGTAAAAAAAACAACAACAATTCGGTAGAAATGTGTGTTATTTGACCCCATAAACTAGCAACATGATAATACTCACTCCTCTGGTTATTGTTGCTTTTATAGAAAGTAATGAATTACAATAAAATCATAAAGTAAGTTTTTAAATGAATTTTAAATATCAAGTCTTTTATTTACTTTTGAAAAGTGAATATCCATAAATAAATATAAATCTCATTTATAGCTAATGGCACATAAAACATGTCTTGTAAGTTGAACTGGACATTTTCTGCACTTGAAAATAAAGTACCTCCCCATTGCAGTGGGACCATGGAAATGAAATTGTTAATTTACTATTTTCAGGATTGAAAAAAAAAAAAATCATTAGAATTCAAAGATGGGGGGAGAGTAGAATTACATCATTACACCAGTACTGGTGCCAATATACTCCAACCCCTCCCCATCTTGGAACAGCCCAAGTTCATTGAACAAAATAAACTCTCAACAAGTAAACTTAATAATGCTAATTTTGATAACATTGCACTTTTAAACTTGTATTTAGATCATACATGTATAAGTTGCTTCAATGCCATAGTTAAATATGATAGAATTGGAGAAATACAAAATATCAAGCTTTTCTTGATTCACTTAAAATGACATGCCATGGACTTGGGCCTTTCTTGATTAGACACTCCAATGTCTTCAAGTTCCGATTAAGTATTGCTCTGTCAAACTGTTAATAGTTCTAATCTCACTGAGGTGGAATAAACCAATTGGACATAATTTGATTTCTTTCATACAGTCCTCTCACATTTTAACAAGCATGAATGTGAGATATATTTATAACAAGGAAATTATCAAAGAGTCATGCACAAAACCATATGTTCAGCATCTTCAGTACAAAAAAAATTCATTATTATAACTGAAATTGGCCTGGTCCCAAGCACCTCGTTATAACGAGATTGGACAGTAAATGAATGGTTTTACATTGAATGCACCTTGATTCATGAAAATGGCATTATTGTTTATATAAAGGTCCTGATAAATGGGCTGCTTAATATCACATTGCTTACATATAAGTGGTCACTCTGAGCATTTTACTGCAACAATCCATAAATATTTCATCGTATGCACTTATAATTTGTATTATTTTTTAACTGTATCAAGGTGAACATTTTCAAGGTATTGATAATTTTGGACAAAATGACAATAAAATGTCCTTAATCAAAGGATCTTAAATTCTGTGTCATATTCTTCTGCAATTTCATCGTCTGTTTTCTCCTCTATGTGTAGTTTTCTCCACCATGGTTGCCGTAGTAACAGGAGTTCCTCCCTGTGATTGGATAATGCTTTGGCAGCAATGGGAGCCGAGTGACTGGTGAATGTGTAGACATCCCGGTTGCTTGCATCATCCAGCTTGGGTGCATCTAAAGATTAAAAGAGATGGGAGTTTGTGTTATTAGTGATTTAAAGCCAATATGAACTAGCAGCCTTGTATAGCACCAACTCAAGTCCTTAAAGGGGAATCCGACCCAAGGAGAGAATCAACCTTACAGGAAAGAGGAAAATGAGAGGAGCAATCTAAAAAAAGTTTCATCAAAATCGGTTATAAAATAAGAGAGTTATATGGAAGTTTGAAAAGCCTAGTTGTTCCTTCTATTGGGATCCTCAAATTGGCATCATCGGCTTCAAAATGGCTGATCTTCTGGACAACTCTCCATTCATTTTGTACATAAATTTTCAGATTTTCCCCATTTTCTTTCAAAATTTGTCTTCTTCTGAGCTCAAAATATGTCATGGGAAACTATATGTCACACAACATATGTTGAGCTCAGAAGGAGGTAAGATATATTTCGAAAGAAAATGGGGAAAATCTAAAAATTTGTGTACAAAATGAATGGAGAGTTGTCCATGAGATCGGCCATTTTGAAGCCGATGATGCCAATTTGAGGATCCCCATAGAAGGAACAACTAGACTTCAAACTTCCATAACTCTCTTATTTTATAACCGATTTTGATGAAACTTTTTTTAGATTGCTCCTCTCATTTTCCTCTTTCCTGTAAGGTTGATTCTCTCCTTGGGTTGGATTCCCCTTTAACTACTCAAATCTGCCCTGATTCCTAACCCATAATGCAAAATCCTGTAAACTGTAGTCTTATAATACAACCCTATTTGAATGATACCAAACTTTTTTACTACTCAATGAATTCAGACTGCAATAATTTTGTTACCAAGTAGCAAAGCAAATACTTTTCCCCTCAAAACATTTTAGTTTCCCAATACAAACTAAATCAAAGGTTAAATTATACACTCTTGTTAATAGTTTTCTCAAAAGGTGTATTATAAGACTAGCTATTTATAACACACAGTGAATAAGAGTGTTGCTCGGTTCACTCTCGCTTTAACTGTTATCAGCAGATAAGGAGTCAAGAGTTTACATGAGTTTATAATAGTGGCAATTCAATTTTCCCTGTCCACATGGAAAATGATCTTATCTACGGATGTCGCAAAAACCATTAATGATCTCTATTTAACTTCCCTGCCAAAATAACACCAAACCAACAAAAGATCTACAAAGTTGTTGCAATTTAGGACAATATATTGTGTTTTTGTTTATTCCCTGTGTGACTGAAGTGTCAAATTGTTTTATCCTGTCCCAAGTGTCGTTTACCTGAGAGTGGTACCGTATCTATAATTTGTCAGTAATAAGCAATTGTAGCTCAATGCTCTATAAAAAATATGTATTTTGGCACAAGCTTGAGATGATAGTAATTTAAATGTTCGTTCAAATGATCCATTATCTCGGGGTTAAAGTCGCAATTTCTTTTTACTGGTGCATTGTTGGTGGGGTGATAAAACTTTGTACATTTGTACATGTACCTCAAATTTTGTGAAAATTACTATTCTGAAAACTCCAGGTAATCAGTCAAGTGATGTCCTGTCCAAATCCCTGCAGTATTATCCCAAAAATGAAGCTGGCACAGCATGTCAAAGAAAAGGTGATCCTATAGGGTATGTGGGTTGTTTACGATCAGGGTACACTTTCAAAAATTGGCCTTCTGTGCACTATAAAAAAAATAATATAGGTAGTGTTATCTCAAATCTACAATGTACGATGGCAAGCTATTGGGCACTGTTAGAGCAACCTACAAGAGAAAAATAAATTACTGAAATACACATTTACTTCTAAAAATTGACCATATATAGCATTAGGGCAAAATTACTGTCTCATTTTTTTCCTCCTAATTTTGAGCCGGCGCATTTTATTATTAATAGCAATCATTAGGCTTGTTTTTCCAATCAGAATTGACTACTGAAATGCTACTGTTTAAAAACTGAAAACCCCAGAAGTTTCAGTTAATTTGATATTTTTGTGACCATTAACCAAAAGTGGGATGCCAAATCCGTCAAAAAATGTTCTCTCCGAATTCGGTGGTTTTACACATAGTTAGACATCACTAAATTAACAATGTCTGTAAGAACACTTGTATATATGCAACAAAATTATAATATTTACTTCACCCATATCCACTTAATTTTCAGACAGTTCACATTACAATTTTGTCAAATCACGTTTCGTCAAAAACGTCCTCTCCGAAAAATGAAGCAATTGACTTTAAATGTAATAAACATTTGAACCCTAGATAGAAAAATACGTTGGTCACCTCATGCCTCTAAATTTAAAAGCAATATCATTTTACTTGTCTAGAACACATACACAAAAATTGAGGGAAAACAAAACAACATTTATTTTTTTTGGTCCATGCAGTGAGACAAAATGGTGTACCCTGATCGTAAAACAACCCATAGTGCATTGGCCGCCATGTTTTTCTGCTCCCTGAACACTTGGCATTTTTTAGTTACGAGGTTTCGTTGCCCCACCAAAGATATCATATGGAAGATAGAGAAATGATGACACACTCACTTGTTAACAAGTCAGCATCTGTTTCGAGTGAGGCAAGAAGTGCTTCTCTCTTTTGGTAGTTCTTCCTCTGCTTCCCTCTGAATGCAAAGTACCTCAGCAGCATCTCCTGGGCCTGTTTATGCAGCTCTTCTTGTGCTTCCCGGCTACGTTCTTTAGGCTGGTTCAAATAAAAGGGGAAAAATAGCAATAGATATAGTTTTTAAATATTAGTTTGTTTGCATATTTCAAAGTAATCGGTATGGCATATGACAGCGCCATTAAAACTAAGAACAACAACATACCTCCATTATTTTGGCAAAATTATTGAGAATAGTTATAAGATTTTCCTTCACTGTACAAAGTTATTCAAGAATCATTTTTAAACTATTGCATGGTCTCATATCATTACTTAATAAGTTTATTTAAGCTCATACACCACATTTTCGTGACATCGATTGGCATACACCAGTCATAAGGAGATCTTTTCCCCGATTCCATGATATTTGCTCCAGCGACAATTGCTCTAATGTAAATTCCATACACTAATTGAATGACTCACTTATACCCTGAACTTAACAGTATACCTTATCCTAAACTTAAAGAGAATCTAGTGTAGTGGGAGAGGTGAACCATGGGTCAACAAAAAAATTGTGAGCTTTCAAATTATTTTCAAGGTATTTAGGAAGAATTTTATAGTAGAAAGTTCCACTGAAAAGGATTGCTCTTCAAATGCCCTCATAGTGATAATATGATATAAAAAGCTGATATGTTCGGGTCCCAAACATGTGCACGTGTACATGCATTTTTGTGTGTAGTGCATGTTTCTCTCAGAAGAATTTGGTAAATTTCTTATAATATTCTTGGTTCAAAAACGTCACTTCATTAAA
Organism: Paracentrotus lividus; assembly: GCA_940671915.1. NCBI lineage: Eukaryota > Metazoa > Echinodermata > Echinoidea > Camarodonta > Echinidae > Paracentrotus > Paracentrotus lividus. Next base: position 56,981,265 of record CALNVZ010002100.1, on the reverse strand, counting down.
CAATTCTTAGGTACATTGTTATCAACCTCTCCCATTACTTTGAGACGGTTTCTTCCACAATTCAATCTCATGACTACAACACTAGATTAGCTTTAACCCTGAACCCAACATAAAATCCTATGGTAACGATTACCCAATCCTAAACCTGCAAAAAGCCTGGAGCAATTGTTGAAAGTGCAAATGTTGTGTCACCCTTTTCCCCTGCTATTTGAATCACATATACAGGTCTTTCAACAAACCACTCAATTTCAAACTGTTCTTCACACATACCGTTCCTTTGTTCCTTTTCTCATCAATCTCCTTCTGTAGCTCCACTCGTCTATCATCATCAAGTCCAGGAGGTGGTTGCCATAGCAACGGCTCCTTTTTCTTCTCCTCTTGCTTCGTGAGAAATCTTCTTACCTGAACAAATGGAATACAGATAGAGAATAGCCATGTTTAAAGGACTCATCCGGGCTGGAGTTTGCATTATAAGAAAAATAAAGTAAAATCGAAAAAGCACAACACTGAAAATTTCATCAAAATCGGATAAGAAATAGCAAAGTTATGAATTTTCTTAGGTTTTGAATTTTTTAGGAAACAGTTCTTCAAATTGGCAAACTGACGATGTCTCAGTCTCCCTACTTTCTTTGTATTTTATTGTATGAAATACCAATTATCAAGATTTTCTGCCCCATGGACATAAAAACACGGATTAATCCTTGTGGAATGTTCAAGGTCATAAGTGCTTTTACTTTATATTTCAGTATGAGGGACAGATTTTCTGTATACACAATATATGAAAAAATGAGATAAATAGGATTTCATATAATAAAATACACAAGAAGTAGGGGGACTGTGACATCATCAGTTTGCTCATTTGAATATTCAAATATTTAAATGAGACAATGAGACAATTGCCAAGAACTGTTTTACAAAAAAAATCAAGACCTAAAAAATGCATAACTTTGTAATTTTTCATCTGATTTTGATGAAATTTTCTGTGTTGTCAGTCAGAATGCCAGAGCCCTCGTAATAAGCCATAATGAGAAGATTTATCGAGCGGGGCCCTCTTAGCGTTCACCTGACGTAAACGCGACTTAAAATTAGCCGGATCTTCAGTGAAAATTGAAGGGGTGCAGTTTCAGCTCTGTATTGGTCAGCAACTTCAGTTATCATGGCAGTATGCAGCGGTAAGTTGATCTTCATATTTTTCTCAACAATTTGGTATATAATTTGCCATATTTAGATATTTTTAAAGGATCGTTTTTACCTCTTTAATTCACGTTTATTTTCGTGATATTTCAACTACGATTTTGTACTGGGAATTTCACTTTTGGCTCCTGACTCTGGTACATAACGAAATTAATTGGGAAATGATTCATTGGAGAACAGAAAAGTCACTGCTCAAAATATATTAAAATCAATCTGACGCAAATACATCTTCTATTTTTATTTTGTAACAATTTATACCCTAAAAATCGAAAGATATGAGGTTTTTACCGGAAGTTCACATTGTGTTCATTTTATCATGGCGCGAAATACTGAATTCTTCGAGTGTCGCGGGAAGCTCGCGTACGGGTAGAACTTTGCGTTCGGTCCCACACGTTGAAATATGTGTTATGCTCACAATCAGACTTTGTAGAAAACGTTCAAGATTTTGTCTCTAGATCTAGACTTCTAGTCTCGAATTAACAGAAAATAAACCCAACCTTTCTATGTTTTAAGAAAACTGAGGTACCGATTAAACATTAAATAAAGTCAGGGCTTGATGAAAAATCAAGCTATATATAGAATCTCACTGTGATTTGTGTGTGTGTTTTTTTTTGTTTTGTTTTGTTTTTTTTTTGTGAAAAAGCTTCCAAGGCAAGCAATGTTGCCTGGCTTTAGTGTGACATATATAGAATTAACAAACACTACCTCACCTCCTCCATAACAATAGTTCAGATTAGAAGCTTACCAAGCTCAAGCTGAACTAAAGGGAACAGGGGATTAAAATTAAATAACAATAGACCTAGCGGCTAGCCGTCGCCTACCAGTACCAAGGTACCAGGTAAAAATGGCAGAGGCAAAAATGGCAGAGGTAAAAATGGCAGAGGCAAAAATGGCAGAGGTAAAAATGGCAGAGGTAAAAATGGCAGAGGCAAAAATGGCACAGGTAAAAATGGCAGAGGTAAATATGGCAGAGGCAAATATGGCAGAGGCAAAAATGGCAGAGGTAAAAATGGCAGAGGTAAAAATGGCGGAGGTAAAAATGGCAGAGGTAAAAATAATGGCGGAGGTAAAAATGACAGAAGTAAAATGGAATGTCTTACGCAATCCAATCCAATTGTCATAGCAAAGCACACACATAATAATTATGGCAAATTCCCTAAGGAAAGAGGTAAAACATTAAGAAAGAAAACTGATGAGAATGGATTTTCAAAAATCATTGCTGGACTGCCTGGAGGGGTCCTTATCTTTAGAATTGACTGACTTCCATTTGTACTACCCGCTATGAGATGTCGTTATACCGAAGTGAACGATTGTTATATTAATTTTACATTATTGCCTTTTAACTGTGCATGTTATAACAAATTATATCTTAGGTAATTTTATCCTTTATAATAATTATGATGTAAAAGTAAAGAAGAATTAATTTCGTTTAATATGTTTTGTTGTTCATCTGCATTTATCCATGACCATGCACACCAATTTAGAAATGACAATTCCCACATGCACTGACACGTAACTTGTTATGAATATACTAGTGCAAGTGGAAGTATAATTATGTTCCCAAAGTTGTCAATAGTGATGGGTTGATGTGATTATGGCGTTTATTAACGTTTGTGGTTTCAATTAATTCTTTTCCTGCGTATAAACTAATTTGAAATCATGTCCATCAAGTAATGTGAAATTAAACCAATGTAAATTGATGTTTTGGAGGTCAGAATCCAAATAAAGTATCATGGTAACAAGAAAAACAATAGACGAGCGCGAAAGCGCGAGCGAAAAATATACTCGAAGTATAGAGACCAAAAGGCGTAGACGTTTAAGATCAATTTTGCCCCTATTATTGAAAGACCAATTTAGCGACCCCTTAGTTTTAGGTCCATTTGGCGCTCTTACCCCTTTCTACCCCTTTTCTCCTCTTTTCGGAGCCCCCTTTGTTTCAGGTCCATCTGGCGCCCCTACCCTTTTCTACCTTTTTCTTCTTTCGACGGCCCCTGTGCACGTAACTGGGGGGGGGGGGGGCGCGCGCCGTGCCCTCACAATACGCGCATGATTGACCAATATCATGAACTTCAATTGAAGTATTTTTCAAAACAATTTTTACCTGGTATCAGCTAATACAATATAGGCCTGTAATGAAAATGAAATAATACAAATTATATAGGCCTATAGTCAGCTCATTTAAAGTGTTTTACTAACAAGAGTCCTGACAAGATATAAAAGGTCAATGACAAGTGTCATATTATTTTTATGCTGATATCGACTAGAAAGGTGCAGTCTTTTTCGATTGTCGTATCATGAAATGGATTTATATTCGTGAGATAAATATCGACTTCTAAAAGCTAAATCGAAGTTTAAATTCATTTTCAGATTATACTCAGTTTCAATCCAGGAAACGGTTCTGAAAGTGGCGGGGCCGACATGCAATGAAAACACTCAATGAGGTGGTAATTTTCACGTTCTTGTACGCTGCGGCCCCTGTCAGATCATTAAACCCCAAATGCAACCTCTGCCATTTTTACCTCTGCAATATTTACCTCTGCCATATTTACCTCTGCCATATTTACCTCTGCCATTTTTACCTCTGCCATTTTTACCTCTGCCATTTTTACCTCTGCCATATTTACCTCCGCCATTTTTACCTCTGCCATTTTTACCTCTGCCATTTTTACCTCTGCCATTTTTACCTCTGCCATTTTTACCTCTGCCATTTTTACCTCCGCCATTTTTACCTCCGCCATTTTTACCTCCGCCATTTTTACCTCCGTCATTTTTACCTCTGCCATTTTTACACCGAACCAGTACCAAGGCCAGTACACATGGTACAGGGGATTAAATAACAATAGGACATGGTCAATACCAAGTGAATATACTGCCTATACCTTAATAAATAGAAGCATAGCCTGTTAATTAAGATCCCCTATTCCTGAGTCATGAAGCCATAGGCTACATCTCCAACCCCACCACCCCTAATCAATCACCAAATTAATGTGCTGGAAAGAAGATAGGTCTATGTTTGTACATTTAAACGTTAGTGTCACATTTTTTACATTTTTTTTTTTACATCATTTAATGTAATATTAAGATGACTGCAGTTTAATATATTTTATCCTCAGACTCAGAGTGGCGTTGCCTGTTTTTCTCACATTTTATTTATTTGTTAATATTTTATTATTATTTTATTCTTTTTTTTTTTTTAATTGTTGTTTGGGAAAGGAAATCTGAATCTACCTTGTTTTCTTTCATTTTGAAATTTGTTTGAATGACCATATTTGTTTTGTCTCTTCTGCACACAGATCTGCACCCTGGCTGCCTCTAGGTTGTGAAGTACTGCTTCTTGGAGATTCAATTATTCGAAACTGTAACTTGGACACTTTAAAGCTTTCATCCTACACCCTTTGTTTCCCGGGAGCTACTGTGAGCCGTCTGCGAACACAACTTTTAAGTCATTGTACTGGATATATATATAATACGTCAGTGAAATTTGTCTTTGTGCATATCGGAACTAATAATTTAGCAAGTAGTTTTTGGGAGAAGGACTCCAAAGACTTTGTTAAATTGTATTAGAAATCTTCAGATCTTCAAAGGTTGTATTTTCTGCAATTCTACCTCGATGGGACAGTCATTTTCTTTTTGAACATAGTAATATCTATAATGAAAACATAGAACAGCTCAGCCGCACACTCCCTGACAGTACTTTTTGTGACTGTACTTCACATTTTATTGATGATGACAATTTGTTTGTTCGCGATGGATTACATTTAAACCGTGAAGGGAGCAGCCAACTTTCTCTATGTTTTGATTTTTTTGTGCAAGAACACTTAGTATGTAGTACATCGACTCGTTCCTCCTGTGAAAAGCAAATACGTATCCCACCTGAACTAAAGAGACTGTATACCCCAAAGCCAAAGCCAAAAAAGAAGAAGCCCAATCCTTGGAAGAGCACTGACCTAGATCTCTACACATGTGCCCGTAAAAAACAGAAGAAAACACCCCCGACAACCCCTCGTTGGAAATTACGTCCCAGTTTTTTTCCGGACGGGTTCCGAACTCCAACAAAAACATACAAACCTGAACCCGAACCAGAGCTGCCACCAAACCAACACTTCCAGAAATCAAGAATTTAGTATACATACCATATCATCACATCATATATTCATCAACCTTCCATTCATCCTACTCATCCATATCCCTGCCAGCTAATTCAACCAAGTATGTTAGCAGAAAGAAGAGGCAGCAGAGGCACCGTCGCAAGAAGAAAAGAAAAGCAAAGAAGGTAAGGTCATACTTTGACATCTCCTGTACAAGCAATTAAGTATCTCTTTAGCTTTAAACAGAAGATATTCAGATGTAGTAGTTAACCTTAACTACCCCGTAGTTTTTGCTGTCTCTTCCATTATGATTTTTTTTTTAAATTCAGATTTGTTACGTTTGTAGTTACTACTTTTATTTTTTTCATCTTTGTTCCGTATTATGTTTGAATGGAATAAACTTCAACTTGCAAAAAAGAAAACTTTTGTATTCACTCTTTTTCCGTTTGGTTGTTATGTGTAGAGAAAGTGAGTTAAAGCATTAAAAAGCTGACGGCATTTTTTAAAAAAATTTATTTATATATTTTTTTTTAGGGGGGGGGAAGGGAAGGGGTTTAAGGAATATGAAATTAGTTCTGTATACATGTGTACTTGCATGTCTACCAATTCGTTTTCAATAGTTTATTAATTAGACTCATATTCATGTTTTTTTCCTGGAAAAAAAAAAGTCACTAAAAAACAAAACAAAACCCCCAAAAAACTTATTGGTGTAATGTTTTTCATTGTTTCCTGTTCCATAGATCAACTATGACATCATTCAGGGTTCTACACATATCAGTTCACCTAAGCGAGTACTACCTCATCTTGTAACGGCACCACAGCCTCGACCATCTTGCCTTGCCAGTTCAACCTGCCTCAGCCCTCCTCATCATGCCACACCACCACAGCCTCAACCATCTTGCCTTGCCAGTTCAACCTGCCTCAGCCCTCCTCATCATGCCACACCACCACAGTCTCGACCATCTTGCCTTCTTGCCGTTCATCGGTCGACTTCTAGTATTCAGCAGGTGGAAGAATCTTCATCTCAGGTCTTGCCATTTTTTCCACCGGTTCTTTCATTTCAGCTAGGTCCTCTGCTCAATGATGGGGTGTATTATACATTGCCTTCACATTATCATCACTCTCCACGGCCTCCAGAATTGTATCGTCCATGCCTGCATTTTCTTGCCTCGCAGTATCACTCACCACGGCCTCCAGAGTTTCATCTTGCCTCGCAGTATCACTCACCACGGCCTCCAGAGTTTCATCTTCTTGCCCATCCATCTCAGATTTTGCTGTTTGATTGCCACTACTCTAGTTTTTTGCAGGGGTAAGGAAGAAGACCCCATGTGGTAATACACCATGTGGCCCATGTCAATTATGTAATAAAGTTTCTACAAGATATTTTCATATTTCATTATCGTCTTCTGAAGATTTAAATAACTTGATAAAAGAGAAATGCCCTGAGGTAGATATTGATAAATGTATATGTAACGCATGTAGGCAAAAATATTCAAAAAAGTTAAAATCTGGTACATATACTCCTCAAAAATCTAGAAAACTAGACTACCCTGTATGTTTTTTATCTCACTATTTGATTTGTGATATCATGTCAGAAGCTGAAATTACATGCAGCTTAACTGATTTTAACAATGCATTTTCTCTGGAAGTTCTATCTATCCCGAAATCATTATGCCTCTGTAGTAAACACCGATCACAGTTACGTAATAACGTCAATTCTAAAGTATGTTGTTCAGTTTGTAAATCTAATTTGAAGCTTGGTAAGAAATATCCATGTTCAACCCTTTCCAGTGAGTCTGCAGATAGGCTTAGAATAGTTAATGAGGATTTTTCATTAGAAGAAAATGATGTTATATGCTCCTCATGCCAAAGATTTGCTTTAAGACCAAAATTACTGGCAACTCCGAGAACAATCCAAGAACTCAAACAAAAATTTCATAAAAATGTTGAAGACCTTGAAGGTTGTAATGATTTTGATGAAATATTGTGCAAAGTACTTAATCACACATTTATAGATATTATTAAGATGTGTGAAACATCAAAAAGCTTTCTTTTTAGTTCTGCTTATGATTGTTTTCTTTTAAATCTAAAGACTATTAAAGATGAAGCACTTTGCCTTGAACTAACAAAAACAAAACCTTTTTTTCTTACTAAGCTTATTGAGGAGTTTGGAGATGTTCTCAAAATGCATAAATTGGCTCGAAAGAAAGGTACATTCTTTTATCTTTCCGACTTATCTAGTGATTCCATTATTGAAGCCTGGCACAATATTTCATATGAAGTCAGGTCATTGAAACTTAAAAGTAATAATGAATTCAGTAGTATTCAAGAAGAAATAGAGAACCCTTCCTCATCTGTTGAAATTAATTCCCATTTTAGAAGTTTGCTCAGCAATTGTAATAGCATTTTGCGTTCTCAAGGAAAACAAATTAGGGATCAATATCTGCAAGATCCTTCATCTGTTATTAATTTTCAGTTAATGGATCTATATAACTTGTTCAACCCACTTATTTGGAATGCAATTTGCATGTTAACTGCAACAAAGGAAGAAAATAGACATTTTCAGAATTCATCGATTCTTGTTGATGAGGAATTTATTCATTTCCCTTCAGATAATACAAAGTTAGGAGAGAAGCGTAAGCGCAAAAGAATAATTGCCACTTGTATATTACAGTTTATTTTAAATGAAGAAAACAGTTACCCCTTACACATTGCTACCGGTACATTAATAAAAAGGCTTTCAAAATCATCCAAACTGCTACAAATATGCAATAATCTAGGGCTAACATGTTCAGAATCCACATTGGAAAGATATTGGAACCAACAATTTTCACTAAGACAAAGATCTGGTGTTACAGCAACGCTTTTACCTTACGTTCAAACGATAGTTTCTATTGATAATGTTGATGTACGTTCTTCCTATGCTGCAGTTAAGGCTGATGTTCCAAGGAGTTGGCATGGCACCTCGACAATGGCACAACAGCCCAAACCAATTACAGAAAAACTACATTCCTTAGAAATAATAAAAGATGACTCCACAATGGATGTGGATGTCCAAGATGTTTTTGATTCTTTTGATACCACCTCATCTGAAAATGAATGTAGTTCTTCTCTTTTAGGTACAAAAAAAGCGAGGGCAAGAAAAAGAATTCGCCTTGATGAGTCTGCTCAGCCATCTTCAAGTATTGAATTTAAAGCACCAGCAATGAAAACATTTCTCAGGTCACAATTGACTGAAGATGATTTTATTTGTTCTGCAAGTGATTCAAGCATGTATAAAGATTTTTTCAAGGAGATGTTTGTCTACGTTGCAGAAAATTTTTCTCTTCTTCAGTCAGATGAACCTATTTTGTTACCAAGTTTCAAATGTAAATTAGCACTACTAGCTGATCACGAGGTCGAGAAATCTAAAATTGCATATCTTTTTGTTTTGGACGAGAAGGCTGATTGCCCAAATACATTGAAAAAGTGTTTAGCTACTTTACAACAATCCTTTCAGATAGGTACATGTGTAAATCATTTAATTGTAGCAGGTGATGGTGCAACAGTGAAAATCCTCCTTAATTTGAAGCAAGAATATGGGCAGGAACTTGATTGGATGATACCTTTCCTTGGGGACTGGCACACTTTAAAGAATTATCAAGAAGTGATCATAAAAATATTTTGGGATGCTGGATTAAAAGAGGTTACCAAGTTGGCCCATAAAAAAATGACCCTCCAAAGCTTGGCATCATGTTCTTCTTTCAAAAGGACTCATCGATTTATAGTACAATGTTATGAGGCTATTTTTATGTGTTTAATCAAATCTTTTCTTGAACACAGAGAAGGCAAGGATGTTACAATTTCAAATGAATATTTCATCAATCAAGTGGAAAAGGTGGTTTCTTGTATACATTTTGATGAAGGGAAACATACAGGTCTGGAAGAGTTCAGAGATTCAGAACAACAATTTTTGAAGGAATTGGGTCCATTGATTGATGAATTTGATACATTTTGTGATGACATGTCACAAAAATGTGAAACATTCAAATTTTGGCATCAATTTGTGAGAGAAGATTGTTTTGCCTATATTGGTTTACATACTGCTATGCTGAAAGGGGATTGGACTTTGCGCTTAGTATCTTTGAAAAAAATGGCCCCTATCTTCCGAGCTTTTGATCGTCTTAATTACGCCTCTTTAATTCCAGCTCATTTAAAAATGATTGGTGGATTGCCAGAACATGTGAGAGAACATTTTGAGAGAGGCTCGTTTGTTTCAAGCACTTCTGGTAGCAATCTTTCGAAAGTAGGATTTGATGAATGTCATGAAATGATGATCAACAAAGATATCAAAATGGCTCTTTCACATAGTTTACCAAAAGATATGGACAAGTTGGCAGGGACAGTGCAACAGCAAGGTCAATTAATACATAATTTAGAAGAACAGTTAGGGATTGATAAAGAAAATAAATATCAACGAGACTTGGGTATTTCTGTCATTAAAGCAGAATTTGAAAATGTGAAGTTGTACTATAGTAAACTACAAGATATTGGCATGTTTAGTGTTGCTGAATCAAAGCCTCTTTTTCAACTTTTCACTCAAAAACAGGCAAGTAGTGCTCAGCAAAGGTGTTTACTAAACTATAGAAAAATGGGGGAAGATGCCTACATATCCTACTGTCAAACTTCAATTCTTGGTGAAAATTCTGTAAAAAAACCAGTCGTTCGTAAATTTAACTTGAAAACTTTTGCCAAGGAAAAGATCAGACGAAAAAAGGTGACTGATCTAGAGAAGGAGAATAGAATGATAACACAATGTTATAAACGTACGATAGCCCACTCACAAGAGACAAATAAACCAATATCAGATCTTTGTCAATTTGTGACTGTTCCACGTGCAATTTGTGCATCAAATGGGTTGCCATATAAGGGAGCCAAATCTGTCATATATAATTATTTTGATAAACGATATAATTCGCAATATGAGATAATTAAGTCTACCTTTAATGTACAACCAAATTCATGTGTTATAATTGAAGGGATGAATATTATATATTCATCACCACTGAAACATTTCCGAGTGTTCAAGGATTATGCAAACTTTATTGTCATGAGATGGGTTTCCTCAAACTATAGTAAAGGGTTAACAGAAGTTCGCATATTGTTTGATCAAGCGAATACACAAGGGCTATCGCCAAAAGGTATGGAGCGATCCCGTAGAGATGAAGTAGGTGATGAAGAAGAAGAAGTGTTTACTTTTATTGATGATGATGTTCCTCTTCCAAAAAACTGGATGAAATTCTTAAAGAGGCGTTCACATAAGCATATGCTGTGCAGGTATTTGTCTAATAAGTTTATTGATATAGTACCATCTTATTTAAAAAAATCAGAACAAGTATTTATAACATCTGGTGGGTTCCATGTTGGGTTAGAATCATCTCCTGACTGGTCTGGGAAATTGGTTACTGCCGATGGAAGTCATATCCATCCGCTCGTTCATAATCACGAGGAATCTGATGCGCAAATTTGGCTCCATGCTTTAGACTCTCAGTGTAATAACATCCTCATCTATTCTGTTGACCGAGATATAGCTATGATCGGGCTTCCTTTAGATTTTGCTCAGAATAAATCGGAGGTCATTCAATTTGATGCTAAAGTAGGCCAGGAAAAGTTTTTGAATCTGATTAACTTACAATTAGCTTGCGTAAATGACTGTGATTTATCTCTGTTAAAAAGTAAAGGGATAAATGTTAGGAAGTGCCTGCAAATGTTGTACATATGTTCTGGGTGTGATTTTGTTTCCTTTTTTGCCCACCTTGGAAAAAACATATTTTTAAAGTTGTTTTTCCAGTATGGTTCATTTATTTCAGCTTATTCCCCTGATACACATGGTACATTATGTGAGAGCTCTTTAAATGAAAACTTTGAGAATGGCTTGCTCTCATTTTATCGACTTATTTTATGTATTTACTTTAATGCGAATCGAGCCTGTTTACATAATTATACATCTCCAGTAAATCTATTTGATAGTGTTTATTCAGTTACCGATAATATTCATGAACAGCACATTAAGGCCCTAGATGTTGTAAGAAAAGCCTCATGGAAAGGAGTGTATGAAGATGGACTTTTACCGTCATATAGTGCGCTTCGATTCCATTGGCTACGGTCGTGCTGGGTGCAGAAAGTTTGGAGTCAAACAGAAAAGGAACAATTCTTTTACCCAGATATATCATTATACGGTTACAGTACATCTGAAAGTGGAATTGTAACATGCATATGGGACACCCAAGAAAACATAGATAAGATTAAAGCAAATGTATACTATTTAACAAGGGGATGTTCTTGTGCAAAAAGCAAATGTACCACCAAAAGATGTAAATGTAAAAAAGAAAATAGAAAATGTGGACCAGGTTGCAGATGTAAGCAATGTGAAAACATTGAGCACACTCAAGAGGAAACACATGACAATATGAGTGACACAGATAGTGATGATGGTATAGAACAAAATGATATTTTTTCTTACAGTGATACCGATATTGAAAGTGATGAAAGTGATCTTGATGAACAAACCAAAGCTATATACATTCCAGATACTGAAGAATCTGATGATTCTGATGATTGAGACCCGCAGCTGATTCTGTAATTAGTCTCCATTCTTATAGATGTTTGAATATTCTTTATAGTTGTGTGGGACATCCGTAAGTTTTAGCTTATGTTTGTGTTTGTTCATATACACGTGTATGGAGTTCTATTAATACAGGAACTCTTCTTTGCAAGTGTGTGAAAGTAATATACTCATTGTATTTTTTATACAATATATTTTTAACACTGTTCTATTAATACAGGAACTCACAGTATTCTTTGCAAGTGTGTGAAAGTAATATACTCATTGTATTTTTTATACAATATATTTTTAACATATCTATAATGTTATTGTTTCATTATACACTGTTGTTTTTCTATGTAATTTATTTAATTTTAGTAAACCATAACATATGGAGTTAAAAGATGAAGATTATGGTTGAGCTACATGTTCATTTACATGTACATCTGATGTGAATGCAAAAGTCTGCTCAGTTCACATAATTATTCTTGCCTAGTGTGTAAATTCAAACAAAGCAGACGCACAGTTAGGTGCTTACAAATGTTCCTTGATACATGTGGTTTTACAGTTTATTAATGTACATGTAGTGTTATGCCATACTGCCTATATATTTTGCAGTGTACTGCAATATCCTTGTGTTTATATCTCCTCATGTAAGAAAAATTGTGCAAGTTTTCAGTGCCCTATGCTGGTTTGAATAACCAATACGTCATTAGTTGTTTAAGTGTACATATAATATTTAATATACTTATATTTATGTTGTTTTTTCATTGTATAGTATTGGTTTTATATGTATTTAAGTTTTTTTTTAGTGAAAAAAAAAACAAAACAAAAAAACTTGTGTCTTATTTAGTGCTTACATATGCGCAATCCTCATTGACTTAACAGGATTTTGCAATATTCACTTGATGTTATGAAGGACATGAAGTTCTCAGGTTTTAATAATATGGTTCATGAATGAAGACCAAAGATCTGTGATACCTTAAATGTCATGTTTTGGTTTTTTTCTTCTTGGAAATGTGGAATATTTTTATGTTTGCATAGATGTACATGTAGGCGCATATGCCATGTTTTTGGTAACAGGGTTGAAATTCGCATTTTACATGTTACAACAAAGGTGTTCGTATTTTTTGTCCGGTGATGAAACCGAGACAGAACAGATACCAATATGTTTTCAACTGTATATTATGTGTAAGGCATACGTGTACTTCAATGATCCTAGACATTTATGGAAAAAAATACATGTTGTTTTCCCTTGAATATTTCAGTTTATTACTTGTTTTTATTTATTTATTTGTATTTTTAATAATAGAAGATGAGTACAATGTATGAGAATGAAACAAAAGAGTAATGTGATGAAGTTGTAGTGGCGGATCCAGGATTTCAGGATGGTGGGGGGGGGGGTGGCACCTCAATTTGCAGGTATAATCCTAGTGGCAGTGTTTATGTGTGAGCAATTTATTAAATTTAATTTTATGGATTGGCGAGAAGAGAGTTTCGTTGAAAAATATAACTTACTACAGTCAGCCCTGCCTACTTCGAATATGGTGGGGTGGGAGTGAATAAAATAAATCTGACTTGGCGAGAAATTGATTTTAAATAGAATGTAAAAGAAGAGATTACTTGAAAAGACTGTCGATGCATGCCATTTCGATTTAGGCAAGGTTAACTGTACTTATCAGGGGCCGCGGAGCGTTTATGAAAATGGTAGGGGGGGGGGGGGCAACAGGCTAAGAATCACAAATCAATGGTAATTTTGCCTTTTTTACATTTGATTAAAAAAATTGGGGTGGGGGGGGGGTGAGGCTCTGCGGCCCCTACTTATACGTTACCCAATTCTTGAAAAATAACGTAGACTAATTCTGCCTTCCAATCCCAGCTTCAATTTTGGCCTCTCTTCTGGTTTGCTACCAGTATCTTCCTTTTGCTCTTTTCTTTTCTTATCCTCTACTTGTATAGTTAAAGAGAAATTAATTTGCTATTCATCCACAATTAATCGTACGTCATGTTCAGTT
>CALNVZ010002100.1:56949057-56967360 GCA_940671915.1 Paracentrotus lividus | reverse complement strand
AAAATAAATCTTACTACAGTCAGCCCTGCCTACTTCGAATATGGTGGGGTGGGAGTGAATAAATAAATCTGACTTGGCGAGAAATTGATTTTAAAAATAGAATGTAAAGAGAAGATTACTTGAAAAGACTGTCGATGCATGCCATTTCGATTTAGGCAAGGTTAACTGTACTTATCAGGGGCGCCCTGAAGACGTATTATGAGTAAAGTGCATTAGGTGGTGAAGTGGGCGGGGGACAAACTAGGCGCATAAAAGTAGAGCCATAGACACAGCGACTAGGTTAATCCTTATGTTGTAACTCAAGTAATTCTTGCCTCTATTTTTTACAATTTGCGATTATAAATATTGGTGGAGTGGGGGGGGGGTAGAGGCTCTTTGTCGGCCCTCCGCTCCACTATATAAGACGTCTGAGATCTCTTCATTATTATTTCACCATTCTCTTGAAACAGAATACCAAAACGTCACGACTTATTTTACATAAATGTTGCTAGCGCCACGGAGAGCTGCACCTGCATGCTCAAATTTATGGAGCGCATCTCATTTCTCTTCTGGTTTGCTACCAGTATCTTCCATTTTGCTCTTTTCTTTTCTTATCCTCTACTTGATATGTTAAAGAGAAATTATTTGCTATTCATCCACAATTAATCGTACGTCATGTTCAGTTTGATGTATTCAATGGTTTGGTAAGCCTAAAGTTTAACATTAGACCTAATGATTTTAACAATTTAAATTAATAAATAAGTGCAGATAAAATATTCATAAGAAAACTGATTCACATGACTTAAAAATGAGGCAGGGGTCGAACCAATTCAAAACATTTTCCAATGCCGTCTTTCCATGTTTACTTAAGTACATGTAACGTTAGAACTTGAGACCGGGATGCTTTGAAAGAAAAAAAAAAAAAAAAAAAAACCAAGCTCCGCTTTGATTTCAGAACAACCAAATGGTACATATGGGACTGGTATTGAAGTTCACTTCGAAAAATAGAATCAATAATTAACGTTAAATCTTGCCTGGAAAGATGTGTGATGTTCATGAATTAAGAACGGTTTATAATTCAAGAAAACATCTTTTGAATTGTGGAAATGGTAATTGAAATCAAGGGCATCATCGGCCAACAAATTCGTAGAATCTTCCGTAACAAAACCAACTGAAAATAATTTGAGCAGACATTGGTACCACGCACGTGATCAACTCACGTGATTACGATCACCTGACGCAGCTGACCAATCAGAGCGGTATATTACCGAATCGGCAGATCAGCGTTGTTTCGGATCGGTCGTGATGAAAGTTGGCGTGAGTTTTATTGGCTCCTGACTCTGGTACATCATTAAATAACATGAATTTGACATTTATGTGTAAAGTAATATCTACGCTTTCCAAAAATATCAATATTTGGTTGACGCAAGTATTTTTTCAATGTGAAAATCATCCTTGTTTTCGAGTGATTAATTTTTTTTTGTCACTGACGTATTTTGGGCTTGATATCATTCCCAAATCATTATAAAATGCATATTTTTATTAGATAGATCAAATGTATAATGTCTAATGATGAAATAGAGACCAAGTTTGTGAAAATTGAACAATTCTAAGGATGTAAAATATTGATCTGCGCGACCGTCTCAAAACACGTACTTTCTGCGCAGGTCGCCGAATTTCATGAATACGTTCTCGATAAAAGAGAGCTCGTTCATTGGCGTGGCTAAGTGACTGGTTGTGCTTGATGAATTTTACTTAATTTTACAAAACTTTTTCATTTCAGCCCGGACTCCTCCTTTAAAGGTCATGTATAGTGTTGGGAGAATACATTTTTTGTTTTGCTTCCAGAGCAGAATAATATGAATGAATACCTCAATTAACCTCCGTGTACAAAAGGATTTGTTATAAAATCCACTCTCTGAATTTAGCAACAAAACTGTGTAAATATATCAATTGACAGTCCCACAATCGACAGGATCTCACAGGCACATGCCAGCATACAGCGGTTTGTGTGCAAAGCATATGCTATTCGCATACACAGACTGTACACACAGAATTCACTCAGCTATACCAATCAGCTGCTGGTTGGCATGCCCAGAGTTCTGGGTGAGAATGAAGGAAGTATGGCCTTACTTTGATGAACATCTCCCCGTGCTCATGAAACTATTACATATCATGGAAAGACAGCATGGAACATAATTATATCCTTTGCCCATATATTGTTATGTCTTTAGAACACTATGAGGACAAGTTGAGCAGGTTTTTAAAAAAATCATTGTTTTCTACTACAACTATACTTGGGCTTTAAGATGCAGGACATACATGTCACTTATAAACATGTCTACTGAGAGACAAAATGCAAACATACATATGTAAAGGTGCTGATTACACCTGATGCCCTAGGTTTGACTTGCAGTATCTATTAGAGATACATTTTGTATTTGAATGAAACTTTTAATAACTTCAATTCTCTCAATTATCCCTCTTCATACAAAAAAAAAAAAAAAAAAAAAAAAAAAAAAAAATCCTATCTAGGAGGAGACTGCATAGCTCAGGGGAAAGAAGAAATACCCACCAAACAAGAATGCAATTATGGGAAAATAACTTAAAACCAGTCATTTCTGTACTTCATAGTTGCCATAGTAAAGAGTACATCAATAACCCATAGATGACAGAGATTTCCCAATGGTCAAAATTAATCCCTTTTTGATCCTCAAATTGGCAAATTTTATAACTTTATTTTGATCCTGCTACCTTTAAAAAAATAAAATTAATAATTAACAACACTTTACTAATGAAAATTACAAAATGCATCGAAAAATTGCCAATTTGCGCTTGAAAATAGCGATTATTCATATTTATTCGCATTGCCAATTTAGAGATTTCAATGATTATTTTCATTTAGAGTGTTCTAACTCAAGAACCGTTCAATGTACGGTGACAGAAAAAAAATCTATGTATGTCAGTGATTTTTGCTCTTTCTGTTGATATGTAATTCATATTCCATAGCATTCTAGTTTCAAAGATAATGCAAAAGCGTCACTAAAAGGAGACATTGTCCTTGATGGGATAATGGGATTGAGTAATTTTGTGGAGGCTTGCAAAAATCTGAGCAGTTGGGCCCTACATGTTGCCAGTGCAATGTAATAATATATCAAGAAGACACCCTGAAAATTCATTTCCTAAGCAACATTACATGTTTCACAGTAAGTAAAAAGGTGATTATTTTCCCTCCAAAGACTGCAGTGAACCCTAATACGTTTATGACTATGGTGATATTCAGTCATCAATATCTCAGCAATGCAACGGCCGATTACATGTAGTTTTAAAATCTCGGGTGATTCCTGTCTGACCTCAAGGTTTGCAATCATGATTAAAGCTGGTGGATAGTTTCGGGAGTAAGAAAAAATAATTTTGATTCCCATTTAGATAAATTATGAAAGATTGAATCCAATAACAATAATAAAGCAAATTATAGTACTTGAAATGTTGTTTTAGTGTCTTTATTTCATAATATAAGTATAAAAAAGCTCAGTCAGGGATCCGACTCGTGTCAGCGCTTACGTGGAAAACCAATGGGGATTCTCTTGTGTGCGTGTTACACACAGATCGTTCGCATTATTCACGCCGTAACTTCCGGCGTGCCAAACTCTCAGCAGAGGTCTAAACGGCTGTTACATTACGCTTCATTCAAAAATTTTCAATGAAATTCATCGGAAATAATGAAAGCAATGTCACAAGATCTCTCACACATATCTTTTAGTGCAATGTGGAAAAAATGAGACTATATTTGATCGGTTTTGTGCCAATTCCTTTTTTGTTACCAAAACTATACACCAGGTTTAAAGCATTTGCTGGAAGAGTAATTGTTTTTTAGATCCTGAATGAAGTTAAACAATCCCTTTAGGAGCACATATTAAAAAATGAGATAAAATCAAGGTGATGCTTACATGTCTTTGGATAGTGATAGCAGCCTTGACTTGCTTGGCTGTAGCTTTCCTAAGACCTAGCTTCCGTCTCTCCAGTACTCCCCTCCATCTTGCCTGAATCCTGATAGCACATTGGATCTGAGACATTGCAAGGTACTTGTTGACATCACCTTCAATTTGAAAAGCCATGAGGGAGAAACTGTAATAGAATGCATTTTGTGTTCCTTAAGGCAGCTTATCAAAATGTTGTGCCCTCGATATGCTGTGCGTTGACCGCGTTGGGGGTTTACATGTATATATCAGGTATACTAATCAACTCCTATTCAGTCAATAGAAGAAAAGGGAGGGATTGGTATATCTGAGATATAACCCTGCAAAATGGTCCACATGCAGCGGATCTCAAGGGTATTACCTTTTGGTAAGTTGCATTAACAGATCTAACATTTTCTGAGTGCCTAAGATATCACACTTTAGCATAGAGTTAACATTCTTCTGGTTCTTGACAGACAAAATCTTTAGACCAGCTTCAGCGTCATGTCCAAATCAAAGTATTATAATAAAGTTATTTCACCATTCTATCCTTTTGACGTATCACCGTAGATGAAATAAACCATCTTCCCCAAGGCAATGCATACTTTTACAAATATGAATGTCATGCTTCAAAGGGTTCTGGGAGTATTGTGATGTCAAGGTCGCAGGTCAGAGAGTTGAACAAGTGACTAGAAAAAATTGATCTGGCTTCATCTTCTCTGTTGCAAGAATAATAAATAAACATATCTAGGCAGGAGAGATGGAGAGCAATCATATGTGACCCATCACATGAAAATCAGACACAAGTCGCCAGAAAAGAGTCAAATATCCCAACAAAACACTCCATTTCTAAAGGCTTTCCCTTAATCATTTCTTTTCATCCTTTTTAACAGATCATACAAGAAACATTCAAAATTCAGAAAATCAAGAAATATTTCCCCCAAATAAGACAGTTTTGATAATTTTGCTGATTTCCTTGACACTGTGCGTTAATTGCTTGGCGACTTGCGTCTGATTTCGATGTGATGCATCACTCAAGAACTGTTAAAGTCACATACCAGGAGGCATAGCACTGATCATGTCTAGCTGTTTTTGTCTGGTCTGTCTAATAGCTTTTCTCCTTGCCATCAGAAGCTGATGTTCCAGCTCATTCTGTTCTCTTTCATATTCCTGGATCCGGGACTTTTCCTCCTTCTTTGCCCTGACATACAACAAAAATGATTCAACAGTTCATTCTCGTCATCAATACAAACCTGGAGTTTGCGACATAAATCTAGTCTGGTCTATAAAACAAACACACTTATTGAACGATTAACAACTTAGAATTACTTTGAGCCAGTTTCTCTTGAAATGCAACACCCTTATTATAAACCAAGATAAGCTCTATAAGCTACAATTCCTATTTGTAAATATAACATATATATATATATAATATATATATATATATATATATATAACAATTTCTGTTGTTTTTTTTTTCTTCTTCATTTACTATCACAATTATCAACATTTTTCATACAAGAATTTGGAGTTGACTTGATACTTAATATTATTGACCTCTCATGACCCTAAGACAACTTTCTCTATTTTACAGAAATAGCCATCAGTTAATACTAAGTGCTTACAAACATTGTATTAAATACAATATCAATTTTATCTATAGTATAATTATCATAATGAAAAACCTAAGCCTGTGAAAATAAAATTAATAATTTATGTGTTTCAAAGAGAAACAATAAGTTCTCTAATTTTCTAACCTGTATGATTTTTGAAGTGTGGCTAATCCCCTGTTGGCCCTCTTGAGTTTCTTTCTCTGCAGGAATCCTTTCCATATTGCTTGGATAGTGGTTGCTGCTCTGTGCAACCTCTTTAAGGGCAGACAAACAAAATTGGTAAATAGAGTCAAACATATTCAAGTATTTAATTTGTAAATATGAGCAGCCCCTTGTGTGTTCAAGTCATTACAATCTATCATCATGAGTAAAATGATAATATTTCGACATCATAGACAGACTACATCAGAAATATTGAATAAATATTACAGAAATAACGGTTGAATACAAGTTCCTTTATTATAGACGAAACACAAGTATATAAAACTCCATCCATTTATTTAATGACAATACACATTAAAATAGATTACATTGATTGTGAAACAATTGTCATAATATATATTAAAAAATAAAGATGATAATTCAATATACACAAATTATATTAAAAATCCCAACATTTAAACAAATAAATAGCGAGATAATGTTTCAGTTAGCACCCTCTAGGCCTCACTGGGTGTTAGAGTTAAGGTTAGGGGTACTCGTCGGGGGAAATTATTCTGGGGTACTTGTCCTGAAGGGTAGTTGTCCTTGGGGAAGTTATCCGGCAAGGAGGGCCGGCTGACAGGGGGTAGGTGTCCGAATACAATTTATCATACCATCATTTCAGCTTGTTGATGAGTGCCTGCATCAAGCAAGGAAAGAAGCCTCTTCAAGTCTCGTCCAAATCCTCTTCCAGTCCAGCGACTTAATAATGGTCTCAATCCCCTGTAGAATTACAAAAGGTCAAAGATAAGAAACTGTATATGACACAAATATACTTCACTCAGCATAGCAAGGTAATATAACATCAGCTGATCAGCTTTGCCTTTGAGTAGCCTAACAAATGATTTTCTCATTCTCTCTCTCCATCACCCTCTTTATTTCTCCCTCTCATCCTACCCATATCTCCATACCCCTCCCCTTTCTCCTTCTCTTTAGTCCATTTTGACCATACATCACCACTGTATAGAGCTGATTTATATCCACTTGGTCTAACAGCAGTTCGTCCTATTCTCTGTTCATTTAATACCACATTGGCTAAATCAATTTGGTCTACTAACAATTTGGTCTAAATTCTCCTTGGTCTAATGCATATTTGGCCTGATTCTCACTTGGTCTAATGACCACTTGGTCTAATTGACAATTCATCTAATAGCCAAATTGTCTAATTAAATTTTGGTCTAATTCCCTAATTGTCTACTGGAAGTGACCAAGTGGACAATGGTAAATAGGCAAAGTGTTAATTAGACCAAAAGGTAATTAGAAGAACTGGTTGTACATGAAATGGAATAGGACAATGTGAGATGAGACCAAACAGGCATTAGTAAAATTGGGTTTACACCAATTGGCAATTTACCAAAGAGCCATATGATAAGGTACCTACTTGTATCTTGTGAAGAGCAATCTAATGAGTGGGCCGTGAACATCAGCTATGTTTACCAGTGCTCTCGTTGCGGCAGCACCAATCTCTGCATCGTTAAAAGCTGAGAGTTTGAAGACAATTTCATCCAACAAACTGTGCACAACTTTCTCATCCAGTGTATTTAGAACAGATCTATGACAAATGGATTCAAAAGGTAAACATTTTTTGTTGCATGTTAAAGCAAAGCATATAATTTGTTATTTTTTAGTAATAATGTAAGCTGTACTTGATTTCCAGTTTTTAAACTTGTTTGAAAATATTATAATTCAAGATACCAAAACATAAGAAATCTAAAAATTCAAATGCTGTTAGTACACAGAGAATATTGTATCTAGCTTCTTATAAATGATATCATACAACCACTGCTAAGGAGCTTGGATATAAAGAAGAAAGACAGAGCTGCACATGTTAAATGTAATTTTAGTATGCAAGGTAAATTTGATTTTTTTTTTTTTTTTTTTTTTTTTTTTTTTTTTTTTTTTTTTCTCCCCCATTTTTAGAACAGATATTAGAATGACTATTAGGTTCCTTGACATCCACTAAATACTTTCAGCCAACAATAATAAAAGCTTACATTTAAATGATTAATTGGCTAAATATTGACAACTTACGAGTTAACTCTTACAGCACTCTGCACCATACCAAGAAGAACAATACTTGTCTCTCTGTCATCAGTTATCAACATCTGAAGCAGATAGTTAGATCTCAAAACTGTGGATTATCAAAGTACATGTACTAACAAATATTAAAAATAATGTTGTTTTTTTTTGCATCATTGCACTATTCATTTTTCTTTTGCATCATTGCATTAATGATTATTCATTGTTGATCTTTCCATAGTTTGTACAATACTGAATAATAACAACAAAACTTTAGATACTTGTTAGACTGTTTATAGCTTTTTAGGAATGAATAAACAGGTAGTAGTAGGGATGGCCACACAACAGCAAAAAGCCACTAGAACGGTTTCCACTTCACTGTACGGATGTAGTCACCCATGCATTTACAATGCAAACAATAACCCATGCACTGCCTACTCAATAATACACAGGCAGAGGAATAGCAAAATTTTCAATAAAAAACAGCTTTCGAAATTGTCATTTGGCCAGTGGTAAATATCAATCATTTTTATTCCTAATTGGTCAGTTTCTTCCTTAGAAAATACCTCAGCAGGTGATCAACTTTTCCTGTTGAAAAAAATTGATATGAAAACAACTACAGCGTGCTCAAAGTGATGCTTGTGTGTGATGTGTGTTATGACTGGAATTTATCATGATTGGAATAGATTCAGATAAGGAAAAGTGGATATCTATAAAATGTAACTATTTTTGAACAAAAAATGTATTGGGGTGAAAAACAAAGAACAACGTTTACCACTGGCCATTTAAGTTTTTAAATTACTCTACCCTCTCCAACACTCAGCTCTGAGCCACACCACCATGAAATAGCCTATTGTCTAGAGTGTTCCTATTGAAACATGCCCTATGGAGTATTTTTCCACGGTGGTCATATTGGATCACATACGGTAACATACCTGTCAAACCATCAGTTTTGTACTGCCATAACTTTTTGTATAATCTACTCATACGCCTCAATTATGTTACTATAATCTCATTTCATGTTGATACACACATAGAAAATGTTTGGTGTGATTTGGTTGAATAAATCAAAGGCAAAAGGACCATAAACTTGAGCTTTTATTGCATCTTCTGGCTTTGTCTGAAACTTGTAAAAGTGTTCTAGCAGCTCATTGGTAATCTGAGACACTCTTTGGGTCATATCTTTGAAAT
The DNA here is from genome assembly GCA_940671915.1 of Paracentrotus lividus. NCBI lineage: Eukaryota > Metazoa > Echinodermata > Echinoidea > Camarodonta > Echinidae > Paracentrotus > Paracentrotus lividus. The sequence continues at coordinate 56,958,398 of CALNVZ010002100.1, read as the reverse complement.
GGAACATCCAATTGTGGTAATTCAACTACCAAAATCTTTCTTTTAAAATGCTCTATCCAATAAGCCTAGCAAAAACAACTTAAAAATAACTTAAAATTTTAGTGGACATCCCTAGTAGTAGGCTTATATTTTTTAAAATATATTATCTCTCCACTTCACTACATTCAATTGCCTCACCTTTTTTTCATTGGCAGAACAACTTTTTCATTATCTAATAAGTAGACTTTAAGTTGTATATCATCATTTCTTATTTCCCAAAAAAGAAATATATATGCTCTTTACAATCAAAATTTCAGAATACTTTACGTGCCATTTGTAGTTAGAAATAAGTGACCACTGTAGAGCCACTGCAATGAATCAACAACCTCTTTGAAATTCTTAATGAGGTCATCTTTGAGGGTGAGAGTTTTCTCTGGAATCTTGCAGTATCTGTGCTGTATGTTCCTTGAGAGGATGAGGAGACGTTCAACTGCTTCAGGCAAGAAGAGGGCGTGGAACTCATGTGAGTCTGGTGGGTCAAGACCAACTGCACAATGGCTGATAAAAAGAACAAAGAAGGAGAGTAAAAAATTAATCCCTATCACCACTGTATTACTACAACATGTAGATTTTATAACCCTTTCATTAAAAATAACCATAATTTCCCTCCAACATCTCTCTCTGTATTTGATTTGACCATTTATTGCATGCATAGCTTTCCAATGCATTGTTTTTAATGAGTCTCATCATCGGTAATTCTCGCCCCCAACGATCTCAATATACAGGACACAATCTTAGATACACTCAGCCATACTGCAGAGTAAACTGCTACATGTACAGCATGTTTCCGAGGACTATTCATATTTGGAATACTCTCCCAAAAACTGCCGTTACATCAACATCTGTAGCTGGCTTCCGGGGAGCAGCACTTCATCCCATTGAAGTTATGCTGCCTCCCCCAACTTAAAGATGCTGTAGGAGAGGGACACACACTGCACCTAGCACACTGTATATAGTGCAACGAGGATATTCACCACCATGTCACCACATCACCCAGAGCACCAACAGCACCTGACACAGCACAACCCTCTCCAGGACAGCGTCTACGCTTTTTGGGAGAGTACTTCTTCAAGGTTCTTCAAGGTTCAAGTAATATACAAAATGTGAGCAAAGTATCAAAAGGGCATCAACATTGATATCTGGGTGATCAGGTATTTAACAAAAGATGGAGATCACTCATTTATGCATCCCTGATTTACAAAGTATTATCCATGAATGTTGGAAAGAATATTTCAACTAGTAGAAATTTTTAAAACGAAATGCTCCTAACGCTCTAAATCTTATTGTCCGAAACAAAGGCAAAACAAAATTTCTCTTTGCCCAATCGATCGTGGGCCCGACAGCTACTGAGCAATACCAGATTGACGTTGCTCTATCCCTTCAAACAGGGCAGCAGCAACTCCTATTTTTGAAAGTCTTTTGGAATGACGCAACCGGGGATCGAACTCACGACCTCCCGATGAGGCAGACACTCTATCCACTGAGCCAACACAACTACCATGAAATATTTACTTCATATAGGTTTGAAGACAATGAAGTCAGCAGATCACTTACGCAAGGATTTTAGCGAGAGCAGCAGCAGTATTCCATTTGCCATTGATGAGGGAGAAGTCTTGCTTGAGGGCAAGGAGGACACTCTGAAGAAGCTCATAGTTCCAAATTTCCTTTTTAATCTTGTCTGCTCTCTTTGAACCAGGCACCACACTATCAAGAATATCTGAAAAGAAGAATAAAGGGATGCAGTAACATTGAACGAGAAATAAAATTGTAATTTATTGAAATAGATCATTTTGCCAACATAAGTATAAACACATCCGTAGGTCAGTCCGGAACCCCTTTAATTTAAAAGCCAATTCAGATGTTTGTTAACCTCAAAACTGTTTTGGCCTTCAGACATTTTGTCTAGACCTACAGCTAATTCAAGGGGTAGTAGACCAAATGGATATGAACCAAATGGTTAATTAGACCAAATTTTATATCAACGTAATGGTAATGAGACCAAATGTTTATACAAGACATAAAATAAACAACAAAAACAATTAATAAGTAAATCAAGGTCGAAATAAAAAAAACTCAGTTTATCGAAATAAAAAAACCTAGTTTATCGAATTCGAAAAACTCAGTTTATCAGATTCGAAAAACTCAGTTTATCGGATTCGAAAAACTCTGTTCATTGAACATGTTGTCTTTGTTGAACTTCTGTTTTTCAAAAGTTTAAGAAGAGTTTATCAAGTGAATAACTGAGTTTAAAGAGAAAAACTCTCTTAATATCAGTTGATAGAAATGGAGTTTATCGAAAATTATGTTTTTCAAATGAAAAACTCTGTTTAGATCTATCGTCATATCGAATGAAAACCTCGCCCTCTGTTTATCGCTAAGCCGCCCTACTAAGGATCTAAAGTTAGACCTAGAAATCTATATGAAACTTATTTAATTTAATAGGGTTTTTCAAGCGATAAACTCAGTTTGACGCATTTATGGCAAACAGCTTGCCATATGTGTACGGGCTGCCACAGTATAAATGGGAGAGCAGCTAGCAAATGATGCCAAATAAAACAATTACGTCAATCAAAATTTTAATTTTTAACCATTCATAACTTTGTTATTATTTGATGGATTTTCTTTAAAACTTCACTGGTGTTTTCTTGTATTTATCTGCATATTAAGAACCAATAAAATTCCACGGTGAACACCACCTTTAAAATTGTTCCGCACTTTCTAACTTGGCCATTTTGCCATGATTAATATGGGTCAGACATTATCAGTCACCAACAAGAATTTTAATATGTCGGGCTGTGGACACTAAAAAATAATTTCTTTACCTTGTAAGGCAAGAAGTAGATTTGGAACATTCTTGTCAGTAGTTTCTGCTAAATGTGAGGCTAAGTCTTCAACTCTTTTATCTTCAAGAGGATCATTGTTTGACGCCATAGTGAATAATACCGTGAAAAACCGCCTTCAAATTTCGAAATGTTTGCACTGACGACGCTTGGCGGAAAATAGCTGGCTAATTCCGAACTACCGGTAGTTCGGCCAATTATAAAAAAAAAAAATCGGGTGCAACGCTAGCGGACCTCATTAAAATTAGACGTTATTTTTCTAATAGGTATTATATTTAAAAAATAATTCCTCTAAAATTTGAAATTATATCAAAGTAAAAATACTGTATAGACTTTTAAAAAGTGTATTTTTAAATAATATTATTTTCAGAATGACGACTTTACAAGATTGGCAATTTAATTGACCCAAAATTGATCTTCTCATTTCCTGTAAATCTTATGAAACGCAATCGAGTCGGGTTTCGAGTGAGGTGAATTTTTGTAAATCGATAGAAAGTAAGTAGATTCTTGATTGTATTGTAGCATTTTTCGGAAAGACTCTTCGAAGTGTGCGAAAAGATAAAATAATAGTAGGTCAATTCAATGAACTTCGCTGAGCTTAGCAGCACGATCATGACGATGATTCATCACCGCTAGCTAGCTTGGTCTGACCCTCTCAGCTGTATTGACTGGGCCGCAAGCAGGCCGTGAGAGATCGCTCAGAAACGTCAAATGTGCACAGTGCGAGTTACTTTGCTAGATGAAGATCTAAATATTTTATACGCTATGACTATGTTGGTGGACTGTGATTGAGGCTTCAAATTCATGTGATGAAGAGACCGAGTTTGGGTTTTTGTTTCATTGTCTTAAAAGACTTTAATTTCCACCGCGACTCCCTGGCCTGATTGCAGTCGTGCACACGGAAAAAAGTCTACCATTCCGCTTTTACAGAAATAGAGAACAATGGATTTTGATTGTTGGGCGCTCTGATTAGCTACTGGTAGCTATCGCGAGGAGCTCCGCCTCCCGGTTGCGATGACTGAAGTGCGTTGACCGTAACTGAACAACGCGATTCAGCTGTTCCCGATAAAGACCGCTTTGTCGTGCGCGCTGTCAATCATAACCAATTTGGACCCATTTCGCAAGAAAAACTGCAAGACTCGACTTCAAAAACGGTTGGGCGTAGACCCACTCTTTCAATATTTTTTTAGAATAAAGAAGAGAAATATAAAAAGGAACTTCAACGAATCCACTGTCGGACGTACGCCCAATATTTCAAAACGCATCAAGAAATGAGGACTTACCAAAAAATAAATGACAAATCTAAATTTTATCGTGACTATTGTTCATTGGAAGGCACAATGGTAGTGTATTTCATATGCTAATTCGTGATCATTCGAGCGTCATGCATAAATTACTATATTAATGGAGGAACTTTTCTCCGTGGTGCAGTTCTCTCCTCCGATCTGACTTCAGCCAGTTCAGGGACTCCGCGTGGGAGGCGAGGCGATAACATTAATAACTTTACATTGTCCAAATGTGTAATTGAAATTTGAAGAGATTGAAAGAGGAAAAATGAATGAATTTGAATGAAATTAAATTAGACATCCACCATCTAGATTCTACTCCATATTATAATTCAGACAGAAAATTAATTCATAAATAATTGATTGTTCTTTTATATTACAGACTTCCTTGGGCTTGGTGAGTGAAACTCAACCTTATTTGGTGACGGAGCAGATTCGATAGGCAAGATGTCGACATCCAAGAAGGTTGCAGATTTCCTGTATAGAGGATTCACACTATCGATGGTGACACTGACTGTGTACGGGGGAGTAGTTCTCACATCCAGGTTCTACAACATGATAGAGGAGCGGAAAATGCGCCAAAAGGACATGCTTCCTGCTGCTGCAGCGATCATTGAAGAATCCAAATCAGCGACACCAACCGAGGCTGCCAACACTTAGCAAGCAAGGAGATATTTTAAAGACTAGAGTGACAAGGATTGGAAAATACCCAAGGTCCTCACTTCTTTTGATGTTTACTTCAGAGATCATGAACAGAGATAACCAAGGACATTTGAAGCGGTGTTTCGGGAATTAATGTTTTCTTTTCTAATGCAAAACATTATCTTTTCAGTTTGAATTATGAAAGAACTATTGTAACATCATGTCAAAATCATGCAGTGATTAAGATACTTTTGTTCATCACAAATTTATGGAAAAAAGAAGATTTTCTAGAACACTCATTTGGTTTTGAATCTTATTTTTCTAAAGTAAAACATGTTCTACCCTCCTACATCATATATAAGTGTTTTTGTTTTTGAAATGCACTAATGTTCATTTTGCTACAAATAATGCAATGATCATTTAATTTTGATGTCAGGTGAAAATCATTGATAGTTATTATTGAGGATAAGTCATGGTTAATATAATTTGTTTGCTATGAACAAGCAAAGTTTAGGGCATATTCTGATTGGAGGCCATAAAATAGTTGAAACAGGACCGGGGGGGGGGGGGGGGGTATTTTTGTAATTTTATGGGTCTTACAATGTGAAATTTGTTTGAGTACAGTCTGCTCCTATTTTAATGAGCACAACTACAATGAGAACCGGTTTTGTTATCAAGTTATCAAATGTCTATGTGCCTTTCTGTTCAGCATAACAAGATTTTGTTAAAACAGGGTAATTCTCTTGGTTCCAAGTACCTCATTATAACAGGAGTGGACTGTACTAATGTTTGTTATCAGTAATGTCAGCTGGCCTATTGACGTATTGCACTTTTTAAATATCATTTATGTCGTTTTCATGAAATGTGATGGGAATATTCTTCCCTATTTTGACAACAGTTAAAGAGCAAAATGTATCCGTCATATACATTGATGTCAAAGTAATCTCACGATGCCTTACTTTAAATATCTCCAAGCAGAATTTTCATGAAATGTGATGGGAATATTCTTCCCTATTTTGACAACAGTTAAAGAGCAAAATGTATCCGTCATATACATTGATGTCAAAGTAATCTCACGATGCCTTACTTTAAATATCTCCAAGCAGAAGAAATATTTTTTATTCATCTAAATTTTGGCCACCATGAAGAAATGGAATATATGATATATAACATTAAACAAAATTTTAAAAATATCAAAATTGATCCTTTTGTAACTTGCTGCCTTTTGTCAAAGAAGGGCAGTATTAAGGTATGATGGTGGTCCCTCTGTCTGCAACCCTAACAATTTGACCAGCTATAGACCCAATAAATATGTTAGTATTTCTGTTATCATTACTCTTAGTGTTACTAGAGTAATCACGCGGAATATCAAGTGAAACTTTGAGCAAGAATGGTGTTATATAAACAGGAAGAGATCTGATGAGTTGCTAACTTGATCATAACGTTAGCGGATTTTGTGCAAGGGTTTGCATCAGTATTTGGTGCTCTTCGGGTCTAAACATTTGTTTACAAATGAAGAGTTTCATTCCAAAAGGAACTAAATTCACTTTTATTACTTCAGAGAAAATGGCATTTGTTGACCAGATTTTGTTCAAAGACAGGTACGCACCTGAAAATATCAATAACTCAATTTTTATGAAAAGTTGATTTAGTCCCTTTTGGAATGAAACTCTTCAAATATACTTATTAGGTATGGTCAGAGTTGCTCACTTCATGATTGGAGAGTGTGTGTAAGAGATTAAAATGTGTATCAATACACCCTGGTAAACAACTGCTGACTTTCTGTGCTCGATAGTTTGACATTTGAACATTCTTTCTTATTATTGCTTTATTACACCAGTCATGTTAGTCTACTATCTGAGCAGAGATGGTGATCTATTATGTGCCTGAGGTACAGATTGCATTAGAAGTAAAATGAAATTATGTCATGGAACTTCAAATCTATTATGATAATATAAAACATATATAAACAAACAATAGTGTAATTTATTTCCTGTATATTTAATGAAGCTGCGGGTTACTCTGTTCAAGTTGAATCTCTTGGGGATTATAGAAAATTATCGACTTGGGTGAATTTTGACTTATGGACTAATGCAGAGTTGACTGTATGTTCTTTTGTTTTGAAAAATAATGTTTACTGAGAGGTAGAATGGTGTTAAAACAGTTTTGTGTGTGGGTTTAAATACACTTTATACAAGGCTAAACGCCCTTCTGGCTCTCAACATATTATTGTATTATAGACTTTTCCCGGTTTTGCTAAATTTTTTCTTAAAGGGTCAGAGGATAGAATGAAATATGGGGGGGGGGGGAATAGATGTATAAACTTGTATTGATGCAATGATACAAAATACATCATTTTTCAGTAAATGGATCAGAAAAGAAAGAGAGACTGCTATGAAAAGGAAAGAACACCAGATAGAGAGAGAAATACATATATGATAAATGGATATGAAAATGAGAGAGAGAAAGAGAACGAGAAATATGTTAAAATGCTATGAAGAGGACAGAGCATCCGGGAGAAAGAGGGAGAGAGATAGAGAGAGAAATGCAAATATGTTTAACTCAGAGGCGGCGGAACGAATTTGAAAGTGGGGGAGAGAGAGAGAGACGGTAAACTGTTATAAAAAGGAAAGAGCTCTCAAAAGAAAGTGTGTGTGTTGTGTGTGTGTGTGTGTGTGAGAGGAGAGAGAGATGATAACTGCTATAAAAGGAAAGAGCTCTCGAGAGAAAGTGGGAGAGAGAGAAGGAGAGAGATGGTAAACTTATAAAAAGAAAAGAGCTCGAGAGAAAGTGTGTTCTGTGTGTGTGTGAGAGAGAGAGAGATGGTAAACTGCTATAAAAAGGAAGAGCTCTCGAGAGAAAGTGTGTGGTGTGACGAGAGAACAGAGAGAGATGGTAAACTGCTATAAAAGGAAGACTCTCAGAGAGAAAGTGTGGTGGTGTGTGTGTGTGTGGAGAGAGAGAGGAGAGATTGTAAACTGCTATAAAAAGGAAAGAGCTCTCGAGAAAAGTGTGTGTGTGTGTGTGAGAGAGAGAGAGAGAGTGGTAAACTGCTATAAAAGGAAAGAGCTCTCGAGAGAAAGTTGGAAGAGAGAGAGTGGTAAACTGCTATAAAAAGGAAAGAGCTCTCGAGAGAAAGTGTGTGTGTGTGTTGTGTGTGAGAGAGAGGAGAGAGAGAGATGGTAAACTTGCTATAAAAAGGAAAAGCAGCTTCGAAGAGAAAGTGTGTGTGTGAGAGAGAGAGAGAGAGAGATGGTAAACTGCTATAAAAAGGAAAGAGCCCTCGAGAGAAAGTGTGTGATTGTGTGTGTGTGAGAGGAGAGAGAGAGAGATGGTAAACTGCTATAAAAAGGAAAGAGCTCTCGAGAGAAAGTGTGTGTGTGTGGAGAGAGAGAGAGAGAGAGAGAGAGATGGTAAACTGCTATAAAAAGGAAAGAGCTCTCGAAGAGAAAGTGTTGGTGTGTGTGAGAGAGAGAGAGAGAGAGAGATGGTAAATGCTATAAAAAAGGAAAGAGCTCTCGAGAGAAAGTGTTGTGTGTGAGAGAGAGAGAGAGAGATGGGTAAACTGCTATAAAAGGAAAGAGCTCTCGAGAGAAGTGTGTTGTGTGGTGTGTGTGGAGAGAGAGAGAGAGAGAGAGAGATGGTAAACTGCTATAAAAAGGAAAGAGCTCTCGAGAGAAAGTGTGGTGTGTGAGAGAGAAGAAGAGAGAATGGTAAACTGTATAAAAAGGAAAGAGCTCTCGAGAGAAAGTGTGTGTGTGTGTGTGTGTGAGAGAGAGAGAGAGAGAGAGAGATGGTAAACTGCTATAAAAAGGAAAGAGCTCTCGAGGAAGTGTGTGTGTGGAGAGAGAGAGAGAGATGTAAACTGCTATTAAAAAGGAAAGAGCCTCGAAGAGAAAGTGTTTGTTGTGTGTGAGAGAGAGAGAGAGAGAGAGATGGTAAACTGCTATAAAAAGGAAAGAGCTCTCGAGAGAAAGTGTGTGTGTAGAGAGAGAGGAGAGAGAGTGGTAAACTGCTATAAAAAGAAAGAGCTCCTCGTAGAGAAAGTGATGTGTTGTTGGTGTGAGAGATGAGAGAGAGAGAGATTGGTAAAACTGCTATAAAGGAAAGAGCTCTCGAGAGAAAAGTGGGAGAGAGAGATGGTAAACTGCTATAAAAAAAGGAAAGAGCTCTCGAGAGAAAGTGTGTGTGTGAGAGAGAGAGAGAGAGATGGTAAGTTGCTATAAAAAGGAAAGAGCTCTCGAGAGAAAGTGTGTTGTGTTGTGTGTGTGTGAGAGGAGAAGATGGTGAAGTGCTATAAAAAGGAAAGAGCTCTCGAGAGAGAGAGAGAGAGAGAGAGAGAGAGAGAGAGAGATGGTAAACTGCTATAAAAAGGAAAGAGCTCTCGAGAGAACGTGGGAGAGAGAGAAAGAGAGAGATGGTAAACTGCTATGAAAGGGAAAGAGCATCCGAGAGAGAGAGAGAAAAAAAAAATACAAATATAATAAACTGCTATGAAAATGAAAGAGCAACTTAGATGGCCGGGGGGGGGGGG
>CALNVZ010002100.1:56896593-56948875 GCA_940671915.1 Paracentrotus lividus | reverse complement strand
AATAAATATGAAAACTGCACATGGGAGAGAGAGAGAGAAAAAAAAAGAAACAGAATCTGTTTTTATCTGATATGGTTAATAAACTGCTATGAGCACCTGCGAGAGATAGAGAGCATGATTCTCATTGCAAATACAAAATATTAAAGCAGGGTGAAAACAAAGGTTTAAACACAAATGATTGAATTAATATAGGTTTTTCCTGTCAATTTTAAACTCTTTGCAATCGAATTCAATTTATACGATACCTCATGGAGTGGAGCTATTGGTCAATTGTAAATTGTATTAACCTTTAGATTTCTAATCGCGATCAGTTTAAACTTGACCGGGAAAACATATATTATATACGTGATGGCATGGCCTCGGACAAGAGGGAGAAGATATACCACCTGTCAGAGAAGATTTTTTTTTTTTTTTTTTTTGGGGGGGGGGGCAGGCACAGTGGCGTATCTAGGGTCAAGTGCGCCCGGGGGCAAAATGTTGACTTGCCCCCCCCCCGGTCTAACTCTAGTCCTGCTAATGCGAGCGCAAGAGGCGCGAGCGGAAAATTTTTGAGTTCTGAACCACTCGATACTGCATATAAGAATCATGAGATACAGATTTCGTTAATCAATGAAGGTACAATAAAAAAAATGCCTTACCTTTTCGGGGGTCAAAGGCCTATTGCACAAAATTGTTTATTGAGTTGTATGCATCGGATTTCTTTTTAGAGGAAAAATAATAACTTCTAAACTTTTTTTTGGGGGGGGGGTCCTTCCTCGAATGATTTAAACCTATACACTTAATACACATGCGAGCGACGCAAGCGGGATGCGAAAAATTCTAGAGCCTCTAAACTTAATAAACTTTGAACATGCAGGTCTTAACAAGTACCGAATGTCATAAAAAATGGAAACAAAGAACAATTTGGAACAATGAAGAGGGCTTAAGGACTAAAAAGGAAGGAAAGGCAGCTAGAAAAAGCACGGACAGTTAAAAAAAAAAAAAAATCATTTTACTCAGAGGACCTGATTTATCCGAAGCGAAGGACAAGGATCGTGGCATGGGCGAGAGGGGGGGGGCAATTGAATCTAAAAAATTGAGGGCGCCATATTGATCTTAAACTATTTAAAGGGGGCTCCAAATTAAATCGAAACCCAGGGGATGTCAAATCGGTCTTAAAATTCAATTAATAGGGCATATAATTTATCTCAACCTTTATACAGTGTGTCCCAAAAAGAACTATACACTTTTGAAATGGCTACCAAATAAAAAAAAATATAAGATTCTTTGATAAAATGTTTGTATGTGTATAGGACTCATATCCTCAGCTATCATTATGACACCAAAAATTCCGAAAATAACGCATGCTTCGGTGAGTAATGCCCACTCTTGTAAAGGACACAAAAATTAGCCTGCGCAGGAATTCACTATTCATTTTGCACCTGGTTATGGAACGCCATGAATGAGTTAAAATTAAAGATGGAATAAATCAGCCAACAGAGTCAAAAATAAACCAAAAGTCGGAAAAATACAATTAATATTATGCAAAAATGTTATGTTTCACCATTTGTTTTCATATCATTGATTTATGCTTTGACTTCAATTTATTTTTGTCTTTGTTGGCCGATCGATTCCATCATTAATTTTGACTCCTTCATGGCGTTCCATAACCAGGTGCAAAATGAAGAGTGAATTCCTGCGCAGGCTAATTTTTATGTCCTTTACAAAAGTGGGCATTACTCACTGAAGCATGGGTTATTTTCGGAATTTTTTGTGTCATAATGATAGTTGTGGATATGAGACTTATAAACATATAAATATTTTCCCCAAGAATCATATACTTTTCTATTTGGTAGCTATTTAAAAAGTGTATAGTTCTTTTTGGGACGCACTGTAGAGGGACTCTAAATTGAAGTTAAGGGCGCCGATTTGATCTTCAATATAGACCTATGCAGGGGGCGCAAAATTGACCCGAAACCAAGAAGGTACTAAACCTAGAAATTGACTAGAAACTTTGGGGCGCCAAAAAGTTAAACTGAGTGGTTCTATGTAGGGGGGGGGGCAAAATTTGAAATGGGAGGAAACATGGCCCCAATTTCCACTGTGGATCACCGATCTCTTCTTTTTTTTCTTTTTCTCTTTTTTTCTTTTTTTTTTCTTTTCCTTTTTTTTTTTTTGCGGCCCACCCTGACATTGCTCCGCCCGGGCAACCTGGTGCCCTCCCCCCCCCTTTCCCCCTTCCCCCCTCTTTTCCCCCCCCCCCCCCCCCCCCCCCCCCCCCCCCCCCCCCCCCCCCCCCCCCTAGATACGCCACTGCAGGGGCATTTGCTCCTTAGGCAGCCCTAATGTACATCTTTCTCAACTGGTCCTCAACTCGTTTCCAAGAATTTCTAAATAAATGATTCAGACTTGTTTCGTGAAATTGAATAAACGTTGTTTTAAGCGCAACTTTGGTGCAAGCTAAAAGTTGCATGATGAAAATTTGTGTTGATGCCGATTGGAAGGATTGTTGTTAATCTATTAAAATTCGTTTTCAGCATGTTAATGTTCAGTGCATTCTGCGCGTGTGCTGAACTCTTATAGCGCGTACCCTTTTGTGACGTAACAAAAGAATACAGTCAAGTGTAGGCGTATATCCTTTTGTGACGTAACAAAAGAATATAAAATACGTAATCGGCGCGCATATCTCACTATGACTTCACAAACAATATGAATTAACAAACAACGGTACCATATTAAAAGTTGAAATTCCACAATATGATTATAATAACAAACCGGTAGTTTTTTTAATGAATTATTGCACACACACACAAAAAAAGAAGAAAGATATTAATCTAGATAGGACGAAGGAGCATATTTCAGTGATGAGTGGGGTAGCAGGTCGCTCTCAATGAATGATTCATATCAGGTAGGTATATTAAATATTATTATTATTAAGTTAACATTTTTAACGTTTTGGCAAATGAAATAATATTCTTGTCAAGGAAGAAAGAACGAACTTAGAGTCTTAGAGTTAGATACCGATATTCAACAATTATCAGCAATCATATAAGTTGCATATTTGATCATTTGTATTTTATAAATTCTCCAAATCACAACATAGATAGTGGCGATATATTTTGAGCACTTTCAACCATATTTTAAATGAATGAATATGTTTATTCATCTTATTCATGTTTATTCATGTTTGTAAGAATTAGACTAGGTAATTAACAAATGTAACCAAATTCTTAAAAACATTTGAATTTTCAGTCTCGAAGAGTCGCCGGTGTAACTGGCGGTGACATTCTCTTCGAAGATTTTGATTTCTCCTTCAAACAACAAATATCTCATGTGGATCATTTACAGAAGGCTGTTGATAAATATGGAGCTGCAATCAGAGGTAATAATTACACTGTAAAAAATGTTTGTATTTTTACAGCAAATCTGCTGTCAGCAGAGTCGCCTTAAAAATGTAATTCAAAAAACAGTTCAGTTTGTTGTAAGTTTCTCCTGCAAATAATTACGTGAGAAATACAAAATATACATCAGGAGTAACACATTATTTTGTTCCGTTTTAACCAAAAAAACAAACTCTAATGATACTTTTCCTTCTCTTTCATCAATTCTTAAGGGAGAAATTTACAACAAAACTGTATTTTAAATTACATTTTTGTATGGCGACTCTGCTGAAATCACTTTGCTGTATTTTTTTTCTGTATTTATTTATTTATCTATTATTTATTATTTTTTTTACAGTGTACCCTGCTAAGTTTTTCCCTCTAATGGGATACGTGCCTCTTTAATGATCTCCAAACTTCCTATAAAGTTGTCTTTACTCAGTAAGGCCGAAGAGAATATTACTATTATGATCTTTTGATGAAATGTATAACTAGATTTAAGATTTTGTAGGGCTATAATACATGAGTTTATCGAAACTGTTCCGAATGTAATTCAATTCGCGTTATCACCAGTATTAAAATTCATTTTATTAATATTATATTCGTATTTCATATATAAGGAACATCATAAACCTTACTCGTATCCGATACGAGTAAATCTGATGTGCCATACGTAGGCTATAATGGTTGAGGAGGATTGTGATTTTTGGCATATCTTATGCAATATTGTGATTAATTCTGTCTTTCCTTGACTATTCTGATCCTAATTTAGAAGCCAAAGCGTGTATGCAGAATGTTAACGAGTGTCTAGCAGAGTTCTATGAAGATTTCTGGCCGAAACATAAGGAATACAAAGTTGCTTTGAAGGTAAAACATTCATATCTTACAAAGATCTTATTCTTCGTCTTATGGCGTCACCGATAGGAAAGTAATAATGAAACCATTAATGGATAATTATCAGGGGATTCGGAGCCGGGGAGGGGGGCATGGGGGTCGTAAACGTATATAAACACGCGAAAATTACCATCTACATCTATATTTTGGGGGTTCAGCCCAGCCCCCATACTTTTAAAAACGCTCCGCAGCCCCTGAATATATATATATAAATATATATATATATATATATATATATATATATATATATATATATATATATATATATATATATATATATATATATATATATATATATTTATAATTTTTTTTTTTTACTTATATGCAATGTAAATCTATGATAAAATTTCGTTGATTTTTTTCCTTCAAACTATTCAAAATTGTCAAATCAATCAATCAACATTTATTTTCCTTATACAGGACAGTACCGCAATTTGGGGGATCTTAATCCGTCAAGTGCACGAACTGGCAGAACCTGTACGTCGGTTTAAACAACTCGGATTAGATGCAGAGGTATATTATTTTAAAACATTATTAAACTTTAATGATGCAAATAGTATGCATATGGGAAGGGCGGCACATGTGCAGATCCAGGATGCCTTGTGAGGCCAGGGCCCGTATTCCATAAACTATACTTAAGCAATTTGTCTTAAGTCTAAGTATTTTTCTAAGATTTTGTCCAAGAAAAAAAATTCTTAGCCTTTATACCAAACACGTTGAGCACTTTGTCTGAGCTCAGAAAACATCAAACAAAATTCTGAATTTTATTAATATCGGCATTTTTAATTTTTGTGGTCTCAAATGAGCTTGCCATATAATCAACATTAAAGTTAAGACACTAGGTATAGTAGGCTTAAAGTTAGGATAAAATTCTCATTTTTTATATTCGATTTGAAGGCGCAATTCCATTTAAGACTATTGATTTAGCAAAAATCTAAGAATTTATGCTTCACTGCCAAAAATAGACTTGAACAGAATTTTTAGTATGCCGTATTTATGGAATACGCATTTTAAAGATAAGCAAAATCCTTAAATTTCATGCTTTTATGGAATACGGGCCCAGGGCCGCTTTTCATTTTGGGGCACTTTCCCGAGTATCGGTTAAGTGCATTTCAGGGGGGGGGGGTTGGATTGCCCGTGCACCCCTGTGGATCTGCGCCAGGGGCATAATGAAATGCGGCATTAGAAATACTCGATTTAACAATGAAAAGTCTGGAAGAATATAATTGTGTAATTGTCTTCAATTTCCAAACATTCCTTCTTTACTCTCCCTTTCTTCTTTCTGTCCATGTAAAAAAAACACTTTATTGGGGGCAATTTATATCAGCCATGTCCATCTTTATAGCTAAATCATAGCGGGAAAAAAAAAATGGTTTAATGGGGTGGGCGGTGTTACAATTATTGAAAAAAAAAACATACTGGAACATTGTAGTTGACAGAATGTGTATATACACAAATAAAACTTGATCATTGGAAATGTAAAGTTTTTGTATATTGTGTTTGTTATTTTTCAGAAATATCTTAAAAAGAACGACATGAAGCTCACCGATGGACGAGTCTCAAATCGAATGAAAGAGGCAAGTAATGGTGTTTCAAACGATGTGGGAGAACTTGTACAAATATATATTTTTTTATTTTTTTTAAAGAACTGGGGCTTTATTTTGTTTTGCAGTATGTGGTTGGTGTATGGAAAGATCATGAAACTGAGCTGTAAAAAGTTTAACAGATGCGGGCCATCCATTATTTTCTTAAAAGAATTCTTAATGTAGAAATAGCTCACTTTTGATAATTTCAAAAGCAATATCTTATCATAATCACGATTCTAATTTCTCTCTCATTTACTGGATAGAGACCATACGGTGGCGACAGGAACCCAGAAATGATGCAAAATATGGTAAGTGACTGATACACCAATTCATTTTCTTTCAATTAATTCATCTCCTATCACATTGTATCTTCATTTGCAATTTTATTATCAATCATGATTTTTATAACTACAATAGTCGTAATAATGGTGTATTCTGTTCTAATTGTTCCTCAGCGACATACATGAAATATTCAGCGGTAAGGAAATTCGCTTATAAATTTTGTTTTCTGGCTCATGTACATCCTCATCTGTAGAAATAATAGGTCAGGTTCCATTATGGAAATCTAAAAATCAAAGTACCATTATCCAACATTGCAATAGACGTTTCATAGATTACTGTGACATAATATTACGTAGGTATTCCACAAGACAAAAAGAAGATAGACAACTACGTCTACCAAAATGTGGGACTACACAAGGTCAATTTTCACTTTCGTTTGTGGGTAGTGAATTTTGGAATATAGGTTACCCATCAATATTAGACAAAGCAGATCGAGGAACATTTTCAGGAATTCTCTCACGACACATTTGTTACATATCAATGAATGAGAGCAACTTTTCAAATTACTATCATTTAAATGCATGTTTTTGTTTTGTTTTACAATTGTGATATTACTAGTCATGCTAGTATCATATGTTGTGACAAACCTAAATTTATTGATTTACTATTGTCATTCTTTCTTTTATAGTAAAAAGTAGGTTATACAATATTGATGTAAGGGGTCAGGCTCGTCTAGCACTTGTGCTATTATCTGACTACTTTTACCAGTCAATGTTATCATTGCTCTATGAAATGTATTGTACTGTTTTTGATGTTGTTGGTAAATAAATAAATCAAATCAAAATCAAATGTTGTGTTATATATTTCTAATTCGTTTTATCAAAATTTACAATTCAACTTAAATAATTTTAACTATTTTGGTACATTGTTTTTAGTTACAAACAGGATCAGACGATAGACGTGAAAAGCTCAAGAATGTAAACGATGAAATGGTGGAAGATCTCAACCATCTGTTTCAACAGTATGTCTTCTAACGTTTTCTATAATCAGTTTAGTTCCGTTTGCATAAATTGTTTGATATTTTTCCTTCAATGATTTAAAAAAAAAAAAAAAAAAAATTGTAAAACGCAATTCTGAAGAAGAAGAATAATAAAAGCTTAGAACTCATTGTTCTCACAATTGCAGTGGCGGATCCAGGATGATCTATTCATCACCCCCCCCCCCCCCACAGTAACAAAAGAAAGTGCGTCCCGCCCTACGCCAGTGATAGGGGGGAGGGCGCCCCCAAATTTTCCGATTTTAACATAAAATGAGTGGTTTTCAAATTATAGGGGCGCGCTTCCCCTGCACCCCGCATGGATCCGCCACTGCAATAATTTGGTACATTAGCATTCATATTTACGTGAACTTGTATACTTTAGAAACTAAATGATTAAATTGTAAATTTCTCAATCTTTTTTATTTGAATTCAAAGATGATAAGCCTTTATCTTGTTTATGAGCGGATCTTTATATTTATATTTTTGAGGGGGGGGGGATATTACGCATTTAAATCAAGCTTGGAGGATACCTCGATATGTCAGGCTGAATGATTTAAATCAGGTGTTTTTTTTTTTTTTTTTTTTTTTTTTTTTTTTTTGTAGTGAAGTTTCCTCAGCACATGTATTATAGCAGTATTAAACTAATCTATATATTTGTGATCAAGATTTTGATTAATCATGATTCTGTATCTTACAGGGATTTTATCTACACACAATGATACTTTTTTTTTAAACAGGCGAGGAGGGTTTGTTATCGACATCTTCAAGGCAGTCTACACGTCTCATAACGACTTCTACTCAGAATTGTCTAAGGTAAATCTCATCTCCATTCTCCATGCTGTAAAGGTTGACCTCTTTAATCTTGGCAGTGGTGTGATAATTTTTGTGTGTCCTCTCTGTCGACAAAATTCACCAATGAAGGAGAGAAGGGAATATTCCGATAAAAAACATTGATCTAATATTTGCACATACATGTAGTTTACATCTTCCATGAACCCAAGTATTTTTATTTTGCTTGTCGTAGTACTCGGCTAGGCTGCAAACATATTCTTATGAAGAGCAGAAAAAGAAATAAAGAAAGTGATAATACTAATAGTTAAAGGAAAAGGAAACCCTAGGATTCAATTAAATTGTATAAAACAGAAAAATCAAAGAAACAGATTAATGATAGTTTGAGAAAAATTGAATGAATAATAAGAAAGTTATGAGCATTTGAATGTTGTGATCACTACTGCTATGCAGATCCTCACACTGGCAACATGCCCAAAATGTGTGATGTCATACATGAACAACTCTCCCATTTTAGTGGACAGAAAAATACCAAAAATATTGTTTTTTCGTCTTTCTAATTGTAGTACAGATTCTTTATCCATTATTATATTTTGTAAAACCTATATTACATGTCCTCCCACAAAAAGAATACCAGATCTACTGACAGAATTGATGAAAAAGACAATTTAAGTGAAATATGTACAAAAGTAATGGGGAAGTTGTTCATGTATGACATCACACATCTTGGGCCCGTTGCTAGTTTGATGATCCCCATAGCGGTAGTGATCACAACATTCAAATGCTCATAACTTTCTCATTATTTATTCAATTTTTCTCAAATCTTTGTAGATCAGCTTCTTTGATTGTTCTGTTTTATACAATTTTATTGAATCCTAGGGTTTCATTCTCCTTTAAGTCTATCAGGTGAAAACAATATCTTCAAGGAGGATTTAATACACAGCATAAAAAAAGGAACAAACTAATTTTATGAAAGGGTATCTCTAAAATATGATAAATTGAAAGCTGCAATTAAATTAAATATTATATTTATAAAATGGTGTGTTTCGAATTAATCGTATAGATCTCCAAAGCAGTTCTTGAAATGGTGATTGACCTGGAGAACGTACAACTTGAAATGAGTGTCGGTCAGGGCCGCCATCGACGGGTTGCCAGTACAAACAAACCACGAATCGGCTGGGCCCAAACTAGTACCCCGGCCCAACCCGCTCAACAGCCACCGCCTAGCAACCAAGTATACCAGGCGGGATTTGTCCCTCCTCCACCCAAGTTGGGCGTACCAATGCAGCGGGGAGGACGTGCGAAGCAGGATGTGCAAGACATTGCCAGACCGATTTCTGTCGGCGCACCAGGGAGAGAGAAGAATCCAACGGAGTTCCAACGTGGCAATGAAATGACAGGAACGTCTGCCAATAAGGGTGAGAAATGAAGTACCGATGTCACAGAGGAAACTAACCGTGGAATTCGCCCCCATGGAAATATTTTCCTGGAGTTTTTTTTTAAGGATTTTGTCCAAAAAGTCCCTAACCCTATATACCCGCAGAAACTTAAAATTGCATATGAAAATTCCTGAGGGAAAAATCCAGGAAATTTGTCAATGATTGGGCGGATTTACGCCCAAACTAGTGTTTCTATACACCACCATAAATATAGCACCTTCAAAATAAGCAAAACTACCATCTTAGTTTCTCCTTTGAAAATATCTCCGGTCAAGTCAGTCACTCACAAAGTCTTTTATACTACCATGCCGCGATTTATATCAAACTCAGAAACTTAGGCCAGTATTCTCGAAGTTATTAAGCCTACTAAATACGTAGTCACCCTTCGAGAATACCGGTCTAAGCGTTCCTCTCCTGTTTCAATACTCTAGGTTCCTTTAAACAACGGGGAGGACGTTCGAAACAAGAAGTTCAAGATATCGCCAGACCAGTTTCAGTTGGAGCACCTGTGACGCACGGCAATGAAACAAAAGGTAAGTGGTTATAAACAGTAATATTGTAAACTACAGTAACTTATTTAACGAGTTATAGCCTAATTCTAATTAATAGATCCTCCAAACCAATCCAAGTCCTTTTTTTATTATGATGGATCGGTGATCATGGTGATGAAAATGAAACTAAGTGAGCTTCAAAACTTGCATAGACTGAAGATGCCAAGTTCCAGGTGGCAGTGGGTCTTTCGCGAATATTTATCAGTTGCGTATCCAGGTGGGGGCGCATGGGACACTCCCTCCCTATAAGTTGAAAACCACTCATTGATTCATGTTAAATTCAGAAAATTTTGGGCTGCTACCACCCCCGTAATTTCCTAATTTTCGGCAACGCCCCCTTTATTTTTAAATATCTGCCAATGCTCATGAAACATTACTCTGTTATATTTCATTCAAATTGGCTCTATCTTATCTTCAAAACTGAAAAGATTTGTTCGTTCGTATATTTCTATGTTAGGTGGATTTAAACAAAGGGTAGGACGTTCGAAACAAGAAGTTCAAGATATAGCTCGACCAGTTTCTGTTGGAGCACCTGTGACGCACGGCAATGAAACAAAAGGTAGGTGGTTATAAACAATTATATTGTAAACTATAGTAACTTATTTAACGAGTAATAGATCCTCCAAACCAATCCAAGTCCTTTTTTTTATTATGATGGATTGGTGATCATGGTGATGAAAATGAAACTAAGTGAGCTTCTAAACTTGCATAGACTGAAGATGCCAAGTTCCAGGTGGCAGTGGGTCTTTCGCGAATACTTATCAGTTGCGTATCCAGGTGGGGGCGCATGGGACACTCCCTCCCTATAAGTTGAAAACCATTCATTGATTGTACATGTTAAATTCAGAAAATGTTGGGCTGCTACCACCCCCGTATTTTCCTACGCCCCCTTTATTTTTAAATCCTGGATCTGCCAATGCTCATGAAACATTACTCTGTCATATTTCATTGAAATTGGCTCTATCTTATCTTCAAAACTGAAAAGATTTGTATCTTCGTATATTTCTATGTTAGGTGCATTTAAACATAAAGGTAGAGGAGGACGTTCAAAACAAGAAGTTCAAGATATAGCTAGACCGGTTACTGTCGGAGCTCATGGAACACACGGGAATGAAACAAAAGGTAAGTGATTATCAATTACTTTGCAATAACGTATTCTATTTAATGAATAGTAATTTCAGTTGACCAGGGTTCCCACTTTGTTAGGAACAGAATTTCCTGACTCTTACCAGATGGATTTTAAAAATTTAATAACGTTTCAACCTATTTTGGTGTCAAACATTAGACTGACAACTTTTTATAAAATTCCCTGACTTTTTCCCCGATGTTGAGGAATTTACTCATATTCCATGACTTTTCCCTGATTTTCAAGTTTTCTAAGTAGAGTGGGAAACCTTTTAACCGTTAATCCTCTTAAGTCCAAACTGATCATTTAATTATGCTTGCAAGACATGTAAATTGTCCTTCTTGGCCTCTCCCCCCGTCTCCACTTCCATGGGGTCAATCCATGTCTCGATGTTAGTCATCGTTTGCGGCACAAATTCAATGTATGTACATGTATTTGTCCACATGGCCTGTCACTTTTCGTTTATATTATAACTCCCTCTCATTCTAGTAATCATATTAATCCTGTCTGAAAAAATAATTTAAAAATAATGAAATACAAACAAATCATATCAATTAGAAGTATATTAACATAATGTGGCATGAATCTCCTCTCACAGGTCGTTCAGCATTTGGAGGAAACATGGCACTGGGATCCTCACCACCACCACAAGGTGGAAGAGGGGCAGGAATGAGGGGTGCAAATATGGGTGGAGTAGGGCGTGGCAGGGGTACAGGGAGAGGTGGAGGAGGAATCATGTTTGATAATACTGGGAGAGCAATCATTTGATACAATTCAAAACGAAATTATGATAAAGTGTACAAAGAAATGTCTTTTTGGTGTAGAATATTTTTAGTGGCATATTCAAGAGCTGTAAGATTAAAACCAAAATGTAACAATGAACTTCTCTGTCATTATTTTATGATAAAACACAAAGGGAGAGATGAAACACTGAGAGAAACGTAAGAGAGAATGAGAGATTAAAACAAAAATACCAGTGAAAAGAGAAAACATGACTTTAGAAGAAAGGTTTCTCACCAAAGCGCCTCAGTAATAAATTCTTCAGAACGATACAGACTACACCTTATATGAAAAGCGCCCTTTTCAGTTTACAATTCACCGCTCAAATAACTTGTCAAGTTCATCAAATGTTGAAGGGTGTTTACTAGCACATCATTACTAAACAAACTAAATACCGCAAAACATACAAACATCTCAACACTCAATCCAATCTGAACAAAACCTTACAAAGTCAAAAATATTATGTATTCAAAATTTGTTTTAATAGTATGTACATTTACACACAGAAATTGTTTACAAATTAACAGTATATGTCGATCATAAGTTTAGTGTTCACATCATTGCTCTTTTAATAATTACTATTACCTACTCTACATAGTTACATACACGCAGACATTGAGTATACAACAGGCCATAATGCATTTGGTATACATTACATATAATAGATTGCAGAGAGATTTACAATGCATTTTCATACACTTTGATACAAGAAAGATATATAAATAGCTTATAGAAAGTAATGTTTAGTTATATTTTTTTTTACATACATATTTTATACAAAATGTAAACTGTGACCAACTTTCGCAACTTTGCCGAGAACTAAGATTGTGTCTTTTAGAACCTCAGTGATTAAAAACCCACATATTCTGGCAACATACAAGATAAACACTTATTTAGATGACAATTTGTGCCGCAAATAAAATGTTAGTATAAGATTGTCTTCATTTAAATGTATATTTTAAAGGGTTATTTAAGTTAGGTAAAAATAGATCAATAATAATAGGTATTATAAACAGAACCAAGCCAATAAAACAATACAAATTATAAAAAAATTAATCAGTACAACAAGAGATGAACCTACATGTATAAGCGTGTTTTGTTTTGAGAAGCAGATCCAAATATATGCCACTATAATGTCCATATCTATATCACATGCTTAATTATACTTGGATTTCTTAAAATATCAAATCACAGAGACACCAACTTGACTGTATGAATTGATAATGATATTACTTGAAGAAACAATCACCCTTAAATACCCTAATTTGGATGTTTGTAGCACACTAAAAGCTCCATAACCAGAAATGCAAATGGAAATTGTAATCTAGCTTCACAACAGTAACTACATTCACCACAAGTACACATTGTCTCAAATTACACATTTTCCTGTCTTTTTGGGGGATTTCCCAACAAGAAGGTTAAAATGTTGAAATGCAAATATGTATGATTTAGATTGTATTACATTTACTGGGATAATAAATACATCCGAAAGTATATTTCCTTTCATTTTCATGTAAATCCAAAGGATGGATCAAAGAATTTTTATGAGGACATTTTGCAGGGACATGAACACATAAATACATAAAAACCTTAAAATTTTACACACACATCAAACAAAGAGTAAATTGATAATGTATAGACTGAATAATACAACACCTGAACAATACTGAACAATTCCGTATTCATGATCAAAACATGCAGAGTTATAAAAACAGCTGGCTTATTCTTAAAAATGTTTGGCCCTATTCTAATGCAGTGATGCTTTATATAGCTGTAAGAAGATACTGTATAAGTGGTTTCTTTCGTGAAGGTTTTATTTTCGTGAATTTCCTGAATCGGGATGCGACCGCGAATTTAACATCGTGCGAAAAGGTTTTGAACAGTACCGCAAATTTATCAACGCTAGAAAATGTTTTGAACTCCATGCGCTCGCAGAGCAGAGTTGTCTATGCAGCGCTTTTAATAGCACACACAATGATACAGCGCGATGTGTGGATGACTGGTATGTAGGTCAAATAAATTCAGGTAGTAAGTCTTTATTCCATTTTACTGTCTTTTTATAAATATAATGTCTCGTTTTTTAGATAGGAAGAGATTGAATACTTATAGTTCTCGTTACTTTTAATTCCAGATATTGCCGACCGCGAATTTAACATCGCGCGTAAATGTCGGGACCCCCGCCAACCGCGAAAATATATGTACTCGAAAAAAGCCCACTTATACAGTACTTTTACTGACATGCTAGATTGACAAACGAAGCCCCCAAAAGACTATCTCACCATGAAATAGCCTCAGTTTTAAGCCCCTTATTGCAAAAATTTATGTAATAAAAAGTGGTGTGTCCCTTTGCAGGCCTACAAATAATAATCTACCAATACAATGTTATAAGCTATGACAATAAAAATTGGTTCAAGAATATCCTCAGAATTTGGGATTGGAAAAAAAAGACTTTTAATATAAGTAAAGTAAAGGAAAACACCACCTTCATCACTTCTGTTGATATAAATACAGTAATTGTATATACGAATCGTGCTTTAATGGCATTCTTTGTATTAGGTTTAAATCAACTGTTATCTCTTGAATCATTACCATGATTCCATGACATAGATGTCATAGATGTCAATAGATGGCACTACACAATACCAATGATTACATATTTCTTCAAGTTTTCCACTGCACATATACAGTGGAGCTATATTTTGAGAACATTTTTATTTATCCCACCTTTCTCTTGAACAGTAACTTTCTTTCATGGCAGCTTCATGTGAATAGTAAATAATTTATTGCATTGCAAATAAAGGGGGTTTGTGAACTGATATTAAAATACTCTGAAACATACAACTTTAAGGCTAACTGAAAAGTATAGATTCATGCAGAACAACTAAAACAATATGTCCAATATGTCATTTTAGGAAATGATCTGCAAATAAATGTGTGGAGAGATCCATTTTGTGCTTCTATGAAATGTATGGTTTTGCAAGCTAGCTAATTGTGTAGGAAAAACATGAATTTTCAGTTTGAATGAATGTTTCTTGCACAAAAAAAATTCTGGTAGGACAGAACGATGCTAAAACAAATTGTCACAGATTTTGAAGAGAAAGTGCTTAAAGGAGAAGGAAACCCTAGGATTCAATTAAATTGTATAAAACAGAAAAATCAAAGAAACAGATCAACAAAGATTTGAGAAAAATTGAATGAATAATGTTATGATCACTACTGCTATCAGGCACAGATCCAGGGCCCCCCCCAGCAAAGAAAATAATTAAAAAAAAAAAAAAATTTCAAGAGTAAAATTGACGAACGGGCTGATTGACCCCACACTTACCCCTATGGCTGATACATAATGACCTCTTGATGACCGAAGCCAAAAAAAAAATTTAAACTACCCCCCCCCCCCCCCCCCCCCGCTTATCGGCCAGCGTGACGTGAAAAAAATTGAGTGTACCTTTTGGCTCGCCCGGTGTAATGGAAAAAAATTTGGGTGTACCAAATCTGAAATTCCGATTCTGCCCCCCCCCCTGGATCCGCCACTGTCTATAGAGATCCTCAAACTGGCAACAGGCCCAAGAAAAAAAAAAAAAAAAAAAAAAAAAAAAAAAAAAAAAAAAAAAAAAAAAAACGATGTTGATTACTACATGAACCAATTTCCCCATACTTTTGTACAAAATATTTCACTAAATTGTCTTTTTCATCAAGTCTGTCAGTAGATATGGTATTCTTTTTGTGGGATGACATGTAATATAGGTTTTACAAAATATAATAATGGACAAAGAATCTGTACTGCACTTAGAAAGAGAAAAAACAATATTTTTGATATTTTTCTGTCCACTAAATAGGAGAGCTGTTCATGTATGACATCACACATCGTGGGCCTGTTACCAGTGTGAGGATCTCCATAGCAGTAGTGATCACAACATTCAAATGCTCGTAACTTTTTTATTATTTATTAAATATTTCTCAAACTTTCATTAATCTGTTTCTTTGATTTTTCTGTTTTATACAATTTAATTGAATCCTAGGGTTTCCTTCTCCTTTAATGAGCTACACAATGACCACATCCACAATTTGTCTTATCTGAAAAAATAACATTAAAAAAAAATTACATAAATAGCAAAAAAAAGCAGACCCCCAAAATCAAGATATATACATAGCTTCAAAATAACCATCAAAAAATTTCAGCGATTAGTTGAAGATAATAAACACAAGCAGAGATTAAATGCTAAAAAAAAAAAAATCAAACATATTAAAACAGAGCACAAGATAATCATACAATCAGTAAATTAAAAAGAAAATCATTATTTAACTGCATTGCATAGCTCATTTTACTTCAAAATTCTAACAAAAATTCATTTCAAATACTGAATCAACCTGAACCCGATTGGGTGTAATAAATTAGGCTACAATTCATTCATGCTCAATCAATATGAATAATACAGAAGACTTCAATGTATGTGTGTGATATACATGTTTAAATCTACTAGTAGGAAGCCTATGAGCTTTGAACATTTTACAATATCATTAAAAATACAAAATATCAAATCATTAAATTATAAGTAGTAACACTGCTTAAAAAAGCACACTAAAAATAAATGTTCATTTGTAAGAAGTTTTCAGCAGTACTCCCTTATTCAAATAATATGTATAGAAAAGACTCTTTTGATGCAGATTATCCAGACTTCAAAACTATCAATTTGATTGATTATAATTACTCTACAATTGCAAGTAACCAGTGAAATTGATTGGTACTCAATGTCAGTTTTAGGCCAGTTCCTTGAAACTGTAAAGTTTGGTTTGTAGAATATTCTAGTCAACATTATGGGACACACTACAATGACTAGAGAATTTTGCTTTTATAAAATAAAGGATTTCGTGCTCATTTTTTAAAATGAATATTGATTAAAATGAAATTAAATCATGTGGCTCAAGAAACCCTATCCTTGATCAGATTATTATAATCAAGATGACACTTCATATCCCTCACATTTTCTACGACTAAAAACAACTGCACACGCCAAGATAAAATCAAACACTAATTTTGTCAGCATGATATTACTGTCCGTTATTCTCTTTTAGTCCAACATTCAGAAACATGATCATTTAAACTTCTAGTCACTCAGCCCACTATGTCTAATAAAACATTTGTAAATGTCATTTATTGAAAATTTCTGGCTTCAATTAATCAAATACATGTATACGTATACTTTTGAAAAAAGATTTCTGTTTTTGAAATTTGCTTCAGACAAGCCATATGTTTTAGCCCCCTTATATAATTAATGCCCAATATAATATATTGCATATTGATGAAAGAATAAGCCATTATGTACACAATTTATCTCCTTCATAACAGATATTGACATAAATATACAATTTTTTGTTAAAGTTTTGACAACCTCCATTTTTTAAATATAATTTTTAGTGTGTATTTAGGGGCAAGGGGTAATGGCAGATTTATAAATTCACTTGAATTAAGATGAATGCTGGCTATGCCTACTTGATGTAAATATAATCTGAAATTAATGTCACAGGAACAGTGAGTACTAAGACCAATACAATAATTTCCCAGTTTTTTAGATAATTTCAAAAAGCTCAGTTTTCTCAGAGCAGAAGTCACTACATGCACTTCAGCTGAAATGTTTATGTACATTTATTATATGAAAATGTATGCAAAATGACAGATGAATAGCATTTTGAAATTGCTAAAATAAATGAAAATATTAAATGGAGAAAAAAAAATGCATACATATGTGATATGAGACTTGTAAAGGGTAATGGGTTATGTCTTCCTGAGACATCAAGAAAGAATAATCACCTCCTATGTCTAATCTTGACTTACAAAGTCAAATGTTTTACTTCAAAAACGTCTTGGAATAAGAATGCGAAGATAAATACATTTAGGATTCATGTCCATGTTATATATTTCACTCTAGGGATTTTAAGGGCATTGAGGTATTGGAAACTTAATCAATTCAATTTTTTTTTGCATGAAAACATTTCCATGATGAATAAAAAGGTACAGTGGTGGCTAAAATTGTTAAAACACCTAGCATATTGAAGAGATTTTAGTTGTTTTTCATTTAGTTGGCCATTAAATTCCTATAAAATGATTTAAATACATTGTATCAACAAAAGTCGTCATTATACTTTAAAATATGTAGAATATAGTCAACATAAGTAAAATTGTGGCCAAGCTTTTCAAACTAGCTCTATTTTGTGCTATACAGCCCCATCTCACAAATATTAGTATCAAAGTGTCATAACTTTAAAATTCCACCCCTTTCACCATGTCCAAATTTCTGAAACTTGGCAACTATTTGGAGCATTATAAAATGAAGAAGCCTCCCAAGTTTCATACCTCTATGTCAAGTACTTTTTGAGAGTTATTGGCATATGCAATTGTCCTTTTACATATCTGTTTTTGGTGCTACATGTGCAATAAACAGTCTATAGGAAAACTGACCGTGAATAGCGCAACGATTTTTGAAGCTATCCATTACCTAATGGTCGAAACTAAATAAATTTGGTATCAAAAGATGCATAAAACCTTATGCTAAAAAGTTATAAAAGCTTGTGGCACAAAAATGTTGACCTTTATCTTACTTTGGCGAATGCACAGAGGGGTTCTGAATCCCATAGACTTTGTGTGGCTTTGGGTGTTCTAATAATTTTGGCCACCACTGTATGTAACAATGAATTAAGGAATGGCTATAAATAGTTTACAGTAAATGAGCACACTAGTCTAGGTATATATGAAATCTGATACAGACATTTAAGTAAATAGTTAAAGTATAAATTCTCTTTGATGAAAATCCCCTTTCAATCTAGTTTCTTCTATGACTCAACAAATGCTATTATACAAAGCCCACATGAAAACTGACATTTTCATAAGAGTACATTGTTCTAAAATGCAGCATGGGATAACAATCATATAAAATATTGACAAAGAAAGCGTTATCTGTACCCCCTTGATGAGCCATATATACCGTACTGATGAATCATTGTTGATATAAGAACTAATATGAAGAATAAGTGCTATCGGCTATCAGCATTTTGATGTGAAGTTCTCTGGAAAGACACCCCTCTCTCCATTAGATTCTTTATAACCCATTAACCAGCCTTCGTCCTAAACAATCAAAAGTGAAATGAAAAGGAGGAAGAAAGGAAAAACATGTTAAATGGTGAAATGAAGTGAAAACTAGAAAAATATTTAGACAATGAAAAAAGATTTAAAAAAGTTATTTTGTTCAGTTTTTATACAAATTGTACATGTACACAGAGATGCCACATAAAATGATGAAATGTGACTATCTTTCTTACAGCAACACATACATGTACACAGAGATACCAACACTACAGAATAATTATAACATTAGAAATTAGAACGCGAATAACACAAATAGTTAGAAAAGCTAAGACAAATGACTTCTCACTAGAGAAAGCATGAATAATAACATTTTGCTCCGTCATTCAATTTTGGGAATGCTTTCATCAATCAATAGTTTTCTTTTTCTTGTTAACAAGACATTTGTTTCAGCTGTTTCAGCTGGCGTTATTCACATTCTAATTTCTAATGTTATAATTATTCCGTAGTGTTGGCATCTCTGTGTACATGTATGTGTCGCTGTAAGAAAGATAGTCACATTTCATCATTTTATGTGAGGCAACTTTGTCTTACCTGTTGGAGCTGAGAATGTTGATGGTCAATGTAAATATATGGAATTTGATTTTGGTCTCTATTAGTATGTAAAATTAATTTGTAGGATAGCTTAATCAAAGAGAACTGTTGTTGAGCTAGCGCTATGGACATTCTCGGACAGTATGTGCGCTCTAGAAGATTTCACTATTATTATTATTATTATTATTGATACATGTATCTATTATGTCTTTTTGCAAGAGGGTTAAAGCTAAGTTATTGTTTTGGTCAAGAGATTGAAATGTTGAAGACAGTGTTTAAAAGTGCTTTGGACAGGTTGATAGCAATTGACCTACTATTTTATGCTGTGAGTTTTGGAATTGCTAAAATACTAAGAAATTTACCCGATTCTGCTTAGAATCCCATGCAGTGACACAAACATGCATGTATGGGACAACACAAAATGTTTGGTCTGAAAATTTCAGCCGTTTGTAGTATATTTTTGGTCATATTATGACTATTAAGGCGATTAAAGAGCAATCCTTTACAGAGGACCTTATTATTATGATATTCTTCCTAAAAGGTATTAAAATAACAGGGAAGCTCACAATAAAATTCTTTATATCTTTCCCACTACACAAGCTTCTCTTAAAATAAAAGTTGATCATACCTGGTCTTCTGGGTCCTCAAATGGTATAACAAATACAATGTCTCCCTTTGCTAATGTCAATTCATCTGAGTCTCTGGGCTGATAATCATGGGTTGCTTTCGCCTGAAAGTGAAAATGATAGTTTAATAATTAAATCAACAATTATCTACATTTATGGTGTGATAGAACACTATATAGTAAATAGTGGTAGTATTTTAAGAGTTGTGATTGGTTGAAATGATGTCACGTGTCATTCACGTTTTTGTTATAGTGAACGGTTTTTGTTATATTGAACGGTTTTTTTGTTATATTGAACGGTTTTTACCTGTGTTAAAATGAATGGTGAAATCGATTGCCTCGTTGCGCAAGCGCGTAATAACAGTAAAATGGTGCGCACAACAATAGATACGCGGAGCGACAATATACGTCACAATAGCTTAATTAGCACCAAAAGTTTGGCAAACATTTGCAAAGATAAAACCAGATTAGGCAAGGTCAAAGATCTAGGGGTCTATTTACTATAATAAATAGTGCATGCATCTATTAATGCAACATCACTGACCATGTGAACTCCAAATACTAAATTATCCCTCGGGCACATCTGTTTCACCTCGGCCTACGGCCTCGGTGAAATAAATGTGCCCTCGGGATAATTTAGTATTTGTCGTGCACATAATCTAGTATGTTGCATGGTAGAGCATGCATTATTTATATAATGAATAAGAAAATGATGGCTTCTTATTATGATCTAAAATATTTAGATACAATGTACATGTCATTTTTATGTCCCTGTAATTTCAAATTTGTAAAATGAATTCAATTGTTGAGAGTTTGAACATCACATGTTACTAGTATAAAAGAGTTAGATAAGCAATATCTAAAATACATGTATATAAAAATCTACAACTACCAGGTGAGGTGATTACGATATAATTTAGCTCATCAAGTATGCAGCTATAAATACACTGAAACTGACAGATAGCTGGAACACAAGACATGAACAAACACAAAGTCATTACGTTTACATACTGTATGTAACATGAAGACAAAGAGGCAGATCAGCAATAATCACGTATTTAGAAGTAATAAGAAAGTAAAAATAAAGAACACACCCATGAATTCTCAAAGAGCAAAATGCCACATTCATGAGCTCATGTCATGTCACTTCTTTAATGTGGAAACCATATCAGACAATGTGGTTCCCAAGGCATGTTACATAGACTGAGTCATTGCCCACCCACGCCCTGACTTACTCTGTATAGTACGCCTGATGGGAGTGAACTGCCGTTGGTTTGAGGTGCCGGTGAGGAAGGAGATGTGCCGTTGTGAGTCGTTGTGTCAGTTGCAGGGTTCTTGTTAGGCTGAGGAAGAGGATACATAAATTGATTTACTTCAACAGATGCAGAGCATACCATCAGGATAAATGTCAGAGGATGTGCAAAGGATGTCTAATGGATTATTTTCGGTTTTCCTTATATAACAAAACCCCCTAATAACGTAACCCTGGAAAATAAAAAATTGTACACCCTCCCCAAAATTGAGATTTAGTGAGACATTACTTCTTGCTTCTACTAAAAAATCTAAGGCTGGTAAGTCAAATCATAGACAATGCAATCATGCACATTAGGGTTTGTTGTTAAAGCAGATTTCTTTCTTCAACAATGACGGGACTAGAAATTTAAGGATTAGAAGACCAAATACATTTGATAATTTATACCCTCTGCATACAACATACACTACCGTTCAAAGGTTTTGGCACAAACCGATAACCGATAACCGCTCCGCGACCCCCGCGGTGAAAAAACCGCAAGGCAGATACGCGGTGTGAAACTGAAGCACCGCGGTTTCTAATTTCCATATAATCACAAACGCGTGCGCCGAGTCTGTGCGAGCGCGGCACCGAAGATACTGTAGCTCAGAAACACAGAAAATTCAGCGCGCACGCAAAATAAAAATGCAGCAATAATTATTGGTGTCAGCTAGAACCGGGTCACGCGCCGTTGGTTCAAATGTCTTGTACTCTAACTTACGAAATTTTTGGGATATTGATCATAGCAAGATGGATTTGATAATCGAAGAGGGAAAAACGTGTGTCTTATTTCCTATAACCAAATCCATGCTATAACCAAAGCAAGACGACAGAATTATGCGTATCATAGCAAGATGGATTTGATAATCGAAGCGGGAAGAAAGTGCGACTTTTTCCAAAAACCAAAGCAAGACCAGATAATTAACATGCGTCCTTTCCTCTGAAACTTTACTTGGCAAGGTGAAAAAAAAGGTCTTCATTTGATTCCTGGCCCCTTGTTATCTTTGCCAGACCGAGTGCGTTCTCTATTTTACACACCATTTATTTCTGTTTCTCTTTCATTCTCCTATTATCTCTAATCTTCTCTCACGGACGTAAAAAGAACTTCCATGAGATGAAAAAGAGTGTTACAGAGAGAGATGGAGAGAGAGAGAGAAGGGGGTGGGGGAGAAAGGGAGGAGTTCAATTTCAAGTTCAATTTATTCATAAAACAGAAAAACGAGTACAAACGTAAATCAATGAGATACATAAAATACATGATAGAAGAAGCAAAGCTTGTGAGTGGGCCTACACTATAAAAGTGGGATATAACTATTGAAAGAAAATCCATCGGCCGAGCTGTCGTTTTTTTTTTCATAAACAGATAAAAAAAACTATGATGAGTTGATGATTTTGACAATACAAACAAGCAATGATAAACATAAACCGCTATAAATCATGATGATGAAATGCGTCCATGAAGTGATGATCAGGGCCGCGGAGCGTTTGAAAGTGGAGGGGCTGAGCCGAAAGTGGGGGGGGGGGGGGGCTGAACAGGCTAAAAATCACAAATGTATGGTCATATATTTGCATTTTTTGACACGTTGGCTGAAAAAGATGGGGGGGGGGGCTGCAGCCCCCCGGCTCCGCGGCCCCTGATGATGAGTGAAATGATGAATTACAATGGTGACAGTACCTGTTGTGTTCTCCTTTCCCTTGGACGACGATCTCAGGAAATGACGTTTGCTGTACTTTCATAGACTTTATTGTCAAACTTTGCTTTATAATCTTCATTCTTCATCGTCATCGTCGTTGTAATTATCAATTTTAAGTTTTAGCGTCTTACCACGCATCATTAACATTATTATCATGATCTATCAACAATCGTCATTATCATTGTCACCATCATAATCATCGTCGTCGTCATTAACAATATCAAGATTTATCGTCTTATACCACGCATCATTATCATGTTATCATCAATAATCAACAATCGTCATTATCATTATTATATGTAGTTTTTTATCATTTCATCATCATAATCATTATCAAAGTCGTCATTAACGATATCAATTTAATTATAGGCTTAATATCACGCACGCTTCGATACAAATGTAACAGATTATTATCATCAAACAAAAGCATCGTCATCATCGTTTTATTTATTAATTTTATCAACATAAAATGCCACTTATCAACATCGTCCATCATTAATTAAAACAAATTAATATTTAAAGAAACTATAACCCCAGAAGGTAAGTGAATACAACGTACCATCCAGCCATGGACAAGTCTGCCTTGTAAGATTACAAGCCTACCAAGACGATCGGGTAGACGATCGAGCATAACCAGGTAGGTTATTTTCATTATTCTGTATATACCACTGGCGGGGCGAAATAGCAAAATATATATTTGGGTACTGTTTCATGTATTATAAATACAAGTGTAAGTGAAAATTTTTAAACTGCAAAACAAACAAAATTTGCATTACAATTATTCAAACTCCTGAATTATATGGTGAATCCAGAAACAGATATGCATTACGCATGTTCACTAATAACTTGGGTCTATAAATGTGCATCGACAATTATTAGTATGTTGCAGGAGTTCCTATTTTGATATAAACCAGACTATCCCACCACCTCCGTCTCATAAAGATATCTGCCGCCGACACGGTTGGCCTGTCAATGACGTAATTGTTTTGATCTGGTCGGCACACAGATATCATATATCAAAACAATGGTGTCATGGTAACGAAAGCTGTTTGAATTAATTCAAGGCAGAAGAAATGGAAAGAACTTTTGCTATATATTTCCTGATGATTTTTTCAAATGCAGGGTATAGGCATGATAATTTCTTTTAAAGCTGGGCTCCTTCGTCATATTTGTTTAAATTCCAAGAAAGAAAGACCAGGGTGTAAAATTACTGCGGCAGCCCGTACACGAAGTGTACAAAAGAAAAGAAAGTTGTTCTACATGTGAGAAAGAAAAGGGTTATTTACGTAGGCCTATTAATTATTTGATTAAAAATAACCACTTTGAGTCGATACTCAAAATAATTTGATGTAGGAAAGATAGATAGTGATTTAATTTCTTTTTTAAAATTTACACGTGCCTTGTTCTTGTAAGTTTACTTTTTCTCTTTCTGTTTTCTTTATTCTAATAAATATAAAATGAATATATCTGTGATAAGCGATCAAAAATTATGCGCACGCTCACCTTCCCCTTTCTCTTCCTCTCTCTCTCTCTCTCTCTCTCTCTCTCGTCATTGTTCATCGTCAATACCAATTTCAACTTTCATCGTAGGCCTACATTCCATTTCCATTAACAACATATTTTCATCAACATCAACAACATATATTCATCAACAACGTCATCATCGTCTTTTTGTTTTATCACTTCCACTTATCATCATCATTCATGGATAAAAAATATATATCCATATAAAAAATCATTATAATCATATGTTAGGAAAATGAAAAAGAATTTATGTACTATTAGTTTGAATTTGTTTTTTCTTCCAAGTTTCTACACCGATCCCCTCTCTCGTAGACACATGCCGGGATTTTTGTTTCTTTTGTGTCAACATTTACAAATAACGTAAATCGCAAAGCTCCAGATAAAAATAAGCAAGGTCGTTGACCTACTCCGGCATGTGTAATTTACACTTTAAACAGATGCCGATAACAATGTTTTGATCTGGTATCTGGCGCGCGGATATCAAATATCAGAATCGTGACATTGTCATAGCAACGAGAGCAGCTAGCACGGAGCTAGGGAAAATGGATTTCGACTTTTCGTAAAATGACTTTGTTTGACTGAGTTTATAAGTTAAAAAAGGGGACATTTAAGGAGAAAATCAAGCGGAAGGCGGGACGGGGAGGGGGTGTAAAGACTGCCATCGATCATTACAAGGATTATAATGAAGAATCAAGCATCAATGACAAAACAAGTCAATTTATATAATCACAAAACAAGTCTTGTCAAGTTCATTGCGCTCATTTTACATCACTCTTGACTGTCGTACATGCAAACTTTTTGTAAATAACCCATTGTGTCGTGTTTTCTCACATCGTTCAAATTGGGACTGCCCACCTTGAAGATTATTTTAATCCTCTTCCGATTTCATGTCACGCGCCTGATGTTTGTTTCTTTGTTGGTTTTTTTTTTAAATATTTTTTTTTTTCACACTTGAATTTTACGTGAAACGAGGAAGTTTTAAAGGGAAGTACTCCAACCAAAATGAGGAGGTGCTGTGACCGAGGCCTTCCCATCCCTTTTCTTACTTTTCGCCTGATGGACATGGGGAAATTATATCTTGCTTAATTGTTGCCAGTGATGGGAACATTATTTTGTGCCAATCAATATCAGTGTGGAGTCTGAGCGTCTTAGAATCAAACATGCGCAGGGTGGGCTTTTTTCGAATAGACTTTCGTGGGCAAGGGAAAAAAAGGATCCACGTGGTGTACCGCTCATGTACAGGTAGGGTAATTTTTTTATTATTATTATTGTGCTAATTCTGTGTGAGATAATAAATGGAAAGAAGGGTTTGATAAAGGAGGTAATAGTGATCTGATTTGACGCAAAGACCGTCTTGTTAATTTGAATCTTGAATTGTATTGTTTAAGGTTTTTAGGGGGATTTTGTTTATGCATTTTTGATGCTCCACGTAATTGTCCTGACTGTCTCGATTTCAACATTCTTGTAAATCATAAATTGTCATAGGATTCAAAACAAGATTAAAAGCATGGAATACATTTTTTTTTTACACCAAAATAAATATCTCAAGAGGAGATCGAAGGCATAGGCGATCGTAGATTTGTAGCTATGTAATTTCAACTTGATTTTTCTTCCTTTTGGAAACTGAAGGACGGTATAATACGTCGTTGTGAATTAAGTTCTGCACGAGCGTGCTAGTTGAATTATGCATTGTGATGCAACAATGACTGAATTTGTAAACAAAGCCGCTGTTATTAATTACGTCACATGTGCGCAGTTGTTTTTCTAGCTAGCGCTACATTTTATCGTCGAAGGGGCGGGGCTTAATGTGTGCACTCTCTCTACATTCGGTGCCTCAACGAAATATTTTTTGGCTAACCGCGGGAGCATGGACTAGATACGCGGTTTGCCTACGCGGTTCCCCACCGCGGTGGATCGCAACCGCGGTGACGTGCCAAAACCTTTGAACGGTAGTGTACAGATACCAGGACAGTAGATCACCAATTTGATTTTATGGTTTCTTAACCCATTGAAGACTGGGCCTGAATAAACTTCGGCTGGGGTCTATGGGAAATGTGTGTTATAGCAAAATCAGCCTGTCCGTTACAGGTTGAAACAGGTTGATGAATTATGACTAAAGTTTAAGACATGTACCATGGTTTAAAAAAAAAGCGATTTAAAAGAATAAAGAGAAACCAACCTCAACAGGAGTTGATCTTGGGACCTGGTACTCGGCTGTCTGATCATCATCATCCTCCTCCTCCTCATCCTCCTCATCATCTTCCCTCTCCTCGGGCAGGTCTCTTCTGGAGGAGGGTGGGACCGAGTAGACGGGGCTCTGGTTAGGGGTATCTCTGCTGGCTGCGGAGGAGTGTGTGATGGGGGATGAGATGGTGGAAGGGGGTGTGGACGTGCTGTTGCTTTGACGTAGGAGCTCTGGTATGCTGGATAGATAGTAATCATAGTGAGTTCATGGTTGGTTAAAACTGAGAAGAATTCAGGACAATGCATTGAGGAATAACAGAGAATCTCACCACAAGCTAATAGTAAATTTTCTATACACGTAGGTCATGCATCGCCTGCCATAGTAATTTACACAAAAATTGTTGATAATATCCATCTCCAAAAAGGAAATGTACACAAATGTGCATTCAACAAACCTTATAGGTCACAACATTCTCACTTAATATGAATATAATATACAATGCAAGTGCACATATTCAGGGAATTGTACTCTCATTGGAAATAATACAACAGGGTTTACATGTACTATTCAAAGGAAATGTTAGTATAGGGAATTCATAGTAATGGACGATGAATAGTTCTTAACGTATGTACATCTCAAAGTGTATAAATACAAATGTGCTCCACAGCAGTCTTCGTGCAAGAAAAAAAAAATCATTTAACATTTAGAAAATTCCATCTCAGCTATGGTATGGCATAATTATTCTTCAAAAAGATAAAATTGTATCAGTTTAAAATATGTTTATCTGCACAGACATAAAAATACAATGTAAAATAGATTGTCATGTACTAAAAATACACATCATTATTGCTCATGGGAATTACTTAACATAGATGTGTGATCTTATTATAATGTGAGAATTAATCTATACCATGTATCTTTATAAAATTACTTTTACAAAAAATAAAACAAAAATTGCCTTTTATAAATTTGCTGTCTCATCAGACAAAATATGATGAATATTTTAAGAAATAATATTTTGGGTTAATACCTACGTTTCTTGAAGATTAGTACTATTTCTCTATTGTTCATGCCAATTTTACTTTAAACTTACCACATACATTGTACACAGTAATAAGGATTCAATTCATTTAAGGATAACATGAGGTCATAATAATCGACTGAGAATATTATTCATGTATAGATTGTTAATTTGTTTTCATTTATCCAGTTATAAATGAATACTGCTCTTTCATTAAAAAAAATTACTTTCACTTTAGTATTCTAAGGAATTATCTAAATGATATTCTATTGCAAAATTGTTTACTTTCACTTCAGTATTCCAAGAGATCATCAAAAACCACTATCAGGCCACTACTGTGAATCGATAAACTGTAATGGTGACGTAATATTCTATAATCTACAATGGTTTCAGGCTTTTGGGTTCAAAGTGCTAGATATAAACTGCAAGACTCGATTGAATCGGTAGTCATAAAAAAGGAAAATCAACTATGTTCCATCATAAAATTGTTTACTTTCACTTCAATATTCCAAGAAATCATCCAAAGCTACTATCAGGCCACTACTGTAAATCAATCAATCAGTGATGTAATAATATTCTAAATATCTACAATGGTTTCAGGCTTTTTGGGTTCAAAGTGCTAGATATAAACTGCAAGACTTGATAGAATCAGCAGTCATAAGAAACGGAAATCAATTTACCGATGAGGCTCGTCCATCATGGTCACTAACTCTTTTTCACTGATTCTGTAAACATCCACAAAGTTATATTCAAGACACAAATCTTGTGTCCACGTACACATAATTGATTAGTTTCTATTAAAGTCTCTCAGAATAGAATCTCTCTTTTAAATGTGATAAAGGCAAAATTAAAAACTAATAATAAAAAAATTTAAAAAAATACTCTTTTGTCTTTATAATTGATCAGTCTCTTTGCTATGTAAAATTGTCAGGACAATTCATTGATGTTAATGCACAGTCTCTATCCTACTTAAGAAATCCATGTTTTGCTCACTTGAAAAAAAAAAAAGAAGTGAGAAAAAAAATTGTTCTGTCTTCATCATGGGTAAATTTTTTTGAGAAAAGTAATACTAGAATCTAGCAAAGGAAATGGATATTTCATTGAAAGCCAGTTGCATATATTAAACTCATTCCTTACAAAGTCATATAATACGGCCAAGTGTCTACTATATCATAAAGTTCGCAATAAGTGAAGAAAACAATTGTGTAGTTACATAAGGAGAAACATTACCAGCTTTTACAATCGTGTATAAATTGCTCAAATTTAGGAATTTGTACATGTAGACACTCTTCACAACATCAATCTGAAAACACAGACAAATGTAAACTCATGTTTATATGAGATGAGACAGACAAATGTAAATAACAAATGCAATTAAAGTTAGAACATTTTCATTTTAAGCATTTAAATAATTTAAATAATCTAATAATTTTAAAGCATTATTTGAAAGCTTCCTTGTTCTAATATTGACATATCTACCTTTTCCTAATGTCATATTTTCCCACGGATGCATCCTGATAGAGATCTCCCATAATGGTGCTAACTCCTGACTTGGCCTTGCCCACTTCCTCATAGAACGTTGACTCCGCTGCGGACAAGAGCTGGAAGGTGTTGGCGTAGAACGGAATGCGACTGAAAAAAAGTGAAATGCATCAAGAAAATTATGGTTTTGACAAACGATTGTGGATTTATTAGAGGTTGTTTGAAAAGAGCTGGAAGGTATTGGCCTAGAACGGAATGCGACTGCAAAGGTGAAATTCATCAAGAAAGTTATTACACAAAACCTTGGTCTCGAAAACTGGACATGGATTTTTTAGAGGTTGAAGGAAAAGTCTTTATTGGATAAAAACGTATTCACTGTGGTTACTTTATTGTAAATTAATAAATAATAAAGTGAGGGATCAGGAAGAAAATGAACATAATGAAAAGTTATGCACAGCATCAGCTCAGGGAGCGTTGGAAAAAAAACAAACAATCAAACACAAAATATTGAATGTTTCATAAAGATGGATAATGCTATTAATATATTACATGAGCAGTAAAAATTTTACAATGATAATGATGTCCATGATTTTGCAATATTAGGAAAAACTGAAATATGATTAAATGCATTAATTGCAAATGATAGTTTAATTAGATCTTCATTTTTGAGGGACCTCCCTTTCCTCTGGGAACAAAAATCAAAGCAAATATTTAAAAAAAAAAAAATTAGATTTCAATTTTATTTCAACGGAAGTGGAGGCCCCCAAAAAGTTGGATGATATGATAAATTGGGATGTTTAATACTAAACCCACAGTGAGATTTTCCAACCATATTAATTAATGTTATCTTCATTAAAGATATCAAACTTCCAAATTCATTTAAATCCATCATTTTAGGGCCTCAAAACTCGTGTAGCTCTTTTACTTTTTAATCCTCACTTGCCATTCATATACAAAAAAATGTAATTTCAATTTACGGTCTTTAGGCTTTTTATACTATGTCTGAACATGGATTCATGCATTACTTTGTAGAAGAGCCTCTGGCCTATGACATACATGAGAGGAACTAGCAAATCAAGCATGTATTACATGATGTTAAACTATGACTTGAAACTTGGCACAGTTGTGGGTGGGAAGGTGAGTAATCACCAGAGAATCCTGGGGAATACTTGTTGAAATCTACCCTACCTGTCATATAACGAGGGCAGCTCTTCATGAAGATCCGAGTTCAGCTCCTCGTACATCTTTCTTGCTTCATTGTATGCTTCTTGTGTCTGTCGCAAAATAAAGTATAATTAAAATGCATTTTCAGCAGTATTGTACAATATGTTTCAAATTTTAGAAAGACAAAATTTTACAAAAGTAAATACAATTCAGTGTACATGTAAGTAACTATTACCCAAATGTGAAAAAAAAAAAAAAAGAATTTTATAGATCCAGATAATTTTCTACAAGACTGTGAGAATGAGATCAGGCAAGTAAATGCTGGTAGATGTCATGCACAAATGTTGTTTATTGTTGAATGAATTTGACAAAGATAAAGTAAACTGCTTATAATTGTATTACAATAATGAAACAATCCAAAACTATAAATAAGTTGCCATATGTATCACATAAAAAAAGCTTGGAAATGTTTTTTATAAAAATTATCATCACACTAAATTATCCTAACTTAATTATATTAATCTCAATTAATGTACACTTGATATCTTTTGGTAATGCATTTTCAATGCCGTTCTTCCCTCGAACATTGTACTTCTTAATACCTTAATGTATTTTTGATCATCTTTCTTCTTAGACGCCTCCAGATTGTGCCTTGCGCTGTCATAATCTATTAATTTCCTGCCTCTCTTCTCCATCCGTTTCTAGAATTAAAGGGACAAATTGAGATTATAGTATTTGACAGACAATATTAGTGCTTTCAAAGAATGAAAGTTTTGGGAAATCCCCCTCTTGTTAACAACGTCTTTGCAATAACATGCAGAGACTATGAATCCGAAAGTATAATTTTTAATTTTAACGTATAAAAGCTTATTTCTGGATAAAATATATATCACAAACCTACATGTCCATGTACATGTACATGTATGAACTACAGAGAAGTGGTAGTAGAAGAAGAAGAAAATGCCAGTTTATGTTGTATAAAATAAAATGAGGAAAATGTATCCTAAAAACCAATAAAAAATAGGGGAATGTACATGTAAATGCTACATTACATATCCAAGAATACATACAAACTGGCCAGATTAATCTTACAATCGAGCAATGAATGATACAGAAAGGAAGAGTTAATAAATGATAGATTACATGAAGGCCGTATTAACAGATGTGTACTCGTACATGAGTTGAAATAAGGTCTTATGTCGCAAATTAATGAAACACAACTAGCATGTATCATTATTTACAATTATACATGTCATATACACCTCTTAAGATGAAAAAATTGTTTACTATAATAAAAATAAATGTTAGTCTCAACACATGGGTAAAGTACAGTAGCACATACATTGTACATTCATACATGTAGATATGTTGATATTAACTGTTAAAGTACATGTACTTACTTAGTGGAGTAACAATACAATAAAGTAAGTGGTGTGCTCTTGCAGTTTCAGTAATTGATCCTTAATTATTTCGGTCTAAATGTACATGTAGGTCTTCATCGTGAATGAATTCTGTGTACATCTGTGCATTCATCCTGATGTGTTTCATGTTATTAATAATATCACTTGAATATTTACAAAAGAGTTCTACATGTAGATAAATATTGCTCATTGGGCCACTTAGGGTGTGAAGAATGCAACTGAAAAAACATGAAAACAACATCTGTACAAAATGTTTTAATGTTAGCTTGAACGGATGCATCTGGAAAGTACAAATTCAGATTCAGATCCAGATTATAAGCCGTCTTGCCTACATGTACAATGTACCAATAGCTGATCACACATCAACATTCATTTTAAATTTAGCTTGTAGTTGTATGCACTTTCATATCTTAGAATGTGACAAATAAGGAAGTCTGACCAACAAAAATAAGGGAAATCTGTAGTTCCTACAAAAATCTCTGTAAGTAGAAATCAATCAGGAATTTAAATTGATTTACATGCAGAATTGAAAACCCTTTTATTTCATTTTTTTCTTTCTTCATTATTTTTGTTTCTAATTCTAACTCGTTAAAGGTAATTAAGCACCAGGTTAGATTCATTTGAAGCAAAATTAAAATTTCCTCTTTAATACACATATGTAAACATTGCTAAATATTACCAGACAATATTTAAAAACTGTGGCATGTTGGGACTTAACATGTGATTATCGACATATGCTGATCAATCACTCAACAATTGTGTGTGGATTTCAAGGACGTGCCGACTCAAATCTAAAAAGTGTGACATTAAAATTAATCGATTGAAGAGAGTTGGATAAGATTAAAATGAATAATAAACTGAAGAATCACACATCAGATTATGTCTAGCTTCATGAATTAAAGCTTGAGAAATCAATGTTTTGTCTTGTCTTGTCTTTCCGTTTATGCCCAAAATCAATATACTGGTTACTATGGCATTTTAGGTATTTAAAAAAAGTTGAACTAAGACCTGATTATATATTATTTTCACTATCAGTAATACTACTTTTTAATAGACTATGCAATATTACCACTATTATTGTTAATACCATTACTGTTATCATACAAAATTACCACTCCTATTATTATTAAAGGCCTAAAATATTGCCATTCATTGAGTATATTTGTCTATTTTGAGAATATGATTTTGAGCTGCTACCTGTATCTGTTGAAGACAAAAAGCAAAAAGTCAAATATTATAATGATACCACAATATTTACCTTTACTTCAGGAAACTTTGCTTGGTAGGATACAAGAGGGTTCATTATCTGGTCAATTAATTTCCTTTGGTAGTCATCCCACAATAAGTCCAAAGTCTGAAAAATAGAAGTCACAAATCATCATAACAATAGGCCATAACATGTATTCATTTATACTGCAGAAAAAGTATGTATGTATCTAGATGGAATGTCAGAAGAATTTATGCAAAGCCAAATATAAAAGATATTTGCCAGGGGTTAAAAAAAGAAGAATATTTGATAAGCAGAAAAGTTTAAGGGTTTGAAAAAGGACGTTTAAGGAATCAGAGATCACAATTCACAAAATTAGTGGAATAAATGCATTCAAAATATGATGTATTCCTATCCCGAAAATAATGACAATTTAAAATGTAAATTATGTATATTGATGAATACTTCATAGGGCTGTAGTTTATTTCATCAACATTACATTGTCCACATTTATGTACTGAATTTTGGCTTGAGCTTTCATTGCAATTATCCTTCCAAATCTTTTTATTCACTCAATGCAGCAACCTAATTTGTTAATCAATTCAATACATGTAGAATTTGTATTGATGCCAAAAAGATAACTTTGACTGTGAACAGAGAGTTGTCAAATTGATCTGTTCATATTGCAAATGAAATGAGCTATGTACATGTACAATGTAGCTGTATCAATCAAATCTATTAATAATTTCGTACCTACATGTACATGTACATGGAATATAAAATCTGCAGTGTATAGAGCGATTTCACGTGACGTCATCATCTTCCTGTCGGCCATTGTGGTGGGCACGCTATTACTGCCCACCATGGTTACGCATGGTTACGTATACGTCTTGCTGCACTAAAGGAGGTTTGAAGTTACTCGAGAAACTTTACTTAATTGATATCGTAATTCTACAACAAAATCATGGGAAATTTCTGTTCAGTTGTTGGTTGTGGAAACAGGGCAGGAAGAGACAAAAATCTTTCTTTCGGCCGCCTGCAGCAATTACACGAAAAGGAGATATTACTGCAGCGTGCAGAAGCGCGGCTGAGGCCAGTGTAGTCTTCGCCGTGACCACCCGCCCCGCCCGTGCTCGGTCCGAAGTAGGAAGTGTGCAGTGCGAGATAGGATGTCGGAAAGACAACTCAGCGGATCGAGCTCAAAACCGCAAAAAAAGTAAATATTTCACTGTGATAAATACACAATTATTATGTCACACATGTCGATTTCCTACCTGAAATAAAATGATTTGAGCACGCATCCGAATGTTCTTTGATTGCTCGAAATTCCGATTGATTGCAGCAAGCCATTCATCATAGGGCCTACACTAACTATACACAGCCCCGTCGCCGAAGGCCGCGGGTTCGCGACGGGGGCTGGTCGGGTTTGGCTTACCGACGAGAAGTTCAGAGGTTTTTTCCTTCGATCTCGCGTAATTTAGGCAGGCAGCCGATAGAAAGGTTTTTTGTCTCTTCCTGCCCTGTTTCCACAACCAACAACTGAACAGAAATTTCCCATGATTTTGCTGTAGAAGTACAGTATAGTTTCTTGAGTAACTTCAAATCTGGCTTTAGTGCAGCAATACGTATACGTAGCCATGCTGTCAGTCGATTTGTATGCCTTCCAAGATGGCCGCCACGCAGCGTTGCTAACAAAAAGATGACGTCACTGGGAACGCTCTATACATTTATGTTCATGTACATTGTACATGGAGATTCTGAGCAAATATCTGTTACATTACATTTTAATTTACTTATACATGTCTGCCTGTTTGTATTACATGATGTATTCAACTGTCATTACATGTACATGTAAATGTTCCTAGGACAACTACCCCCTGGACAATTACCCTCGGACATGATGAATATTTTTTTCCCCTTCCTTTATTACCCCTATTTATCTACAGTACATATCAAATAGAAATATTACGTTACAA
Organism: Paracentrotus lividus; assembly: GCA_940671915.1. NCBI lineage: Eukaryota > Metazoa > Echinodermata > Echinoidea > Camarodonta > Echinidae > Paracentrotus > Paracentrotus lividus. Next base: position 56,913,768 of record CALNVZ010002100.1, on the reverse strand, counting down.
AATAATTTTTTTCGACACCTGTTACATGCATAGTCCCATGTAACATGGCTGCAGCGATTAGGAACAGAGCCAATAATACTGACTGTCACTGTCTGTCATTATGAAAGGCCTCCAACACATTTCAAAGTTGACAGATGGCTTGAAACTTAAAACAAGCATGTTCATTGCACTGTTTGTGGATATAACAAGGTATCAGAATTGTAGGGAGGCATTTAAGTGTATGTCAATGTTTTTATTGTACAAGGGTGTCATCATTTAGAGTACACGTATAAATATATATACTATGTCTTACTCAATTGCATGTACATGTAAGTTTAGGTCAGCTACATTGAATTTTTGTTTTACCCATACAAATATGAAGATTATGTCTGTATCCCTAGCAAATAAAACATGAGAATTCAACTTTGAGGAGTTTAAACCATTATTTCAAAGAAATGTTGAACTTACATGTACATGTAATAGACTTGTAATCTACATTAAAACTGAATCAAGCTGGAAAGCTGAAATTTGAATACTTAAATTTTGCTTTGATTGACAGTTTGGCACCCCTGATCTTATATTTGATTTAATTCAATCATTCAATTTCTGTTTCAATATCAACCTCATTGATCAGGATATATTTCCAAAACCAATGCTGATAATCAGATTTTTATCCATAAGCTTGGAACAGTTTGATATTTGGAAGTGAAGGCTCACAGGTCATACAGAATACACGTCTGTAAACTGCCCCGCCGCCCCCCCCCCCATCACATGCATAAAATACTAATTTGCGATGTAATGCATGTACTCTTTTTATCTAAGTTTTGTTTTCCTTTTCTCTCTCTCACCGTAGCAATAATGGTGAAGGTCAAGCTAAATGATGAATGAAATGGACTATAAACCTGACAAGGTTGACAGCCAATATAGGGAAATATGATGAGCTCAACAACTGCATCTAACATGTGTGAATGCATAAGGAATATTTTTGGAAGGGGCGGTGTGAAGTATTGTTATATGCATGCCAATCATTTAATAGAGAGTAATTTATGATTCTTGTATGAGGTCAATGGCAGCTTCATGTGTTTCATCTGCTAGAGGGTCGTGGCTGCAGAATCTCCAGCTTAACATGCTTGGTGTTGGAGTCTCTGAGTAAATTATATCTAATCGTGTACATTTTATAGTGTCCTCAAACACTGTGCTTTCTATCCTAGCACATGCATGGACATACCTGTACATATACCTCGTTTACACTGTGACTCGGGTCACGGGTTCGACACGGCAATCATGCTCGACACGGCAATTTTATGCCATGTAAACGGGATCAGTGTGATCCGCGACCCGGGTTCGACATGCCTTTTTTACTCCGCCAAACTCGTAGGTTTCGATCATTAAGGTGGGTTCGACACGGCAATTTTTATGTGTGTAAACAGAAAGCTGTGTCGAAGTCGATGACCTTGAGATCAGATATGGAATTTGGCTATATATCGCAACACACATTAATGACGTCCCTTACTTCCGGTCATGATCTGGGAGCCGTGTTGAACTCGCCTTTTTTGTTGTGTATAAACACGATCACAGGTTCACTCTTTGCAGTGTCGAACCCTTCCCGTGGATGCAACACGCCAGCCGAGTCTCAATGTAAACGCAGTAATGATGACTTTGTTTTATTGCAAACAAAATGTCAGATTACAGGTTAATTACTTTCATTCTTCTCCAACCTGGGTTCTGTTTTCTCCTCATCTCTCAAACAGGTCTTTTCTGCTTTTATTATTCATATTGAAATATAGGAGAGGCTTTCACCCTCACTGTGAACCTCTTTATAATCTCCCATGCTAGCCACAAAGTTTCAGAATGAATCTGGATCTAGCCTAGTTCAGGAAGCATGTGTCATTCATGTAGAAATAATTTATCTCCTCTCATACGTAATGACACAAACAATGCAATATAATTGCAGTAGAGTAGGTGTTAAAAATTTGTATGTAGGTGTGTGTATACATGCTAGAAATGCTACAGCGTATGAATACTAATTGATATGGAGAGGTCTTTAGGGATGCTCAATTGAGCAAATGTCAACAGGAAAATGACTACCTCCATGCAAAATGTCAGGGAGTGCACATATGTTTACACCATGTTTGTTTTGTTCTTGAATGTTCTTTCACTCCTCATCCATATTTCATTGTCAATCAAATCTATTTAATGAGAATATTCCACTTTGATGCAAATAGAAGCATAACAATATTAATGCAATTGGAGTGGTATGTGTGTACTTATGTGACTCTGTTAAATTGTTAAATTCATGATATCAAGATTGCAAGGGACAATCAAATCAACATTTTTTCTTATTTTGCCCAATGTACAAACATAGAATTGCTGAGGCACAGTTGAGGATGCGTGTGAGCTTTTAGGGGGGTTTTGTTGGGAAACACGAAGGTTTTGCGCATTGCAATTTTGGAAAGTCTAGTTCAGTTGTTTTTTATGTAACAAAGGCCTTTTTATGAGTCAAAAGCGTTTGCAACATTGAAAAAACGACTGTTTGACGTTTGCAAAGTGCAATTCCAAAATGTTTGTGTGCCCCATGAACCACCCCCCCCCCCCCACTTTAAGGGCAGTTTTGGGATAGGACTTGGTGCAAGTGGGGGCAGTTTAAGAGGCGATGGTGGGCTAAAACTGGAAGGGTGGTTATGGGCATTTTAAGGGTTAGAGGGTTAAAGACAGTTTTTGAAATCTACATTTTATAACTTGCTATTCATGATGAGAGAATTTTTCATTCTCTGTTATGACTGAAGATTTGATTGAAGTTAGAACCTTGAATTGAGCCTTATGAAATAATACGCAGCCTTCTTAACACTCGCCAGTTGTTCTTGCCCTGCCATTCTGATTCATAGGTAGATTCCATTGCTTCAAACAGGGCTTTGCTTGCTTGACTCATTGCTGTGATAAAGGGAGGGTGAAAAGGTTTATCAGCCAATACATATCATTCAAGAAATGTACAAAATAAGTAGATAAGTAGCAATAATCAACATAGATATTTTTTCCGGGGGGGGGGGGTTTAATTTTGAGCACCTTTAAAACTTTGACTTCAACAGAATGGTATTATATAGTTTGCACTCACAAACATGATGTAGTCTTGGGTTTATTTGTGATTTTTTAGATTTTTCTTAGCCGGTGATTAGGCTAAAAAGAGAAATTAATTGTTTTTTACTAAGGATCTGAGGCTTTAAAAAAAAAAAAAATTAATGGTAAAGTCTCAGCAAAATCATTGTTGGGGTTCGTTCTCAGAGCCCTGTAACAAAAGTTATGAACTTTGCCATCAATAGTAACTATGTGTACCATGCAACGTGCAGTACATGCATTTCATAAAAGTTATCATTGATGGCAAAGTTACTATTAACTCTCTATGCAACAGGTCCCTGGTTACCACATGTCATAATATCACAGTCAATAACAATCATATCAGCCTTGATCATTTACATTACATAACAAGTGCAAATTGATAATCAGACACAAAGAATGTGAGATATGCCATGTACAAGGCCATCTTTTCAATCTTGATTGGTCATTATCAGATAAAGTGTGAATCTAGTGTTATGATCCCTCGGATCTCCCTACTTGGATGAAGGCCAAAAATCATTGACAAAATTAATGTCAGTACATGTCATTGTATTAGAGATTCATGTGTTCATGTGATGAGGTTTTGAGAATCCCACTTACATGTACATGCACTTAAAAAGGGAGATCCCTGCTTAAAAACATAAAAAATGTTTGAATGTCAATTCCTGCATAATGTATGTACTTACTACATGTATTTACTCAGCAGTACATGTATGTGTTTCAGAACAAAAACCAAAAAAGAAAGAACATTTCAGAGAAAGGACTCGAGATAAAGAAGAAGACTTTAATTATCGATGATTCTTTCACAACATTTACAATATCAAAAATGGGATGATTTTCCTTTCTCTAAAGGGCCGATCATAAATTTTAACGTTTGAGAGCATACAAAGTTCAAATACTGTATATAAATTAACTTTCTAACTGTTTTTCAATTTTGCTCTTTTACTGATCGATCAGTACTTGTGTAAGTCAAATTTTTTCCTAAACTTTTGGATGTCAAGAAATACAACATTTACATTAATGCACCAATATTTTCTTGGCCATAAGTGTTCCAGCATTACTTTGTCTATTAAAGATGTAGGGTAAGGGTTAAGGTTGCCATAGGATTTTCAGGTACAGCCTTTAGTGTACATGTACATTGTAGGTCTCAGTTAGTCATGACAGCACATACATGTACATTTGTACATCAATAGAAGAGCTCCATTCCAAAAGATACTACATCTATCTTTTTTTACTTCTGAGCAAAACGCATTTGTGTTTCGATACTTTCTACCTGTAAGCGTCTATGGAAAAATAACAATAGAAAGGGCATTTTCTAGTGGTTGCTTTTAAAATTGAGGTGAACAGTTTCGTTCAATGAAAGGTACAGGTTACCTGAATAATGATGTGATATCAATACCTCAATTTTCATAAAAGTTGATGTAGTACCTTTTCTAACGGAGCTCTTCAATAGTCGCCAGAGTAAATGTCATTGACCTTTTCATTCTACTCATTGGGAGAGTGAGACTGAGGTTGGGATAAGTTGGAGAGACGTAATGTCATACTAACCTTTTACACATGTTACGTAATTCTTGAGCTCCTTGAACAATCTGTTTGCAGCAAATTGTTGAGAAGTAAAGTTCTGTACATAGTGTTCAAAAAGTTCATCTCTAGTCTCATCTGCCTTGCCTAGCTTCTGTAGGACCTGTATCATCAAAACAAAGAACAATCGTTACCAAAAAAAATACAACTAAAAAAAAGAAAAAAATATTGTTATGTTTCTTACTTCCAATCAACCAAAGTGGGAAAATAGTTATTATCTCAAATTCGTAACATGTAAAAGTAAAACTGACAATACACACATGTAATTGTACATTATCAAAAAATGACCCTCTTTCAGATTCTATCTGAATAAACACAAAAAAAGTTTCCAATCATATTGGTACTAGTCATTGGGGAGAGTATAAATGACCAAAATTTAAAACAATAATAACATTTAATGCATGTGATGGACAATGTATGAGCAGGGCTCATGCTTAATATTTTTCTTTGGGTGGCCATTGGCCCCATTTGAACATGCAATCCACATGGTTCAATAGAGTTTTAAGTTTATTCTGGGTGGACCGACAAAGTTACAGGTGGCCATTGGCACTGGGCCACTGCTAAATTCGAGCCCTGATGAGCCAGCATCTTATAACATCTGATTATCTAATCAATCAAGTTTATTTCCTTGATCTGATTTTTTAAAAAGATGTAAAAATCCTCCATTGCGTTACTTGTGTTCATTTCTCCAATATACTTCAATTTAAATGTATCGTCTTTTGAGAAAAATTCTAAATTTTTAAATACAATGTAACTTAATGAAACTGAAAGTTAGTTGAACTGGGTCTGCATCCATGTGACCCTTTCAAAGTAACCTTCTCAATGCCGAACTTACAATGTATTACCACAAGTTTAAAGAGGAAATATCCAATTCCAGTCTTGTCGGAGTGAAGTGGCATTTGTGTCAAGCACTGATTAACATCATCAGTGTCAAATTCATACTAATCATCTACTGACCTACATACACGTAGGGCATACATTCTGACCTACATGTAGTCTTAATAGCTCAGACTTTGATAGTGCAATTAGCTTTCTGACTGTCATTCTAAAGGTGGTAATGTATCTCACTTCGCGGAGAAGTCTCTGTGACTCAGACAGATACATGTACATGTAGGCAATAGGATGGACATGTGGTGTCCTCCGGATGTCACCCTAGAAACACTGTAGACAATCTATGGTGAAAAACCTCGTGTTAAAATACCCTTTTTGTCTAAAGCACCGAGATGTATAGTCAAAGATGTTCGGAAGTCATCCCCTGTTCCAGGTTCAGTCTGAAAGGGGCAATAGAAACCGTTATGGATACTGCCGTAACTTTGTTGAAGAAGCATACTACATGTACATGCCGAGAATCAAAATCTTATAAGGCAGAAAATGTTTCACAGCATGAACCTTCAAGAATCTAGACCACTCATAAAAGTCACCAATAATTTGAAGGAGACTTGGGGAGAACCCTCTTGGGTTTCTATGATGCATGCAAACAAGTTTCTACAAGAAACTGGTCATCATTCCCTCATGACCCTATGAAGATACTCTTCTTAGACGATGCTGCACTAGCTTGAGCTAAAAAATAGGGCGCTAATTGGTTGATTGGGGCAACCCCTCCCCCCCCCAAAAAAAAAACCAAACAAACAACAAACAAACAAAAAAAGGGTGCTGCACCAGCTCAAGCTTGAGCTAAAGTTTTGCATGAAATACCTGACCTGACCTTGAACAAGCCTGATATGCAAAATGCACAACTGGTCTATATGTGCACAGGTGCACGATAGAATCAGACTTATCTCGTTGGATCACAAATACGCTCTATTAAAATAGCCCGCGCTAATGCAGCACTGCCTCTTACGGACAATAATATATGGTCCAAATTTATCCCAGGATGTCAGTTAATGTTCAAACCTCTTCATATCATCAATGTACCCCGTACATGTATACTGCTGTACAATTAGGCTACACCTTACATGTGTAAATTAGTTAAAGAAAAACAAAAAAATTACCAGAATTCACAGGCATTATAATGTTATCCATAAAAAAAATACCCGCAACATTCAAGGTTTGTCAGGAACAAATGTAGATGATATTTCTCCTTCAAGAAAATATAATAATTCATCTGATAACAAGATAAATTAATGTGTACCCGGTACATTGTAGGAAAGTAAGACTGTATTAATATAGAAACAGAAACCCATTATTCCAACAAATTGGCCACTTGATCTACAAATATATTTGAACAAATGTTATTAAAATGATACTTATAGCTGAACGTACATGTAAGTATTTTATAACAACAGGGAATACAAATCAAACAAAAGAAGGGAATTTACTATAAAAAAGATGATAAATGTACACAATGTAAATGTATTTTTATGTGCCATATCTCATTATTTCAACAAACATACATGTACTAGAAAATACAAATGAATTGTAATTTTAAAACTTTGACAAAATGCTGAAATACTGAAATCTTACTAATTTAAGTCAACACAATAGATTGCTATGGAGATAGGTTACAGCACATCCTGTAAGCCAATGCCAAAATGTTTGTACAAACATGTACTTTCTGCTTTTGACTTATCTGTGATATCAATTATTACTCATACATGTATGTACATAGGAAGTTTCTGATCAATATGAAAGATTGAAAACAAAGCAGATTCATGAAGAAATATGTTGCTCACCCACAAACAAAATCAGCAATTAACAACTTCGGGCGAATTGTATTGATTGTTGTAAATAATAATTTTTTAGGTTTTTTTAATAAATATATTTTAGGTTTCTTTTGAAACAATATTTTGAAATGCATATTCAGCAGTGAGGAAGAATGCAATTAAAGTGCATTCTTACTAACTGCACATGTAGATTGTGCAATGTTAAGAAACAAAAACCAAATACTGTTTATAATATTACATGCATCTACATTGTTCTTTTGGTCAACACATAATACTGATGAATATTTGACGTTAGAACTTATCAGGCTAAATGAAGAACCAAAGGAAAGGAAACTACATTTCTATTCAGTTCCGGAAATCTACTACCTATGTACAATTATACACAAAAATACATGCCTGCTTCAGAAGTAAACCACTTGAAACCACATCCTCAGTGACAGTTACTCATTTTATGATAATGCAATTTTTTTTCATAAATTGTTGTTGTTGTTTGTTTTTTTTTAGATCTACATGTAGTGCATGTACATGTACAGATATTCTTACAATATTGTTAATAAATACTCAAAAATAAACTTTTTCTTCTAAATCAAAATCAAAATGTAATCTGAAAATTAGAAATATGTACCATTCAATTTTTGCCATTTTGCTCACAAATAAAACTGTGCTATCAAAATAGTATAACTGTATTTTCTTGTCTTTGTCCAAACAACCACACTTTTTACCAAGCATGAAAGGAATTTCATTGATTAACAAAAGTAACCAACCAACTTGAAAACAATCAGAATGCAACAATTTCTCTCACCCTCAATTGGGGTTATATTGAGGCTCATGTATGCCAAGAGTGTGTGGGCAGACAATGCTCAAGGGCAAACCCAGTTTGCCAGTACAGAGTTCATTTATAGGCTACCCATCATATCTATAGGCAACGCTCAACACTAACAATTTTTAGGGGTTGCCCTGCAGGGGAACCAAATATTTAATTTTCCTCCAAAATGGTTGCCTGAATGAAAAATCTGGTTGCCCTACCCCAAAAAAAAAAACAATGACAACATTGACGATTTGATTTTTATATAAAAAAATTTGAATAAAATGTGATTCACAATGAACTCATAATGTCACCTAGTTTACAGGGTCAAAAGCCCAATACATTTAGTCTGTCATGTAAGCCCTTTCATTAGTCTTGCGAAAAAATGTGGTTGCCCAGTTCGAGCAACTACTTTGATCATTTCTTCCAAATTTGGTTTCCCAGGGGTCTAATCTGGTTGCCCCGGGCAACGGGGCACATGCTAATGTTGAGCGCTGCTATAGGACTACACATACATTGTACATGTCCACAACACTAACACTGGAATCCCATTTTTTTGTTGCTCTTTTTCATATATTTCTGGTTAGTTTTTCTTAGAATTTAAAAAAGACTGAATCACTTTGCTGTGATCTCTCGCACAAATCCCAAGTTGATTTCTATCAAACCAATTTTACACTGTACATGTACGTCAAGTTTATAGGCCTAGATACATTTTGTAGCTCCTAACCTAGAAACCCGGAGGGCTCAGGTTCAATTTCTACTGGAACCCCATTTTCTTTGCTCTTTTATGTAATACATTTTTGGTCAGTTTTCCTCTTTGTTTGAATTTACATGTTTATCACAAAAGCTTGTCAGATCTCTCACATAAATCCTATCCTTTGGATACATTTTTGTACATGTACAGCTCTTCTTACCACAAAAGGATTAAGTTAAAGGGTTTTCTTGGACCAACACCATAGCTTACATATACCGAGTGAGTCAAAAAAACTTTACACCTACAAAAATGTAAATAAAAAGAAAACCAATTTATAAACCCCAAATTATTTTACATATTCTGAAAGAGTAACTCCTCCCGCATCCAGTACCATTTTTGGGTGGTATGTCTTTAAGCTTGGATGAACACGACACATTGTTTGCGAACATGTCAATTTTGAAGTGTGCCAGAATGGAGTAAAATCAAAACAACAAAAAGGTAGAAAAAAAAACAACTTCATCCTGATTAAAATAGCATAACTGTTTAACGAAAATGTCTTCCGCTTAATAACTTGCAGGTGGTCATATTCAAAGGTGAGTGACACGACATTCGGACTGATAGAAGGGCGCATATCTTTGCACTTGTAGGTTATGAATGGATCATGACTACCATATTATGTATAATATAGGAGTGGCATGTGTGATTGCCAGTTCGATTTGAATTTTACAATTGGTAATGGAAATTATATTAAAAAACAGTGCGTGAGTGACACGACAAAAAAAAGACATGGGTTTCTGACCATCATTGGTTATGGTTGGATTTGTGCCCAAGTAGATCTCTTAGGGTACCATAAGTGCTGGTATATGTGTATGAATAGTGTACCTCTCTGGCATTTATTGTGTTTAACAATCATCCCCTCTCTGTGGAAAATGGTCCACCTCTATGTGTCGTGAGTGACACGACATCCAAAGTGTGAGTAGTGACACGACCAGTGCCTTAAAACATTTCAAGTAAATAACTAAATCCAAATTACCTGTATTTACATAAGAATAAGAGGCATTTAAAGCACCATAGTTCCATACGTGCAAATTCCTGTTTGCTCAAATATTCAGCTTAAGAAAACTGGATCACATAATGTTTGAACTTAAACAATTGTTTGTATTGTAAAGAAGCCTTTGAATTTATTTCAGATCCTAATTTGCATTTTGAAAGGCACAGCTCCACATTAAAATTTCAGCTACTAGTAAATGTCCCACTTAGTTTGAATATGACCAGGTGTGTTTTTACACATTGACTACATTTTGTATGAATATTAGATTGACTCGTCAAGTAATGCACGAATGAGTATACATCAAAGAGTAAATTGCCGCTGACAGACCTAAAAAAGGCCTCCTAATACTTTTGAAAAGTTATTATTTTGTCTTTGACGTGTGCTCACTCATGCCTGACTCTACAGATCTATCTCATTTTCATACGTTTTCATACCTTTGTACTGGTGCATATATAGATCTACACATGTAACTTGCTGGTAAAAGTAGTTGATATGCCGATATTCTATAGATTCTATAGTTTTTCACTTTTTTCCCTACTTGTACTTGTAGATCTCCAGTAGGTGAAATGGAAAGATATTCGCAAGTCCACAAAAATAATGTGGCTATACAGGTGTATAAAATGGTTTAAGGTAAGCCATGTGTACTTGTACACAAGTGAATGGAGGTGAAAATAGGAAACCATTGCTCGTGACTGAATAAAGCGCTGCACTACAAAGTGAATGGTGGATTCCTAACCATGATAATGTGCAAACAAAATAGATCTAGGTCTTGAATCTAAAATTTATTTTCATCTTACAGTCACGTTAATTAGATAGATTTATAAACGATTTTTTAATTGTAACAGTTTGTGGAGAACATTCTACAGGGCCCCTTAACACAAAGGTTTGCGATCAATCAATTTGGTTGCTGGTCAATCTAAACTCCAAGGCGCGCGTAATGATGATCTAGATTGGCCATTGGCATTGTAGGATTGGGGGGTCCGTTTTCCGGACACAGTCTTAAGCCACTAAAAACATCATCTTTTCTCTGGAATTTCTCAAAATTTATGCAGTAAATATCAAAAATATATTTGAATATTTGTGCTTTGTTATAATTGTGTGATATTACTTTCAATCGAATAATGAAATATTGATCACAAAGTCCTAAAAATTGCCGTCTTGTCCGGACAAAGAACCCGTCCGTACACAACACTCAACAGCATATATATTGCCATTTTGTGATTGATTGCAAACCTTTGTGTTTTGGTGTCCAGAATTAACTCTTTGAGCCTATCCAAACTACACACAACAACAAGTTTCGAGTCAAAGTGGCTTCATTGTCATCAAAAGAGATAATACCGGTAATTCATTGCCATATCGACAGGATATCCCACAACTAAAGACGTGCAAGCGGCGGGCAGGTAAACTCGATGGGCAATTCGACACCACACACAAACAACAACACAACACTGCACTGTCACTGATGCATCTTCATAAAACCATTTCTATTTCACAAATCAGTTTGAAACCACACATGCAACATAACCGAAGTGCAAGGATCTTACCTTTTCCTTCGTTCTATTAATACCCTTGTGGAAGATACTTGATTTTCTTGTCTGTTTTATCTCCGCCATTTTGCTCTGTTTCTGTGATGACCAAATCGCAGCTGTACGTGCGCGTACGCGATCGCCATACGTGCTGCCCATGGTTCGTGTAGCTACAATCTCCGCTTTTGCGATCGTACTCGTAGAGAATGAATGAATGAGTTTTCAATATGCGGTCGGCAGCGTCAAGTTTCCCCGGGTGCAGCCGCAGCGAGAGTGCTTCAGAATCTGCTCTGATACAAAAGATTGCTCTGCAGAACTTTTCCAATGTTTTGTGGGCGGGGCTCAACCCTCGTGATGAACTGACAGAAATAATCAGAGAAGGGGAGCAGAAAGCAAAGCTAGGCAGGGACCCATCACAGACATCCGCTAGCTCAAATCATTTGATGAGGGTGAATCATGATTGTATCAAATAAAATGAAACGAGCAAATTGATGGTAATAGATAAATAGGCTTCCGCCATACATGTAACAACTGTTCTACAAACTCTTATAAGATAGATATATGAAGAGCTTACATGCAAAAGGGACTAAATCCACTTGTATAACTTCAGAGGAAATGGCATTTGTTTACCAGATTTTGTACACGCGTCTATGGAAAAGGGAAATTACAAAATGCATTTTCTTACAGTTGCAATCAACATTTAAGAAAGAGTCGTTTTGTTAAAATCGGGTAGGGGCCTACGTCCTGGAAAGTGGCCTGATTATCACTAACTCAATTTTCATCAAAAGTGGATTTGGTCCCTTTTGCATGTAAGCTCTTTATATAGGCAATATACAATCAAGTATATCTCTCTTGAATATTATTCATAATATCCTATGCCATGATCTTTAACAGGAATTAATTCTAAGCTTGATAGAATTTCAGAACAAACGTAAAACAAGGCTTATCGTGATAAGATGACAGTTTCATTTCTTTTTTAAAAGCGCATGCACATCGTAACTAACTCTTTATAACTGAAAAAAAAAAAAAAAATTCTGTACAAGTTTCCCTCAAGTTTGTTTTTACCGCGCTGTATAAGTTGGATTCTAAACATAACGTAATATAAATTGCAAAACAAAATAAGTTATTAAACAAAAGACTTATAAACACCAATCGGAATATATTATTACTAGGCCTCTGCCTATGCCGACATAAGCCTAACTTATAGTGGGGCGGGGGGGGGGGGGCCGGGGGGAGCCTGATGATGCATTTCATGTCATGGTATATACTAACAGGGCCTGGTGGCCCGTCGTTACCGGGGTTAAAAAAATCATAAAAATACAATTGTCCAAACCGAAAAAGGACAACAACATTTTTTTTTTTTTTTTTTTTTTTTATTTTTTTTGGGGGGGGGGGGGCTGGGCAAAGGTTTTATTTTAACATTTTCCCCTGAATGGTTAGGGGAAATGTCTGAGATCGTCAGTATACTAAAAACACTTGACCCGGGTGAAGCGCATTCAATTAAAGCTGGAACCAAACAACTGATATTCATCGTCATCAATCAACAACAAAGCAATAATTAAAAAGTACATTTTGTTGAGATCTGTAAAATGTCGCGACACGGGATGACCCTAAAATTTTATTTAATCATCAGTATACTTTACCGTGTAGGGGTGTAAAGTCATAATTTTATAGGCCCCAATTGAATTGTGAATATTTGTGATTATTTTCTGCATAAAACCAAATAATATTAGGCATATTTAATACATAATTGGGATTCTGAGGCAGAGCTATATGATGTTAATTTGATAGTCATCCTTGTCTTTCTGAAATAATGAAATCTTCATTTTCACACGCATCACCATAGATACGTAATACGTTTAGAAAATCGCACTCGAAATCAATACTTCAGAAACCAAGAGTAAGTACGCGCCAACTGCGGTCGTTTACAGCTAGACATCACGGGATTTGGTCGAGCGGTATACGTTCACTATCCAACTCTCTGCTTTCGCCTAAACAATGACAAACGGTAAAACAGATCAAACCGAGGTTCGAATCCCGCGTTAAAGGGTTGAGTAACTTTCACAAACCACGAGCAATTGAGATCAAGATTAATATTAATATAATATAATATTAAAATTATATTGTTCCAACAGTAAAAACAAACTACTGAAAGTTTCAGATCAAATGGAAGTCATTTATACCTTAAACAGTGTAACAAACATTGATAAGCATACAGCCGAACACAGTACCCTCTGCTGCTAGTTCAGCAGGCCGTTAGAGACGGGGAATATACAACAGGAAATGGGTGTGTGTTGTGCTATGTGGAGAAGCACATGGTTTTATAAACCATCCGGTGTTGGTTTATAAAATTTGAAGTATAAAATATTGATATCTCGAAGTTAAAGCAAGAAATTAGCTTGCAAATTTTGGAAGAGAATACCAGACTGACGCTAAGTGTTTATAATTATGTTGGCAAAATAAGCTAAATCGAATAAAATGTGATTTTAATATCATTCAATGTTACTGCATCCCTTTAAAGCGAGACCGAAGTCACCGAACTGATCCCTACTGTGTGTACTCTCATTGATTTTGTGTTATAGAAGTTCGTTATATAACATAATACCTTTTGAGACAGTTCAAATTCAAAATCGGTTATAACTCAGAGAGTTATGGAAGTTTCAAAAGTTTATTTGTATTTTCTCTGGATATCCTCAAATATTGGCAAAATCGCTTTGGACAATATTGGTTTTGTACATTATTTCCCATAACCTATATATTTTTCAAACCTCCTTCTGAGTTTTACAAAATATACTGGGGAAATTTCAAGCCCCATTATTTTCTGAAGGTAATGAGAAAAGCAGAAATATCACAAATAATTATGAAAATTTGTTTACAAAACAAATTGAGAGTCTTGTCACAGAACTCTCACAATCTGCCATTTTGAAAAAAAATGGCCAATTTTAAGGGTCTCCATATGGGTTATAACGAGACTTTTCAAATTCCCTATAACACTGTTATTAGTATTTTGACGAAACTGTTTACATTTATTTTGCTCCAATTTTTTTCCCAGTCTCATTTTACCCAATCTCCTTGGACTGGATTCCCATCTATATTGTGTTTATTTCAGTATACTATATACTATCAACATACGGAAACTAAAATATTTTGAGGGAAAAGTATTTGTTTTACTTTTTGGTAACATAATTATTGCGACATGTATACAAGCATATTATTACTGAGATGCAAATAAGTGTCTTATCATTCAAATAAGCATATAATGACATCATATTTCTTTCTGTCCAGAATTGTAAGCGGATGAATTTCTAATTTTCTCTTATGGGACGAGTACAGTCGAATAGTCGCGACGATCGAAGTCCATGCAAACATCTCTCTCGGAGGGCAGGCGCGAATCGAATTCTGGGATCGCGCCATCTTCGGCGTCTGATGGAGAGATCGCAAAGTTGAAGATTTTTCATGAAAATAAAAATCTTCCAGTCGAGTCTGAACTGACGACTCGAATAATGAAATGTAGTTTTATTGATCTTGGAAATGGGGTGTCTATTTCTATTTGTATACGTGCCTGATAAATTTACGCTGTGATTATGATGATGATAATCAAGGAGGCAGGATCGTTATTTTATAA
Source organism: Paracentrotus lividus (assembly GCA_940671915.1). Lineage (NCBI taxonomy): Eukaryota > Metazoa > Echinodermata > Echinoidea > Camarodonta > Echinidae > Paracentrotus > Paracentrotus lividus. The sequence goes on along the minus strand of CALNVZ010002100.1, from coordinate 56,898,733 downwards.
AATTCTATATACTTTCCGGTTTGCAGGTATATAACAAGATACTAAGTAGACCCTCTAAAAATGGATTACCATTTTTTTATACGCACTGTACGGTATAGACATGGGCCTTGTGACAGATAACTATACTACAACTATTACTACTCTCTTAATGTAAGACGAGTGGAAAGAGTGAAAAAAGGAGTGAAGGGAGTGAAATGGTGGACAACACGTTTTCGAGAGGTCAAATTTCAATCTAAAACGAGTGTGGAACTGAATGTTAGCTCTGTTTAGAGTAGAAACTAGATATCCAAGTAACAAATTTCACTCCTCTCAAAGTGGTTTTCCACTCAAAAACGTGTTGTCCACCATTTAACTCCTTGAACGAGCGGAAATTCACTCTTACTAGAACTGTATTTTTTGGTGCTTTCTCCCCTATTTGAAATCCTAATTCTGAATTTAATGTGCATGCACCCCTCTTTGAAATTTGATGGATAACCTGTTATAAGCTCGGTTATCAAATTCATGTTTTTATCCTCTACATTTGGAATGCTCCAAATAACATTGTACATCATCAGGGTATCGGTGACCCGAAAATAATTGATGAGATTTCAGTTTGTACAATAGCAATCTTTTATCGGTGTTACTCATATCGTTTTCCTTATGTCTTTCCCCATATTTCTCCTGGTTTACGTTTCCCTTTCCCTATCTGTTCTCGTATACTAATATGTCTTACTTTCTCTTTCATTCTCTCTCTCTCTCTCTCTCCCTCTCTCTGTCCTTCTCTATCAAGTTCATCTTTCACGTTTTTTTTTCTTTCTTCTATTTAGGATAATATTTGAAGTTGTATTTGTTATCTTATGTCTTACTTTCTTCCTCCCCCCCCCCTCTCTCTCTCTCTCTCTCTCTTAATCTCTTTCCTTCTCTATTTCATCTTTCACTTTCATTTTTTCTATTTTGGGGGATAATTTTATGTTTTCGGTGGTGTGAGCATTGGGGTGAACAAGGTAGGCTTTGTTCGCCCGCATGAGTAGGAGCAAGACAGCGTCACTGATGAGTTCTCCATCCCCGGGACTCTCCCCGATCGTAGCCGATGACAGCTCGCCCAGGATGACGAGATTCTGTCATCAAGGACCGACCAACAAACATCACATTTTCATAATCATATATTTTTTGTTATTGTTTTTTTCTGCAAAGGGAGATAAATTCATTGAGCATCCAGGCTAGCGCAGCATTAAAGTATTCAGTATTACATATTTGGTTGAAAATGTGTTTACTTCAGAATTAGATCTTAGAAATTCATGTGGTCATTTTTCTTCAGCATGTAGAAGGGCCTACAAAGTATTTTCCATGACAATATTTTTTCTATATTCATCATTTTTAATATATATTTTATTTTAACAAAAATTGCACATACACACTAAATCTAGAGGCGCAATAGGAATGATAGTGGAGCAACTTTTAATATCTCCTTATAATTTTCCACCCAAAAGGTGTACGTCAACTGAGTCCTTTTGAGCTGGTTGCCTTAACATATACACATTTTAGGATTAAAATTTGAATCCCCAAAATTTTCACCCAAAGGTTGGTGCAGATATGAACTCAACATAATAAACGTATATGCAAGGTTATAATTATGTTTTATGTCAAATTGATTACTTATACCACTCGTTTTAAAAAGTACGTTTTTATCTAATGAGGAAAGTTTTGATAAACATTGATGACACAGAAAGTTATTTTATTCTTTTAATTGTTATACCAATTTCAGAATGCGTAACAAAATGTCATGTTTATGAAATATGAAGTGGCAAGTGAGTAAGACGACAATTATAATAATAAATCTAATTTGTCAAAATATGAAAAATCTATCCCTCTTGTTCTTTTCATATAATGTTGAAAACATATACAAAATATAACATTTACTTTCCATAGAAATGTTTAAATTTATGTTCGCAAACATTGATTTGGAATGTCGAGTATGACAGAAATCGTTGGATTGTCTCAAAATTGAATTGTTGAAACTTAAACTGAATTGGTTCAATGAAATTAAAACAGAAATTAATTTTTGTTTCTATACACACAAAAAATGAGAACTTGCATATATGAGTGATCACACTCAAATATCCAAGTATTTTTGACAATACAGTGACACACATCCATGAGT